>OY813000.1:72496790-72984290 GCA_963681545.1 Germaria angustata | reverse complement strand
TATATATATATATATATATATATATATATATATATATATATATATATATATATATATATATATATATATATATATATATATATATATATATTAATGATAAAAAATGACTTTATTGGCGTCTCCCCTTCACCCGCTCTTTTGTCATCTGAAAATTCAAATTCGATAAAACTACAAGAAGTGGGATAAAATTGGCTCAAGTTTTGATTACATTGTTATTTTGTTACAAGTTACGTTAAATTAAAGAGTTCTAAAAATATATGTACTTCTTCACTTTAGAATAAAAAAATAATATCCAAGTGTCCCCATTATTTAAACCAGTTATATATTAATATACATACATATATTATACTTTTAACTTATGAAACTGCGCCATGCTTTAGAGATGTTTCTCAGAACGTATTTTTGTCCAACAATATCTTGTTGGGGTTCGGCCGAGGTGTAGGCCACATTATTAATATAAGTATATGTATTAGCTTAATAATGAAATTTACTTTCTCTCATTTATTATGTTTTTGCATGTTTTTAAGGAAAAATCATGTTGGGAATTGGGTGTCGAACCATATAAGTGTGATAATTCTCGTTTATTACAAGAATGCAATCAATTGCATATGCAAGCGATTAAACGGCAGGAAGAGTATGAGGAAAAGATACAAGGTATGTATGTTTTTCACTTTCGTTACATGAAGAAAATCAATATAGTAAATAAAAATCATACTTTTAGAGCTAAACACTAAAATCAGAGACCTACAAATAGATAAACTACATTTACAACAACAATGTGAACAGTTGCAACAACAGTTGAAGTCGATGCAAGCTAAAGGTCCCAATATGAAATATGTAACAGATTTGAAAGGTGAATGTGTTTTTGTTTAATAATTATCATAACTTTAAATAACCTTAATAGGTTTAGTCAAAAAACCTTTCATTAGCACCGTACGTTCTGGCAGAGAGTTACCTGCGTTACAGCCCTTACAGGAAAATAATTTTAATTTGAAATGTACAAAATGTAATGTCGGCTATTATCACCGATTAGAGGCAGGTGGCTTAACAGGGAAAGCCAGTGATAAAAATTTACAACACTTAGAAAATAAAAATAAAGACTTAATGGATCATATAGAAATTTATCAAAAAAAGGTATAACTTTATTCTACTCAAGTTATTTTGAAAAGAGTTTTATGACAGCATTTCAGGTAGAAGCCAGAGATCGTGAAATAGTACGTCTGAATGATTTACTATCCGGCGGTCGTGCTCCATCAGTACTGGCACGAGAGTGTTGTTATAAAAACGTTAACACTTTGAATGAAGATATTGATTTGTTACAACGCGAAAAAATGGATAGTCTTACTCGTATGCGTGAATATCAGGAACAAATGCATGAGGCTATGCAGCGAGCTTTAGATTTGGAAAAGGCAAATCGTTCTTTGCAAAAACAATTAGATGAATTGAAAGAAGCGGCGCTATTAGTTGAAACTCAGGCAAATAATGAAATTGCACAAAGAGAAGTAGAAATGGAAATGCTTAAGCACCAGTTAGATTCAATTAAAAACAACGTTAAGCCCAGTCAAAATAAAAAGGATTCGAAAAAGGGACAGTCAGCACAAAAATGCACATTGCTAAACGAAAAACATGAGATTAACGAGAAGATTAATGAATTAACCCAAAAAGGTAAAAGTTAAAAAAGAACGGAATTTTAAGAATAGCAAGGAAAAAAACAATTCTATGACAAAAAATCTTTGCCATTTTTAGAATCTGAACTAAAACTGGAAAACAAGCATTTGCAGCATAAAGTTTCAAAATTGAAAACTAAACTGCAGTCCCTTCAAAAAGGTTTGAATTATTTTTAAAATTCGCTACCCCATATTTTTCAATACTAAGTCTTTGTTTTAGAATTCAAAGAGATCGAAACTCAACATGCTCAACATCTGGATGAGGAAAAAATACGTCTTAAGTCTGAAAGAGACTTCTTTCAGAAGGAATACCTACGCTTGCTAAGTAAAGCTGGTTCTGATAAGGAAATTGAATTTCTACAAACTCAGTTAAAGTCGAAAGATGAAGAGTTGCGTGAACTACGTTCAGAATTGTGTTTAAGACAAAGTCATGCCTTAGTGCCTTGTCTCAAAGATAATAAAAATCTGGACAATTTTTTACCCTCCACAGCAGGCTCCTCCGCTTCAAGCACTAACAGCGATTGCGTTCAAGCCATTGTTTTAAGAGTGGAAAGAGAACGTGATTGTGCTAGAGCTGAAGTGGAGCGTATAAAATGCGAAAGGGATACTTTAAAGGAAAAGATGTTATGTAACACAAAAATGTGTGATGAACAAATGCACAGATTGCAAGAGCGCTATGAGGTACTTAATGAACGTCTAAAACAATTGGAAAGAGAAAATCGTGATCTTCAATCAGCGCGTATGCCATCAGAATCACAAATAATTATGTTAAAAGATGAATTAGAGTGTTACAAACAGCAGCAATGCCAATTACGGGAAGAGAATAATAGATTACAAATAAATTACAATCAACTAAAGTAAGTTGTATTACACAATAAAATACCGAAATCTGAAATTTTTTATGGAAGCCCATATTAATTTCTTCAAGAATGCTTCATGAGCAAACTGAACGCAGCTTATCGAATTATCAAAATAAACTTTTAATAGCAGAGCGACAAATAGAATCTTTAAATATTCGTCTTAACACTTTGGATACAAATCGGGAGTCTTCCATACAAGAAGTTGCGAAATTGCGCGCTGAAGTAGCTGCTTTGAAACAGACTTATGTTACGTTGGAAAATGAGAAAGATAAGCTTTTGGTAAGTGTCTATGTACATATTAATAATTAGGTATATTGTAAGTATGTAATTCTAATTAAGTAACTTTTATTTGTCGTGGGCTTGCCTGTTCATATATCTATATTTCATTGCTGCTAAGCAAATCATCAGTGAACTTCTACCGGCTTGGAAGCATTCAAGCTCTTATGATTATACAAATACTAACAATATGAAAATCACAAAACATATAATTATAGCGGGCATAGAACTTCTTATTACAAACTGCACAAGCAATTTATATTCGATGTGAATCTCTTATTTTTCGTCCAACATGTATACAATCACACCCTTTGGGGGCCAATGTATTTATCAGGAAAACGAAAAACAAAACTTTTATTTTAAATACTTAATATTGGGCTTGTTCCCAACTAATCATTTCAATAATTAACTTTTGTTTGTTGTTGGCTTAACATTATCACCGAAGACATTCCAAACCTAATATTATTATATAGTTTGTAATTTTTATATGTATTCTCATATTGGATATGCGTTATTGTTTTTTAGAAGCATAAATATTTGAATGCTTTCAAACCCATTGAAGTTCACTGATGATTTGGTTAGCACAAATGAAATATCGATATATGAACTACTAAGCCCACAATAAACAAAAGCTTATTATTAAAATGATTAGTTAGGATCAATCCCGAAACAATGAATTTCAACATTAAGTAATTATGCTTCATCTTGTAGATCCAGCTTGATACGAAAACAGAAAAAGTTTTTCAACTGGAATATGAATTAAAAGGCAGCAGAGACAAATGTAATTCCTTTGAGAAACAAGTAACTGATTTGGAGGAGCAATTAAGGTTAGAGATTTTATTTTTATGCTTGTTTAAAGTTAATATTTTACCATTTTATTGTTTGTTGTTGGCTTAGTTAGGTATATGCCTGCATTTCATTGGCGCTAACCAAATCATCAGTAACCTTTTAGCCAAATCATGATTGAAAAGCATTCAAGCTTGTATACTTATTCAAGTCAATTATAACTGTTTGATGTGTTGAGTTTGTACAAAAGTTTTCTAAAGCTATTATACTTATGTGTTTTTGTTGATTATAAATAGAAAAATATGATTGAGTTCTTTTTGAATTCTCATATAGTATTTGTAGTCTGTGGCATAATTATACGAGCTTGAATGCTTTTTAATAATGATTTGGCTAAAAGGTTACTGATGATTTGGTTAGCGCCAATGAAATGCAGGCATATGCCTAGCTAAGCCAACAACGAACAATAAAATATTAAATAGTTATTTTGGAGAATATCTCGAATAACAAATTTGATAAATATTGTTTATATTTTACAATATTTTCGAAAAATAATATTGGTGACGCACTATCACTGTGAATCATGATGTTTTTTACAAGAAAATTTCAGTTTAAATTTGCATAAAATATGTAAATGGAGTTGTAATAGGAAACATACAATAATATTTGCCAAAAAATTTAATGCTTACATTTCTAATGAAAAAATGTAAGTGATCACAGATAACAAGTTTTTATCATTCCATTATATAGAACAACACATTTGCCGTAAACAAAATAAGTTTATTGAAAATACTTACATATGGCTTTAATATTTGTTTTTTACATGGAATATGTGCTACAAAATTGATTTATAAAATATAAAAATACAGTAATTAGAGCGTTCAACGTAACGTTAGAACGTAACAACGATTTTCCGCCATCCCACGTAAAATTTGGTGGTTCAGGCTACTTGTCAAATTTAGGGTTATTTTTCTTAATAAACCATTTTCCTTCATTCATTTTATGTATATGTAATATAAACAAAACTAATATTCTTATATTTTTCTTAACGCATTTACTAAATATTTATCTAATACTACTTAACCATTAATGTATACATTATTTACAGCCTTAATGTATGCATTTCACAATATTTTAAATCTACTAACAATGTAAATTTCTGAAAAAATAATCAAAAGCGCAAAAATATCTCTTACAAACTAATTTTCAATACTAGTCTTACTCAGTAAAAAAAAAAAATACTTAAAAGTTAGAACAATAAGCCCGCGTACCCATAGAGGAAACCAACATCACCTAGTGTTAAAAGATCCCTATATGTGAAATATCCATACCCTAGATCAGCGGACTACAGGAAACAGTTTGTGACCATACCATTGTTTAAGAAATCCCGCAAAACGTCTAATCTCCCGAAGACTGTCGATGGTCTGGGATATTGTATAAGTATCCTAGCAAATACCTTCAGACTTCTTTTGAGAAGATAATATTACTTTATTTTTCCATAAGTTTCTGAAGAATAGTTTTTTGTTTAATGATTATAACCTGCAGCAAATAAATGACCAACATTTTATGATTATTTTTGAACTACTTTAATTTTTCCAAGGTATGGTACAAATACTTTTTGGTACAGAATTTCCAGCGGTTTAGCGGAAAAAATTTTGTGGTCGTTTGGTAACTTCCATTTTTTCAATAATATGATTTTATCTGAAAATGATACGTAATCACCGCTAAGAAATATTTACATATAATCGGGAAAAAAATACCATCAATGTTATGGGACAACAATCTTAAATGTTCCTAAATATATGTGAAATCATCATTTATAGCAAGAAAGAGTATTTTATAAAACACTTTTCCTTTTCCCTGATTGTTAATGCAAACTGTCTGTGTACAATCAATGTTCTATGCTGATGTATACCACAGCGCCCTCCTTTATCGGTAATGTTAGCAGAATCGTCGCACTGTGGCGCCTTTTCCCAAAAACCGTGGCAAAAAGCTAAAACTAGCAAAAAAGTTAAACTTTTAAAACAAAAAACACGCTTAATAATTTTGGCCAGCTTTTTGGGTCAAATACTACTCTGTGCGTCGGCGAAATAAAAAAATTAATAAAATGGCTACACATACATCTTAAGGAACTTAATGCGTCCATTAATCACCAGAGGAGCTGCATCTTTGCTATAAAAATTAAAACCGCGCAATACCACAATTTTAAAAGAATTAAGCTTTCTCATTTTCGCCACCTGTCCTCTCTACAGTATCCCTTTCCCCAAGAAGTAAGTAGTGGGTATTAAAAGTAACACTCGGTACTTTTTGCTAATATTTTTTTCTGGCATAGACAATTTTAATATAATTAATTAACACAATTTTTTCGACCTTTTTTAATATAAGTATCTTTTATTTCATAAACGATCTTTAGGTTTTTTTTTTTTTATAAAAAGCAAATTTATTTTATTCCAATAATATTTTAATTTAGTTAAGTTAATGTTTATTTCGAATTTTGTTTAGTATTTGTTTGTTCAAATTATTTAAGGACATAATAAATAATTAGCTTAAATTATAAGAAAATGTACTGACAACTAAGGTGTTACACGCAAACTTAATCTGAATTTCGTTTATATCCCTTATATATTTTCCAGTACTGCACGTATTACCTTTCTACCACCGTTAAGGGATAGGTGTTTTCATTACTTTTTATATTAATAACATTAATATTAATAGCATTTGCTTCAGCTTAAACTATTAAAGAAAAACTTTGACGTTTTATGGTAATTTTTTTATTCTAATGGCACAAGTTAAATTTATAATGATTTGATATTTATTAACCTTAATTATACGAGTACATGTACAAAGCTTTAAATTTAAAACTTATATAATAAACTTAAACTTAAATAAGTTTCAATTGAGCTTTACTTGCGTTTATTCCCAGTTTTAACCGAATATTTCTAAGAACCATCTAAAAATTAAAATAAAATATGTACATGAACTCAAATTAAAACTTAAATATAATAAATAAATAAAATGAAAGATTGTTAGGTTTTTCTTACTACACCTATTTTCTACAGGATTATATATTTTCTAGACGACAACTTATTATATTGGTTATAAAAACCAGGCGGCAAATTATAGCTTTCATTATGTCTCGATTTTTTGTACACGTATTAATATTTTATAGAAATGTAGTTAAATTTCAATCGATTACGAATGCCGTAATTTGCATCCAGACATAATTTGGAAAATAAAACAACAATAAAACCTACATACAATCCAATACACAGCCCTATATGCAGTCCAATTCGGTTAGGCACACGCCGTTTAATTGAAAATGTCGTTTCATTAAAATCAAATTTTTTTAAATATTATTGTTAATCAATTTCAGAGCACCTTAAATCGATTAAATCAATTTTATGTATTGAATTTATCACAGACGTGACTAAACAGTTGACAGAAAAAAGTCTCCAATAATTGATAGGACGCACAGAGGAGTATTTGACCCAAAAAGCTGGCCAAAAAGGCAAAAATTAATTTGATGAAATCCTAAGAAGTAATTACGCAGATCGATAGAAAACAAAATTCTACATCATATCGTGCATTTTAAAGATTGTAAGTTAAGATTTGTAATTGTGGGACACTGTTAAAGTCAGGAAAGTGAAGAAAATTGCATGCGTTTTTATTGAATTTTTTCGACTTCAAGATATTTATATGATATTTTTTTGTAGCTAAACGAATAGAGGTATTACATTGATTTTTTTTTACCTGAAAGTATCCATCAGGAGCTATTTTTAATATTTAAAAAGAAAAAATTATCTCAAATATTTATTTATTAATTATAAAAAAATTATACATACATACATATATATAAATTTTTACCAAAAAAAAGGAAAAGTTTTTTTGAAAGTGAGGTTAGCTGTTCTACAAATAATAAATAATGTTATATACCACAATAAAATATGAGATCTCTAATTTAAGAAAAAAGAAAAAAAGTTTGCGCAAGTTTGCGCCACTATTTTTGGTGATTTTTTGAAAATTTTATATTTTTTTCTATTTTTGCTTATAAGGCACTTTTTCTTATACTTTATTGTCGTCATAAACTTTTGTTTTTTTTTTCGAATTATTGATGTGAAATATTATTTACATCACTTTTAACAACTACCAATGTGATGGATTACCCTCCCTTAAAAAATTAATTTCTTAAAATTCAGTTCTTACTTCATAAATTTAAATTTACTAAATGTCTTATCAGGAATAATTATAAGCCAACCACACGCATACACACCTATTAAACTGTTTTTGTATACCTGCGGTCTATATAATACTTGATCGTCTCCAGGCCACTTTAGCTATGTACTACATACCTAATTTAAAAGCGTTACAAATCGAAATTGCATTTAAAAACGGCATAGGTATATAAGAAATGCACCCAAGTATCAGGTTGTTAACTAAGTAAGGGGAAAATGCACTTTGAAAAATACACATATATGCCTTATTGCGCAGAATTTTTATTATAAGAGTTTTGCAACTTTGAGAGATAATATGGAAATGATGTTCTAAATAGGTTATTTTTGAGCAGTGGCCCTTTTTAAGCTGCAATACACAAAAGACACGAAAGATAAAAAAGTCTTTTTCATCAGATACTATTAAACTACTTCTTCCTGATACGGATTATGCCGCCCATGTTGAAATACGTATGACATGATCATAATTTGAACTTTTTAATTAGTTTAATTTTTATGTGATGAGTATTTAATAATCTCTACATATATAAAAATTACGTGTATGTTCGTGATCGCTAAACTCAAGAACTACTGGACCGATTTTGACCAAACTTTATATACATGCTCTATGGGCCGCGAGGAGTGTTTCTGTGTAGTGACAGGTGACCCAATATTTACTTTTTTTGTGTTTTGCCCGAAAAAGATTAGCTCGATAAGCCTATGCTGTGTTTCGCTGAAGGCGTTGGGTCTTTAATCAGCGTGTAGTGGCGTTAATTAGCCCGATACCGATATTTGAACAATAACTGCTATGTCAATTTAGTGCACCTTTCATTCTTCTTCGAAATATCAATCCACCATGACTTTGCAACGAAACCAGACTTGCAGTGAAAATAAAATTTGAAGGCAAAACAACGTTTGCCCGGGTCAGCTAGTATAAAATAAATATTAAAAGTGAATATGTTTTTGTTTATTTGGTTGTTTATCCCTTATAGGAAGCCAAGCTACGAGACCAATTTTTTTAATATTTAATATTGGATAAATTATAATTTTGACAAGGGGGACATTGTAACAAAGCTATGTTTTATTTCCCTTTATCTACACAACTACAATAGTTCGACTATCTAAATTTAATTTGAGTTGCTATTAGAATAAAGTACAGTTGCAAACCAAATTTTGGCGGAATGCGAGGAGGAGACCGGCATATGTAATAATAAATAATTTTTCTAAAAACACACAACAATCGTGTAGCGCGGCATACCGTGTACGGATAATAAATTAATATATATATATATATATATATATATATATATATATATATATATATATATATATATATATATATATATATATATATATAAAATTAAATTCTCTTCAAAAAGAAAAAAATTCTAACAAAGTTATAAAAGGTGGGTGGGAGGTTGGTCGGTGGGTGGTGGGTGGTGGGTGTCAAAAATAACACTAACACAATAATAACCTGCCAATAAATTTTTTCTATCAAACTAAAAAACTATCAAAAAAGTTAAACTTTTAAAACAAAAAACACGCTTAATAATTTTGGCCAGCTTTTTGGGTCAAATACTCCTCTGTGGGTCGTTGTAATAGGCAAAATATATCTCAAAAAATCCGTGATTTTTTCCTTTTTAACTCCGTACCAGCAAACGGAAAAGACATTTTTGGAAATTCTCAACCCAAAATTCTCAAAGTCAGTTGCAAAAGGTACAGAATTTCTATGTAGTCGTACATATTTACATACGATATGTATATGGAGATATACAATTTCTTCTTTTAATATAACGAAGCATGTTTTATTTACTTTTATTTACATACAAAGGTATCTATGTTTGTATATTTATGTATGCATATATGTTTCGTTTTATAAATTAATTGTGAATTTAAAATCGACACACTGTTTTATCATATCAGTTTTAGTTCTAATACCATATTTTCTATATTGGTTCCGTGGTGCTCAATTCGAACTGAAAGAATTTTCAGTTATAGAAAATTCTTTTCATTGAAAATCTTGCATAAGCGGAAAACAATTATTGCAATTTTCGATTTTCGCTTCACCGAATCGGATTGTATTTAACTTCAAATCATGATAGACTGTGATATAGCACACGAAATTTTGGGGATTAGGATGCATTTTTTCACAATGTAGATTCTATTAGTTAGAAACTGTGTTAGAATTGAAAATTAGTCATAGCAAAGCCGGGAGAAAACTTGGAATTTTGTCTTTGGCTAAGGGAATGTTGCGTCAAATACCTGGCTAAGCCCACGGAGGGTGAATTACAATATTGTACGCCCGCTGCTGTCATATTATCATCTTTTTCAGCAGGCTTATAACCGGGACGGCATACGCATTTTGCCTTCGTTTGTATAGTTGTAGCTGTATCCACGACTTTGGATTTAATAGGTTCTAACCATCGGCCTGGTCCACAGGGTCCTCTTGTGTATAATTTATAACAATTACTCTCCATTTCTACCATGCCAGGCGTAGACTCGCAAGTATTTGTTGTGGATTCTTGAGGCGTTGAACATTCTTGGTCTAAATTCATAATAACACCCGCACAACCACATATACCATTAAATGAAATGCCATCTACTGAGGGTCGTGCGGTAAAATCGAATACCACCACCTGATGTAGATCACACGGCCCCTGACTGCCTATACGATAACATTCATTTTGATCTGGAAAAAATAAACGATTTTTACCACAGAAATTTCGTACGCAGGTTGTAGAATTGATCAAAAATTCGTCAGTCGCACAAGGACCTCGTGTGTAAAGACGATAACAAAGGCCATCTGACCAAGGTACGTAACCATCTTTACATTGACATTTAGCTCGTTTAAAAGTTAGGCCATTTGTATCACTTTCATTGGAGCTAACATATTCTGGCACTGTAAATACATGGCCTGAGGGGCAAGGTCCTAAAGTATCTGCAAAGGATGTTTATGCGGTTATTATTATTTTCTTTAGATTTTATTCGAAGAATTTCAATTTGTACTTAATTCATAACACATTTGTTGATCTTCATGATAGTGCGGTAGGAAACGATGACAATCACAGCGTCCACCAGGCAAAAATAAATGACCAGGCGTTGAGCACGGTCCCTTGGTAAAATGTTCATGACAGGTTTCTTCTATATCATAAAAGTAACGTGCTAATTCTCCAGAATTTCGACACTAAAATGTGAAAGAAAACAGCCATACATACATATATGTATGTACTATATGTATATCAAATTATTTTTGTAAATTTTTTCTCTTAAAACACAAGAAAAACTAATGCAATACAAATACATAAATTTAATTAAATTATAAATATGATTGTATATACTTATGTAAATAAACTATTTCCATATCTCTACAGATTCCTGTTAAGACTGACGATTTTAATGCTACAATAGCGGGTCAATAAGCCTATGAATGAATGAATGAATGAAACACAGGTTTTTGAATAAAAAAAAAAAATATTTTTCAACGTAGTCACCTTTGAGCTCTATACACTTTGCCCAACGTTTCCCCAATTTGTTATCCCTTTCAAAAAAATACGATTTGTCGAGGTCATCGTAATAGGCATTTATGTGGAAGATGATTTCACCGTTGTGGTCAAATATCTTTCCGCTGAGTCATTTCTTCAGGTTTAGAAACAATAAATAGCCACTCGGGGCTAAATTAGGAGAATAGGCGATTCGTATAATAATTCATGGATTTTGCCACGGAAACTGCACATCTGACCATGACTTTATTAGCTGACAAATCCACCTTTAAAGCGACAATTTTGATTGTTTGTTCTCTATTGTTGTGGTGGATCCACGTTTCGTGCACGATTACCAAACGGTGAAAAAACTATTGCATATTCCATGTGATATACCTATGGCTTCCACAATCTCTGGCATGTCAATTTCCGATCGGCCAACCAACCATGTCGTGAATTTTTTAATCGCTTCGTATATAGAGACCTCAACTGGGCATCCAGAACGTTTGGCATTTTCGTGCATGTAATGCCACAATGACATTCAGTAAACCACTTTTTTACCATTGGTGGTGCAGAGTTCGCATATTATTAATTAAGCTTAACGCTGGTTTGAGTGATGGTTATTTTCTTCAAAAAGTAATTAATAATGAGCACACGAAACTTAAATTTTTCCATTTTCTCCTCAAATCACGTCTAGTCTACCTTAAATTGCTATCAAACACAAACTAAATAACGAAGTTTGATTTTCACGGGAGGAATGTTGCTTTTCAGTTAAGAGGCGAAAAATTCAAAGTCACGGACGTATTGATCTGGGGGCTTACTCTCTATTGCGATGCATAAGAAAAATGGTACATAATCGGATAATTGGTACCCTTTATTGAGTTTACGCGCATCTGATTTTTTCACTTTCGCAAATCTGGCATCAATGCACTCTGTAATTGTCAAAGTCGTTCGTTAAAACCAAATATCTTGTGCCAACAAAACATCAAACACATCGAACTACTTACCCATCGCAATAGGGAGTAACCCCCAGAGAATTCGGAAAAAATCAAATCTCAAAGTCAAACTCTATTTAGAAAATAGACTAATTAACAATTTTACTATCTGAACGATTTTTCAGCGTTTGGCAAATGTATTTTGGCGTATATATTTTATGCAGTTTATTTTACTTTCATTTAGTACAATTTCTTGTTATTTTCTTAATCCTATTTTTGTAATAAATTTCGATGTGTTTTAAATTTTAAAGCTTTTTGCAAGTTTGCGATTTCTTGAAATTTTTTTCATATACTACGTTTATACGCACGTCTTATTTGCAAATAGAACTATTTGGAAATAACTAATTCACTGTTTATACGGGAAATTGCATACAGAACTTGTGTTTTTATTAGTAATGCCATGTGACGAAAATATGATTGTTTGGTAAGTAAAACACAAAAAACGTTCATGAAGTGGCAACGTCTTACTTTTTATTTGCAAATAGTGTCGTTATTCAAGACTTGTTTAAGTGAGTTAATAAGTTACAATAAAAAAGTTATACGGCAACATTCTTCTTTTTTATTTGCAAATAAGACGTGCGTATAAACGTAGTAATAATAATGTGCTATATTGAAAAATTGTACTTTTTTGAGTTCGTTGAGCAACATTTTCAAATACAATATTTTGTACTTAATAATTTTGGATTAATTTCAGATTTTTTGTAACTATAGTGTTTCATGTGTGGATATTTTTTCTATCATGATTTTTTAATTGTTTTTGTCTTTGTTCTTAATTTAGCTCTATTTTCTTTAATTTAAAATTATTCGAATCTCTCCATTCTAGCGATTTTTTTATGATAGATTTATTTTCTTAATTTCTAGGCTTTTAGTAAAACTCTTTCGATTTTCTACACAATTACTGTTTTAAACATAATAATTTTTCATGAACTTTCGTGGCTTTCAAATCTAATAGACTCTTTAAAGCTTTGTAAACTTATTTATTTGGTAATTTTTTCGTTGTCAACTTTTTGTTTTCTTCTTTGCACTTGGGTGACATATTTTTTTAATTTTATTTTCAGTTTGAAAGTTCTTCCCCAATTTTTGATGTTATTTGTCATAAAAACATTATTATATCCATTTTTGGTTATTTTTTCATAAAGTGTGGTTGCTATTTTGTACTTTTAGCGATTAAGCTTTCGACGTAGACTGCAGAGGTAATTGACAAGGTACAAAGGTCTTGGTACCTGAGACCAGAGGGATGCCACGGAACGAAAAATATATATTTTTTTTCTTCCTCAGAATAAAGTATTTTTTTTATTTATTTTTATTAATATCATATGCCCCTATTCGTAAAAAGTAATTAGATGTATTTGTTCTGTTCCTACAAAGGCTTAATCAGCTGATTGGAGCAAAAATATCAAACTCAACATGCATGGGGTCTGATAACTCGTTTCAAACCGGGGTTGTTGCTGCAATACGCTTTGATACAAAAATATTATTTAAACTTTAACGCTCCTACAATCTACTCTGTATATCTATCGATTCTATTTTAAAAAGAAGTCAACGAATAGAGCAATTTTGCAGCCATTTTTCTAGATTTATATTTTTAACAGTTTAAAAGATCATCATATTTGGAATTTGATTTTATTCAATTTGAATTTGAAGAACAGAGACTGTTTAAAAAATTTTCTACTCACCTGACATTCGGCCAAATTTTCATCGTTTAATACTAATAGCTTTCCTTTGGTACAGGGTCCTTTGGTTAATTTCGTATAACATTTACTGTCTTTGGGCCAAAATAACATATTATCGGGACATGCTCTAGGCTTTTTACAAACACCCCAGCGATTTGTGGATCTAAGATTGAAATATATAAAATATGGATGTATGGATGTATGGATATGTATGTATACAACTTATACCTCTTACTGCCTAGGTGGGAGTCTGCTATTGGACTAAAATACTGGCCCTTGCTACATGGTCCTCTTTCAAATATCTTATAGCATTTGCCATATATAGCACTTAATACAGTGCCTGGTGGACATCTACACTCAGCAATGGGAGTATTGGTCATACTTTTCTTTTTGCTTGAACCTATAAACGCTGTTGGTCCTAGTTCCATTGTCTCTGGACAAGGATAACCAATTGTAAATATTTTAAAACATTTTTTCAAAGGTGGCCAATACAGCAATTGCCAACCGCCTGGCATTGTGGCACAAGGATTTTTTTCCGGATCACTCCAGTGTGGTGGTATAATGGCAGATTCTCCTTGTTGTACTAATAAAAGTGTTAGGAAGGTCATCAAGCTCATGCCAGCTTGTAAAGTTGACCAGTATATTAAAAGTTTTCGTCGCTTCATGACTTAATGTGTGTATGTATTATCAAAGAAGGAAACTGTAAAAATAAGGAAATAATGCATGTTTAGTTCTTATTACTGTAGTTTATATACATAAGTATATTTTTTAATTTGTTCAATTAGAGATACATACAAATGTACATATTTGCAGTATTATTAATAACAAAGTATTATTAATAACCTTCACTAAGGTTCATACACTGCGTTGACACACGTTTTATTCATAACAGACAAATCTGTCTTTAATTATTTTAAAAATTTTTCGCTATTGAAAATGCGGTTATTAATTTCACTTCGATTGTTCGAGTTTTCGTGAAACCTTGGCGTTTTGAGGTTCGAGGAACCTATTCTGAATTCGTATGAGCAATTATGAGCATTAACAAACGTAATGAGGAAAAGATTTAGCTTGAAACTACGAAATACGGCGTTGAATAGAATTAATTAAATTTGAACATGTACATTTACCTCCATAATTCTTGAATTTTTATAATTGCGTCAAGTGACATAAATTTCATTCCGTTAGTTCCAAGGATTGCTTGCAAGTTCTACCATATTTTACATTTCCTTTTGCTCCTTAAAAATTGTGTTATAAATAATTTGGCTGTAGCCAGGGCTGGGCAGTATTTGAAATACATGTATTTAAAATACGTATTTTAATGCGTATTTTGTATTTTAAATACATAACCTGAAAGTATTTTGTATTTTAAATACATGATCAGCAATTATTTTGTATTTTGTATTTTAATTACCTTTATGTAATTAGCCACGTTTTGGGTAAAAAAGATTGTGTTTATAAGGCAATTTTTTTTTGAATTTAACATTGCCAATCTTACTGAAAATATTAAACAGGCTGCTAAACATGCCACTACCTCCCATCCGCAGACTGGGTTTAATAGAATTTATTCTACGGATATTGAACGTCTCGTATGTGAAAAAAAGAGCTAGAAGGGAATGGCAACAGCACAGATCGCCCCAACATAAAATCAGACTTAGAGAATGCACTAAACGACTCCAAGAGTTGCTTTCATCTGAAAAATCTGCTTCTCTTAAGAACTATCTGGAAGGGGTCGATGTCACAGCAGCATCTAATTACTCCTTGTGGCGCGCTGCTAAAAAAAATTAAAACACCCGTTGAGTCTAAACCACCCCTGCGCACTTCTACCGGAGGTTGGGGCAAGAACTAATACTGAAAAAGGTAACATATTTGCTGGGCATTTAAAATACGTATTTACCCCAAACACATGTACTGGTGCTGTTGATTTGCCGAGTGTAGTTGCTCTACCCCCTCGACCCATGAAATTTAAGATGCGTGATGTACAAAAACTAATTGCTGAAACCAACCAGAAGAAAGCTCCGGGTATTGATGGCGTTAGTAACAAGATGCTGATGCAGTTGCCTCGTGTTGCTATTAGAATCCTGTTGTTTATTTTTAATGGTATTTTACGACTGGAGTATTATCCACACAGCTGGAAACTTGCCATGATCAAAATGATTCCAAAGGCGGGCAAAGGCTGAATCATATAGGCCAATAAGTTTCTTGTCAACAATTTCAAAGCTTTTTGAAAAGCTGCTCATGACAAAATTGTCCCCAATTCTAACTAATAATGGGTGTATACCGGACCATCAATTTGGTTTTAGAAGTCAGCATTGCACCATTGAACAAACTCATAGATTGGTTCATTTCATAAGAAGAGCAATTGAAGAAAAAAAGTGTGGCATGAAGGCCTAATTGTAAAATTGAAGACATATCTGCCAATAAACATTGTAAATCTATTGGAAAGTTACATTCTTGCCCGGAAATTCACTGTTGTGGAAGGAGACTTCATGAGTGTGCCCGAAACTATCTCATCCGTTGTGCCACAGGGGAGTATTCTGGGGCCAGTTTTGTATTTGATTTATACCTGTGAAATGCCTTTGAGCAGTAATATCCTCACTTCTACTTTTGCCGATGATACAGCCTGCCTTAGTATGCATGAAAACCCTCACGAGGCATCCCGATATCTTCAGGAACATATGAACCTGTTGGAGCTGTGGTTGAACTTATGGAGAATAAAAGTAAATGAACAAAAGTGTGTTCATGTCACATTTACCCTACGAAGAGACACTTGTTCCCCAATTCGAATCAACAATCAAGTTTTTCCTCAACATTCACAGGTGAAATACCTTGGTATACATCTTGACCGACGGCTTACACGGAAACACCACATTGACTCTAAGCTAACACAAATGAAGCTTAAATTAACCCAGATACACTGGCTGATTGGTAGAAATTCTACCCTCAGTCTAGATTGTAAACTTTTAATATACAAGTCGCTTTTGAAACCCATATGGTGTTACGGAATTCAGCTATGGGACACTGCTTCAGCTTCCAATGTAGAGAGAATCCAACGAATGCAAAACAAAATTTTAAGGTTAATAACATCGGCTCCATGGTACATGAAAAATTCAATTTTACATCGTGATTTAAATATGCCACTTGTGACCGCTGAAATTGCAATATATGCAGGCAAATATTTAACAAAACTCGAGTCCCATCCTAATCCCCTTGCTCGTAATATCTTGAACTTTACTGGACACATCCGCTTAAAAAAGAGGGATACTACGGCCTTAATACGCCGCACTTCAAATGGATTATTTTGAATATTTTTAACACATTTATGTATTATTAATTACTATCACTAAGTTTATGTCCGACACTGGTTGGGCCTAATTATTATATTTATACTTAAGATTTGAACACTTATTGTTAGTTCAATTTGAAGATACAATAAATAAATAGCAGTGGAAAAAATAAGGCAAAAACTAAAAATAAACTGTTCCTTTTAACATCTACCAAAATTATTTGGGATATTATCCCGAAAAGATGTGACAAAAAATTTTAATAGAAAATCCTTGATGGCACTAAATTTCATAAATTTATTTATATTTATGACTTTTAATGCTTTATTCTCGGATTTACTAATCGGGATAGTTATACACTAAATTAGGTTTGTTTTGGAAACAGCTTTAAATCAAAAACATGTTATTCCCCAATATAAATGATTGGAAGTCGTTTATAGCTCTTCTGCGCCATTTGGGTGTAATTGACCCCTTTAATTATTTTTAATTAACCTGAAATTTTGTTTTATCCTTAACAGCACAAATAAATATTTCTATTTACATGCAAATGTAAGCTTTATGCCCCGTGTTAAGCTTAGCGTATCGTTTACTTAACGGCTTGAAATAAGACTGATAGTTTCTCAATACAGTAAAATTATTTCCTTTTTTAACAGAAAATATACTGATTGACTTGGTGCAATGCTAAGCTGTTTGACATGTCTGTAGTGTTAAGTTGCTTCAAAATATGCTTTCTTCTCCTAATAATAGAAAGTCCTCTTTATACAGAAGACCTCTCTCTCATAATCATATTTGGACTTCGAGTAGCCGCGGTCTGGAACAGGTGACTTTGGTAGAGGATTTAGTGTGTACACCTCCAAGAAATTTCTACTGAATTTATATTTTGCCCGATTTTAGCCGAATACCAACTGTTCTAGAAGTGAAAGTTGTTTCAAGACGACTATTTCAGTTGTCATGCTGTCCTGAGGACCATTACGCACAAATCATTCCGGGTGTGGTAAGGGAAACGATAAAGACTTTATAGCGGTTCTGCTTTTAGTGAATCTTCATATATACTCTCCATATATGTACATACATAGTTTGCGGAAAGTTGTCGTACATATTCACGTGAACAGAAGAAAGGGAACAAAATAAATAACTTTTAGGAAAAAATTAAAACTAAATAAATTGATGATAAAGGGTCCGCCAAATAACTTTTTTTTTGAAAATGCTATGAAAAAACTACCGAATGGCACGTAGCTCCGTCCTGTTGAAACCAAATGTTGCCAATATCCTCCTCCTGTTGAATTTTTATGAACGAAAATTCGTTCAACATGGCCCGATAACGATCGGGCACTCCTTGCTCATTTTCGAAGAAAAATGGCCCAATTATGACTCTGGACCAAAATCCGCACCAAACAGTGACTCGTTTTGGGTGTACTGGCTTTTCAATGTGTGCGTGCGGGTTTTCTGTGCCCCAAATGCGACAATTTTGCTTGTTTACAACATACCCGCCAAGATGAAAATGAGCTTCATCCGAAAAGATGATTTTTTTGGCAAAATCGGCATCTTCTGTAAGTCGATCGCAGGCAATATTTCCCAGCGTTGTTCAAGCGTATACACAACCATATTCGTTCAGCGGAAGGATAAAACTAATTATCTGTCAAATCAGACATGAGCTAAGTGTTACCATTCACGAAATAAGCACTAGTTGAATTATTTTATTGAGTTTGAGGTCTTCTTTTTTTAAAAACAATATAAATTTTAGTTTTTTTTCTTAAAGAATACCTAAAACTTAATAAAATAATTCAATTAATTTAAAACTAAATAGTGAAAAAAATGTGTACATTCAAAATTAACACAAAACCACATCACACGGACAAAGGAAAACAACAGAAACTGCACCAACTCAGAATCAGTGTTGACACTTCGAATCACTGTTGGCTGATGCTATTCTGTTGATTGTTGCTGACTGTTTGGTGATGTAGATATAATTGATCGCCAGGCAGTATCAAAGCAGCAATCAACACTTCTGATAACAGTACAATAAGGATTGTCATCCTGTTTGATTTTTTACCGCGTTTCTAATGACAGGTCGATTCAGAATAGATTTTTGCAGAATACGTGGTCTAAGAGCAAATTTTTTTTCCGTTTTCGCCTTATGTGAGACCCAGGTCTCAGAAAACGCTATCCCACAGGATTTTCATTTACTTGGGTATCATCACCTTCTATACCTCTTTAATCTTCACAAGGAAGAAGTCCTAACGCGGAAGAATATACTAAGTATATACTGGCTTGGCACCATTTCTGATTCCACATCGAAGATCCTCGGGAGTTGTCCGAACGGTGAAATTGTTGTTGCAGTTGATTTCAATGTTCACAATTTATCCTGGCCTCGTCACTCAGTTCAACCAACCTCAGAAGGTTGCTTTGTTGAGTTGATCGCCTTGCCCAACCGCCTTAATTCACACTCTCAAGAGTATTAAGTGAGTGTAAATGCACCTCTCGGCAATTCGGATCACTGTACCATCTCTGCCTCCTTTTCGTTCTCTGCACTTCATAACGCCTCACGACCACCTACGACACAATTAAAATATATATACGAAAAGGCTCGTTGGAGAGAGCTTTTTGCATTTCAGTTGGAAGCTTTGTTTACAAGACAGCGATATCAATGCAAAGGTGAAAATGGTAGAAAACGTTATTTTACTGGGGATGAAAGCTCTAATTTTATTAAAACCAATCTTAAATAAAGCAAGGCAAAGTCTTGGTTTAAAAGCATGTGCAGTGATGGAGTCAGACCCAGAGAGGAAGTGTTTAATCTGTGACGTAAGAACGCAGATACTGATTCGTAAAAACATGACATCTTTGTACCGAGAAGCAGCAACAGCTCTCAGTCATTCGTTACAAAAATAAAGGTCAATGCTATTTCTTCGATTCTGGCTCTTATAGGATGATCAAATATTCACTGACGCGATGGATAGCGCTAACCTGCTGGCTGAACTACTTGAAAGCAATTCTCTCTTGCAGGAAAGCAGTCAACTGCTTCCCGTGTATGAAAGAGTATCCATAACTATATCTTTTTCAATTGGACCAGACTCAGGGGATGACCCCTATTTATGCAGTGCATTGTGCTGGAACTAGAAAATTGGATATGTTAAGGAGGATAGCGGGAGTAGTACTTGTGGACATTCGATTTGAAAGACATCTGCAGGGATCTCGTTTCACAAACGAGCCGTTCGATCAATGAACGAATTGTTTCTGTGATGCGCAGTGCTATTCGCTGTTATATCGACCACAAATGGATGTGCTCGTAAGTAAGAGCGGGTCTCGGGAATATGTTCCTTTACTTCATTACAGCACATTCCATTGAAGTAACGATAAAACAGCGTAACACATCTCACGTTGCGACGATGCTGTAGTGAGTCAATAGATTTTGCTATACTATTGTCACCAATGAGTCTTCTCGCCCTCTCCTGCACTCGGTCCAGTAGCTTCAAAATTGACTTTGAAGGGCCGGCCAATACATGAGAGTTTTATTCCATTTCGGCCGGGTGTAGGTGGTATAAATAGTAAGGATATCAGAAGGGTTGAAGTATCTCTGTTCAGTGCATCGAACACCACACTGAATTTTCATGCCAAGAACATCAAGAGCTTTTGATTCCTCAATATTTATGTATATCACCCATAATCAAGATGGAGCAGCATATACGGTCATACGTTTATGCGTAAGCATACAGCACTGTGTCTTCCGAGCATTAAAATCGACTCGATTCAGAATTCAGAATTTGTTACAAGATCTTGATTTATTGTATCATCCATATTTTGCCTCATAGCCCTAATCTCCAACGGACTTGGCCTGTGGTCAAATGAGTAGGAATGACTTATGCTGCTGTCATCTGCAAAGGAATAGATAGGGTTGGAAGGTTTGCATAATAAGTCATTAAAAAGATAAGAAACAGGGTAGGAGAGAGAACGGAGCCTTGTGGTACCCCTACATTTATCTTGAACTCGTCTGATGAGATCCCATCGTATAGTGCGATCCCTGAGGAAGCTCGATATAAACCGAGTGAGGGCATTACCGACACCAAACGCCTTGGAAATATCTAGAGCCAATATTTTATTGTGAGACAATTTTAGAATATTGAGAGTTTGTTCTCATACGTTTCACCCACTTCAAACAAATGTTCTGGAGCAACAAAGCTACGATATGAAACAACTTTGTAAATGATGTGTGTTACTTCTACAAGCAAGCAGCACAGTGGCAGATGATTGCAATTTGCTGTTCTAAATTAAAAAAATATATAAAATAAAAATATGTATATAAATTAATAAAAGTCGAGTACTTGTTCTAATACCTATTGAGTTAAATAAAGCTCTTTACTTGCAAGGTATTTATATAAAAACTAAAAAACAGGAGAATTGCAGTTCAGAAGCCTTTTCAGGCTTTTTCATTTCCGATATAAGTTTCAATGCAATCGATTCGTTGAGATCCATAACAAAATTTTTATGATATATTGGTTATTAATACGTAAACACAACATGAAACAGGTTAACTGCGTGTGCAAATGAACAGTTATTAACAATATAAAATATTTACAAATATACTCTGTATATTATTATACATACATATGTTTATATAATATTATGTGTCAGATCAGTTGAATTTTGCATAAAAAATGTATGTGGTTGGCAGCACAGTTCAATTTGTTCGGAACGAAAATTAAAATTAAACCAATTCAAGCTGAAATTGTTCTGGACAAAATTTACTATCTTTCTCTCTCTCTCTCTCAAAAGGAGAGACGTCAAACTGCATATAAAAAAAGCAATTGCTAAGCTAAGCGGCCCCTACGAAAACCATACTGGCGGTCATTTAATAAACTGTTTGACTCTAAATACCTCATAAGGTGGAAGTTAACCATACTTTCCGTTACTTTGGAAAGTGCGGAACATATCGCTATTGGGTGGTAATTTTCTGAGTTATTCGCCTCTCTTTTTTTGGGGATTGGCGTTACATTAGCAACCTTTCAGCACAATGGAAATTCTCCAACATGGCACAACGTACTGAAAAGGTTGGACGAGCTAACGTCGAAAAGCACTGCTTCAAGACCAGTGCTGGGATTCAATCCGATCCAGGAGATTTATTTACATTGAGATGAGCTAATACCTTTTTAACTGCACGTTCTCTAAAGAATGTTTCTGGCATAGTTACAGATACTCTTTCGAGGTCGGGCAAGTTGGAGTTACTTGCAAATAATTCGGCCAGTAGGTTAACTTTATCAACCGGGTCAGTGAATATTTGGTCATCCTTTAAAAGAGTTGGAATTGAAGAACTAGCATTATCCTTGACTCTTTTAACGAATGACCAGAGTTGCAAAAGATTCACGTCAGTACCTGCCCGAAGGCCTAACCTGACGGTGCACTATTGCACAAGGGTGAATAAAGCACGTTCACCACCGCCCCAGTAGCCCCCGCCAAGGGCACATGAGGAAATGCCAACTAACATGTGCCCCCAACAGGGACAACATGGTAGCAAGTTCCGTACAGGTTGCTGGACCATGTACAGACACCTTGCTAAGATGCTTGGAGCTATCTAACCTCCTACTACAAAAATGGCACGGCAGTGGAACTTTTACCCCAATCTGACCTGAAGCTTCACCTACCGTAACCATTAGAGCAGCTCTGTCGAATAGCAACAGCACCTAGAGATATACGGCCTGAAGAGAACATCAACATCATGCCACTAACCCATGATTGAAGACACACTCATCCAGCCCATACCTCTCCCCGCGTATCTTTAGGTTTTAACCACAGCCACCACGTGATCCCCGAAGGGGCCTCACCAATAACCAGTCTAGGACAAGTCCTAGGGGCTACTGGTTCCCGTGGCACCAGATAGGACTCTGGTCAGCCGCGTGTTAAAATCACCTCCGATTTTAGGTTCCTTGCACACCTGAGGCATCGGTAACACCTCTACCCAGACTAGCGTAGCAAGCTACTTCCTTAATTACTTATATGCACGCCCGTTACCCTGGTATTCAGGGATTGGGTGGTAACATATTAAGTTTTAGGGCAATTGGCCAAAGGTCAAGGTCTGGAAAGACCAACTACCCCTCCGGACGAGCGAGCGAACCCGCTTTTACCTTTAGTTTACTTGCATGCGCGCCCGTTGCCCTGTTCTTTCAGGGATTGGGTAGCAACATACAAGTTTTTAGGGGTTATCAGCAAAAAGGCCTAGGTCCGGAAACCTGATAACCCTCTACCCCAGGAGGTTCAACACCAAGCCACCAAGACAGGGTGCATTGACCGCGCCCCCTGGGGGAATAATATATGTACATATGTATATAATTTAATAAATATGTTTTCGACAAAAAATAAAAAAGGACGCAAGTCAATTATAATTGTTTGTTGTGTTGTGATTGTACAAAAGCTTCTATAGCTATTTATACTTTTGTTTTTGTTGATTACAAATAGTAAAATATGATAGAGTTCTGATAGAATTCTCATATATATTTGTAATTGTTTGCATAAGTATACGAGCTTTGAATGCTTTCAATCATGATTTGGCTAAAAGGGTACTGATGATTTGGTTAGCGCCAATGAAATGCAGGCATATACCTAGCTAAGCCAACAACAAACAATAACATATTAAAATAGTTATTTTGGAGAATATCTCGAATAACAAATTTGATAAATATTGTTATTATAAATTTTGTTTTTTCATTGCCTTATAGATAGATACTTTCATTATCACCCAACGGGCGATTAATTGTATAAAGGCGTAAAAAGAAAAAACAAAAGGACGCAAGTCAATTATAATTGTTTGTTGTGTTGTGATTGTACAAAAGCTTCTATAGCTATTTATACTTTTGTTTTTGTTGATTACAAATAGTAAAATATGATAGAGTTCTGATAGAATTCTCATATATATTTGTAATTGTTTGCATAAGTATACGAGCTTTGAATGCTTTCAATCATGATTTGGCTAAAAGGGTACTGATGATTTGGTTAGCGCCAATGAAATGCAGGCATATACCTAGCTAAGCCAACAACAAACAATAACATATTAAGACTGTTAATAATTTTTTTTGCTCTCTTTCTGGTTTGTTTCTTATGTTTATTTTGGTATTTGTTTGTTCGATTAAAAACGCGACTATTTCACTTTATTTCAGAACATGTAAAGATATATGCAAGTATGTACATACATACGTAAATTAAAAACAGACACGCGGACAACAGCAAACACATGCAGTTAAAAGGGTTTTGGCGGATATTAACGTAAACAAGACTCCTGAACTGGATGGAACTTCAGCACTGGTCATCCATTAGCCAAGTTTTTCAGTACGCTTTACCATAACGGTGAGTTTTTAGAGCGTTGGAAGCTTGATAGTTCCCAAAAAGGGAGGTCATGATAATAGGGTCGATTTTAATACTCATAAGACTCGTGCTCCTTCTCCCATATTTATGATGTTTATGATGTCTCTACAGTGAATAATTTATCGTACACAGGTAGCTGGAGTTCCAATCCACTCAAAGTTGCAAGCAGAAAATTTTGCAATTTTTTTTCTTCATCGTACGTCCACAGTAATAATTTAATCTATACTATTCAGATCTTTTCTAAATAACATACGGATTCACGTAACTTTTACATACATATACATATTTATAAGTATGTAAAAGTATTTTACAAATATTTACATATACGCATCCATCATCGGTCGGAGTAGACAAAATGATTCAGATTTTGGAAATAAAATTGGTACAAGTAATGACAGTTATGATGAAGAAGATGTTTTCAGGTATTGATGACAACTACATTTATGAAGATGTGATTCATCCGAATGAATATGATGACGAAAACAATTCCTTTGAAAAATTGCCGCAACTTTCTTCGTCATCAAGATCGTTTGTTCAACATTCTTTAGATTTGAAGATTATGAAGAAACACAAATGATTATCTCTATTGGAAAATATGCATATTGTAATTGAATATAGAGTGCCTATTGTAATAAAAAGCGCTTGCTTTTTATTATTTTTTAAATAAAACTCTGTCAGTCTGTGATAATTATAAAAAGTTTATTTTTTTTAATGACCACTTCGCTGTACAATACAATATGGCGCACCTTTTGTTAACAAAGAAATGAGCAAACTTAACTAATTACTTTTTTTTTGGTTCTATGTCAAAAATAAAAATGGCAAGGCAGTACGCAAAGTGCCAGGGTATCCCACAAAAAGAAAATTTAAACGAAAGGGGAAAAAACCGGGCTTAGTTGGGCATTAGAAAATGCCTACTTCCTCTAAATATTAACGCAAGAGTGACTAACGATTGTATAAGTTGATCAAAAACGATGTCGTATGTTGGCTTCTTTGATAAAACCACATAATTGTTGGTATATACCAATATCGTGCGAGTTCAATAAGTCAAAAAGGTTTGTAAATCTGCGAAATAACTGATGCTTTATTCTAATAGCGTTAAACTCTGAACAGTGAAAAATAAGATGCTCCGAGCTATCCGTCATGTTGCAAAAATCGCACATGTCCGAACCCCTCTTTCGAATCATGTGAAGATAGACACCACTGTAACAGTGGCCACACAGAAGTCTATTAAATATTTTAATGTCAGTTGGATCCAATTTGGCATCTCTGTACCAAGGCTTAACAGGAATTTCAGGAAAAAGAGAGAAGAAGAAACGACCCGAAACCTGTGATCTAGATCGATAAAGAACCAGCCATTCGTGTCGCAAAAGATTACTAATCTTCCGAAGCGCATCACCATATGGGAGGCTAACATCCAAAGGGGCCCCCAGAGAAATGGCTCTCTTGGCCAAAAAGTCCACTCTCTCATTGAAACTTATTCCAGTATGTGCTGGAACCCATACAACATGCACCTCTAAAATAGTTCTAGAGCAGTGGTCGCCATTCATATTAGCCGGCTAAATGAAATTTTCAGGTTTTTATTTATTCTCTTCCTGAATATTACAACCAGGATTGCTCAAATTAAAAAAAAAAAATCCTAAAAAACAGCTTCTTAAAATGTACCAAAATTACCTGTATTGTTAATCTTTATTACATTATATTTTATTTTAAGTCTTGTACTGTATTTGGTGATATTGCTTTTATAATTACTGAAAAGCCATTTTTGTTTAATTTCCTGTCAAAAACTTAAGTAATTGTAATAAATTTACGACGTTATAAAATCTTTCATAAAAAAAATCCATACAATTTGTTTTTAGTGTGTTTAACGGCAACCATAATTGCAACAATAATCATGTGTGTGAAACAACAATTTCATTCAGTAGCTTGTAAACTTTCAACAGAGCAGGAGTGTATCGGATGTTTTTCTGTTTTAAATCTTTTAAAGAGAACAAAAATATTTTTTGATACACTGAAAAGTTGATAACAAGCTATATAAATTTATGCATGTTTATGTTTCGAAGATTATTAACTTATATGTACTTTTTTACAGCATTTTAAAACAAGATGTTTAATAAAAATGTGGGACGTTGAGTGGGAAAATCTTTTTTTGTTTTCTTTGAACACATTGAAGGAAGCAGAGTGTTAATTAGAGTTAGGAGTTAATTCTTTCAGTGTAATACTCTCATTTTAGTTGTGTTTCTCTTTATGAAGACCACTGTTCTAGAGGCTTCAATAGAATTCAAAATATCCGAGACTAGGTGATTTCCCGTGCCAGAGCGTTCCAGTAAAATCCAGGCATTTCTACTATCAGTAAATATAACTAGACGTGTGATTTTATCCTTAATGGCAGTGTCAACGGCCTTTTTTATGGCTATTAACTCCCCTGACAGGGATGAAAATCTTTGAGACAAACTGTACAGGAAAAAACGCTTCGTTAAAATGTTGAAAACTGCGCAACCAGTGCCATCATTAGTTATTGAGGCATCTGTAGCAACCAAAGTGAAACCATTGGAGGTGTATGAATGAACCAAGGAACGATAATGAGCATATATGACCTCCCGTGGGACGCCTCTATCGTTATTAAAGAATAACTGTATAAAACTCTTGAGTTTCCGAGTAGGTACATTTGCGCAAAGCGCCGTAACCGAATCAAAAATTGTTAAGGTGTGTTGGCGTAGACCTGATTAGCTCCATCAGGGATGGATTGTAACACGCAATCTTCAAAAGTTCCTTAGACGTAAGGAAAACTGATCTGAGATGAGGAGGTAGTTCATTCGCCAAAACATAGATAGCTTGTACCGGAGTGGAAGGACATAGACCAAGACATCGCCTCAGACTTGAATTCTGAAATGTCTGAATCCTTCTGTCAAAGTACATAGGTGCATGAGCAGAAGTCGATCTCGCATATTCAATCTTCTCCCTTATGAAAGAACGATAGAATTTCAAACCAGTTTGAGGTCTCAGGCCACCTCTGATGTTGGTCAATCTCTTAAGGAGATTAGTAGCAGTAGACGATTCCCTCAAGACACGATCATAGTAATCATTAATACTCAGGGTAGCCTTGATCGTTAGGCCTAGAAATTTAAGGGAGTTCACTTGTACAATAGGGGATCCATCAATCGCAAGATTCATATCAAAGTTAGTACGTCTTCCGAAAAACATACATCTGGTTTTAGTCGGATTGAAACGCAAGTTGAGAGTAGAACAAATGGACCGAAATTGGCTTATCTTGTGATCAAGATTACATAAAGCTAGGTCAAACTGATTATCGAAAGAAAGAATTAGGAAGTCATCAGCATATTGGTACACAAGGGTTCTGTTATCCTCAAGCGAGTGAAACTGTGTGGTATACAAATTAAATAATATGGGACTGAGGCAGCTACCCTGAGGGAGACCATTAAAAACTCTAACAGACAACTCACCCATACAAAGTTCCCTTACAGAGAGAAAACTCGAATCCAATCTATCAACTCAACTGGGATGGCCTGACTGGTTAGAATGTTTCTAAGAACAGAAACATTCACACAGTCATAGGCATTGCTAATGTCGATGGATGCCAACATGACTCTCAAGCCTAAGGACTTGAAATGTGACACCCTGAAAAGCAGATCGTTCAAACATGTTGACGTTGACATTTTCCCTCTGTAAGCATATGACCGTACGGGTAGAATATTTAGACAATCCACAGCTAGAACCAATCTTTTTTTAACCATCAAATTAAATTGGAACAATTTTAATTTTTCTCCAGGTTTCATGGATCAAACAATCCTTGAAAAGGTTGTTGAAAACACATAAAAGGGTTCTCTTAGAAGAAATAGGCAGGGATTTAACCATCTCATAAGTTACACGATCCAAACCCCAGCGGAGGCACGTTTCCTTGAGTCCAAAACGTCCATAAATTCTTGGAATGAGAAAGGGGAGAGAACCTCATTTGATAGTCTCGAAAAATCAACACGTAGGTTGGAAGGAACCTCTGATCTACCAGATATTGTAAAAATTGCACGTTATTGGCATCATCCCATGTCGAAGGCCCATATACATTACACTGCTTTAAACTGTTAACAAAACGCCACGCAGCAGCGCAATTCGGCTGATCATTAAGCTCATCAATCCTTTTCTTATAGCTCTCACTCTTGGCATTTCTAACAGCATCCTTCCACTCTCTAGTGAGAGTGACAGAATCCTCAAGATTTTATGGCGATGGGTATCTTTGCGCTTTTTTCCTAGCGGCAACATGTTTCCTAAAAAGACGAAGTAGGTCATAATTCCACCAGCCCTTGGGAACAAATTTCCCCACTCTGTAGGTTGCACCAGAGATTTTAGCGCCAAAAGAGGCGACAATACGACCCACATCAGGATAAAGATTTAATCTCGTCATGTTTTCCAAAAGGCGACGTTTGGATAAAAAATTTGTCGAAGTGACAGAGACAGACGCAATATCCACAATAATAGGGCGATGATGAGAACCACCCGCCCACATGGGACAAGTGTGCCAATGTACAGATATGGTGGACAGTCTAGCAAAAGTCAAGTCCAAAACGGAACCCCGTTCACTATTGAGACGGGGGAAAAAGGTGACAGAGCCATCATTAAGACAGAAAAAATCGGAGTGACTAAAAATTTCAGACAGTCTGCAGCCACGAGAAGAATCAAAGGTATCACCCCAAACTGAATGGCGAGCGTTAAAATCACCTCCCAAAATCACATTTAGCATACCCTCAAGAAAGGATAGCAAACGTAATAGTTCCCTAGCACAGTGATTAGTCGATAAGCTAGGTGGGAGATATACTGACACAAAAACAAAATTAGGATTCAAACTAAGAGTTTTGACAATAATTATATCGAGATTAGTGGAAAAGCTAATCCTCTTTGCACGTATAGTTTTCCTGATACAAATGGCACAGCCACCATATCTATCAAAACGAACCTTGGAAAAAATGTTGTAATTCAAAAGTTTGCATGTAGGGTCAGAATCGTCCACGTTAAAAATTTCCGAAAACAAACAAACATCAACGTTGTAATTGTTGATGTAAAATTCAATAAAAGATTTATTAGATCTAAAACCTTGAACATTGTGTTGAAGAATCTTCATTATATCTTATTAATAAAAGAGGACGACTTAATGTGATCTGAAGTACGTAAATTAGAGAGAGCATTGGATATTTTGTTGTTGAAATCATTCAGTACCTGAATGTGGGAACCGGTTCCTTCCTTGATAAAAAATCGTTGATGAAAGTGGAAAAATCCGCAAGTATTCTCTCAAATTCTGAAACCCTAACATTGTTATCTCTGTAGATCGATGGTATGGTGGGATCAGTATTTGTAGGTTGAAGGGAAACAAAGTGAGGTACCTGCTTGGGGGGTGGGGGCCGTGCATAAGCCACACTATTATATCTGCGTCCAGTTAGGATCCTGTTGACCTCCTGATCTCTATTCTTGGTAGTAGACGATTTGGCCAACGGTAGAGCCGGAAAATTCTCCTCATATTCATTGAAAATATCGAAGCGATTGGTGGAATACGATTTGATAACCTCAGTTCTTGAAAGACGCTTAATGGTCATAATTTTCAATATGTCATCCTCCTCACGCGACTTAGGACATAATTTCCTATCCCTACTAGAATGATTGAGAGCGCCACACAGAAGACATTTCTTAACACAATTCCCATCACAAATATCTCTAGAACAATTTAAACATCTCTTTTTTGAACGGCATCCCTTGAGAGTATGCCCGAGACGACCACAGTTATGACACTGACGCAATGGAGGATAATAGACATTGACCTTGACATATGAAAAGTCCAAAATAACATGCTCTGGTATGTTTCCAGAACGAAAACCAATTTTGACAGCAAAAGATGGCGTTTGAGTGCCACTGTCTTTATCTTTCCTAACAAAACGTTTAACAGAAACAATTTCAACATCAGAGGTGGTAGATTTCAAAATATAGTCATCAGACAAGTCCAAGGGAATACCATGTATAACACCATAAGAATATACAAAGCTGTCAGGAATGAAAGCCTTCAAACCCAAATGACTGATGTTCTTTCCCACAAATTCATTGGCACTGGCAGCAGAGTCAAACTTCACACGGTACAATGTCCTACCAATGGGAGTGATCAACCGAATACCACTTACCTTTACCTTTCTGATCTTCTGATAGAGGAAAAGAGAATTACGAATTCTCTCATTATTAGGATCGGCATTTGAAGAATCAATCAAAACCAAAAAATCACCTCCGTGATCGCCCGGATATAAATTCAGTTTAGGTGAGCTATTATCAGAGTGAAGCTTTTCCTGATTGCAATTAGAGGAGCCACTGCCATCGGAACAAATCTCCGGAACAGCATCCATACCGCCGCCTCTAGAGGCCGCCATTTTAGCTTTCAAGTTAGCCATAAACTCAGGTACAGATTTGTTAAGGTCAGTTAGAGACGCACTATGATCAGATACAACTGTTGTCTTTTTGTTATTTTTGGCCAAAGGTGCCGAAACATCAGGATTGGAATTAGCCCTCTTCACATTACCACGGGGATTAGCAGGAACATTTGTCACACTGCTCCGAAAAAATTTTCAAAATCCGGCTGAGATGATGTAAGAGTAACAGGGGACGAATTGTCGTCCCCCATCCTCGAATCCTTTGCAGCACTCAACTTAAATTGGTATTAAACACAAATTAAGGATTATATATAAAAAGAAATCAATAAAAAACACCAGTTAAATTCAAATTCACAAGCTATAAAAGTTGCCAAGAGCACGAGGTAAAAAAAACCCCAAAAAAATTTAAAGTAACTGTAAACACTACTGACGCTTCGCGAAGTGGAAAAAAATACAACCGTACGCCACAAGCGAGTAGAGAGAAGTGTTGAACTAATTACTTTTAGTTAATTACATATGTTTTAGTGGTTACTTGGTGTTGACAATGTAGCGTTTTTGCACACATATTTACACCTATACCAATTAATATATTTGATAAATTTCTTTCGAAGAAATATTTGAACTGATGGTTCAAGAAACAAAACAAATATGCGGAACAATTTATAGATTCCTGACGGATATGTCTTAGCTCTCGCCATAAATACGGAAGTACAAAATTTTATAAGTAAAATATTTTATTTGTTGTGGCTGTTGCTGTTCATATGCTGACATTTCATTGGTCGCTACAACAATTTGTCAGTGAACTTTAAGCAGTTTGAAACATTCAACCTAGCATGTTTATGCCATACAAATCAAATGCAATATGAGAATTCTTTATTGTATATGAATCATAACAAAACACATAATCATAGTATGCTTAAAATGCTTTTATACAAACAACAACAACAACAAACAATTATACTCAACGCGAGTCGTAATTTATTTTTCTTGTAACATGTATACTTTATTTCTTATTCAAAACCCCAATTTTTTACATATGTATTCAATAAAATATATTTCCACGTAACTCTTTACGTCATTAAATATTCATAAATATGTTTATAGTATTTGTGACATTTCGCCAAATACATTTTCATGTTTGGGACAAATTTATTATAAGTGTGTCTTCTTACTTGGGAAATATAAATACGGTTTCTTATTGGGGAAAACTTTGATTTATTACAAGACAAGACATACCTCATTTTAAAGGTAATTCATCCCACATTTTTATTCCATAAAGACTTTTCAACAACACGATTTGGTCTATATATGTACTTTGAAAACATCTATATATTTTGAAAACATTGGAGAAATTTTGGACAAAGTGTGTAAAGCTGAAAAGTGTGTTGAAAAATAAAATGATTTTTATCCCAAAACCCGTGTTTCATTCATTCATTCACGCACCTATTGAGCCGCCCTCGTATAATAGAATTATCTTAATTTTTGACTTCAATAAGCTTTTTGTATTTTCTCATAGCTTTTAAACATGAATAGAGTTTAGTTTATATCCTTATTTCTTATACAAAGATTAACAATCTAATTCATAAACGCACAATAACAGCTTCATAAGATATTAATAAGAGAAATTTGAAAAAGTATTCATAAACGTTTAATAGTCTATTAAACGCTTCATAACACTGTTTGAAATTAGGAATTTTTATTGTAGCCATTGCCCTACTTTAACAGTTCAATAGAGTGAAATAATGAGAGACTTCAGAGCAATTAAAAACTTTCCTGGCATTATTGGTGTCATTGGTGGGACTCACGTTCGCATCAAAAAAACCGGAGGTGGCTTACCCAATATTATATTAACAGAAAGGGCTACTATTCCTTAAACGTTCAGGTATTAGTAATTCGCATACAAAATTAAATAAAAAACATTAGCCACTAACGGCTCCTATAGGTTATTTGCGATGCGAAATCCAAGATCAGAGGTGTAGTTGCAAGGTGTAGAGGAAGCACTCACGACTGCCATATCTTTAAAGAATCAATAATCAAGCAACGGTTTGAGAACGGAGAGTTCAAGGGTCGATTGCTAAGAGATAGTGGATAAAAGCTGCATCCGTATTTATTTACCCCAATTTTAAACTCGCAGAATGAAAAAAAAAGGAAATACAATGTTGCAAATATATGTAGGTACTAGAAATACCATTGAGCCTTACTTCGGCGTTCGGAAACAACGATTTCGGTGCCTACTAGATGCTTTGACAGTCAGTCTATCAATGGAAAAACATTGATTGTTGTATTAGCCGTATTACACAATATTGCTATTATTACACAATATTTTCTATTCAATTAAACATAGTGATGCACAAACAAATCCAATCAGGTGGGTACCTACATAAATAATTGTTTAACGATGAAAAAACTAATGTGTTTAGGTACATTTTCTATAAGATATTTGTACTTTTTAATTTCGTTTGTAGAAAATTATTTCTAAAACTTTGTTTTTTTTAGCTTAATATATGTAATTACAATCGATTCCAAAGAATTTTTTAATTTTTGTTGTATTTGAACCCATTACGCATATAACCCATTTAAATTATTTGTATCACTAAACATAAAATGACAGACGATTTTGAACAAGGTTGCCAACAGCAGAGATAAATCTGATAAGAAAGTTTAATTGCTAACGCAGCGTTACTAATCTTTTATGAATATAAAATTTTATTGCATGTTAATAAATCGAAATCTGTTTAATAACTATTCTACAGTTTAAGGCTGAAATAAAGAATTTTTATGATTTATACTGTAAGCTTTTATTTAAAAAGAAACCTGCTCAGAGCATTTAATCAATTTATTTCTCGTCAGACAAACAAAATTTTGTTAAAGAAAATAATAGAAACAGTGCAGCACATATGTCTGTGTCAAAGGGATAAAAAATTTTTTTTTTTTTCACTAATTTTATTTATTGTATCTTCATTAATCTGAACTAACAATAAGTATTCAAATCTTAAATATAGATATAATAATTAGGCCCAACCAGTGTCGGACATAAACTTAGTGATAGTAATTAAAAATACATAAATGTAGAGTTAAGCACAAAAAATATTTTCAAAAAGTTTCATCTGCAGTGTGGCGTATTAAAGCCGTAGTATCCCTCTTTTTTAAGCGGATGTGTCCAGTAAAGTTCAAGATATTACGAGCAAGGGGATTAGGATGGAACTCGAGTTTTGTTAAATATTTGCCTGCATATTTTGCAATTTCAGCTGTCACAAGTGGCATATTTAAATCACGATGTAAAATTGAATTTTTGATGTACCATGGAGCCGATGTTATTAACCTTAAAATTTTGTTTTGCATACGTTGGATTCTCTCTACATTGGAAGCTGAAGCAGTGCCCCATAGCTGAATTCCGTAACACCATATGGGTTTCAAAAGCGACTTGTATATTAAAAGTTTACAATCTAGACTGAGGGTAGAATTTCTACCAATCAGCCAATGTATCTGGGTTAATTTAAGCTTCATTTGTGTTAGCTTGGAGTCAATGTGGTGTTTCCATGTAAGCCGTCGGTCAAGATGTATACCAAGGTATTTCACCTGTGAATGTTGAGGAACAAATTGATTGTTGATTCGAATGGGGGAACAAGTGTCTCTTCGTAGGGTAAATGTGACATGAACACACTTTTGTTCATTTACTTTTATTCTCCATAAGTTCAACCACAGCTCCAACAGTTTAATATGTTCCTGAAGATATCGGGATGCCTCGTGAGGGTTTTCATGCATGCTAAGGCAGGCTGTATCATCGGCAAATGTAGAAGTTAGGATATTACTGCTTAAAGGCATATCACAGGTATAAATCAAATACAAAACTGGCCCCAGTATACTCCCCTGTGGCACACCGGATGAGATAGTTTCGGCCACACTCATGAAGTCTCCTTCCACAACAGTGAACTTCCGGGCAAGAATGTAACTTTCTAAAAGATTTACTATGTTTATTGGCAGATATGTCTTCAATTTTAAAATAAGGCCTTCGTGCCACACTTTATCAAATGCCTGAGAAACATCAATAAAGAGGGAAGAGCAATACTTCTTTTCTTCAAATGTTCTTCTTATAAAATGTACCAATCTATGACATTGTTCAATGGTGCTATGCTGACTTCTAAAACCAAATTGATGGTCCGGTATGCAACCAATATCATTTAGAATTGGGGACAATTTTGTCATGAGCAGTTTTTCGAAGAGCTTTGAAATTGTTGACAGTAAACTTATTGGCCTATATGACTCAGCCTTGGTAAGATCTTTGCCCGCCTTTGGAATCATTTTGACCATGGCAAGTTTCCAGCTGTGTGGATAATACTCCAGTCGTAAAATGCCATTAAAAATAAACAACAGGATTCTAATAGCAATACGAGGCAACTTCATCAGCATCTTGTTACTAATTCCATCAATACCCGGAGCCTTCTTTGGGTTGGTTTCAGCAATTAGTTTATTTACATCACGCATCTTAAACTTTATGGGTCGAGGGGGTAGAGCAACTATACTCGGCAAATTAACAGCACCAGTACATGTGTTTGGGGTAAATAGGTTTTTTAAATGACCAGCAAATATGTTACCTTTTTCAGTATTGGTTCTTGCCCAACCTCCGGTAGAAGTGCGCAGGGGTGGTTTAGACTCAACGGGTGTTTTAAGTTTTTTAGCAGCGCGCCACAAGGAGTAATTAGATGCTGCTGTGACATCAAGACCTTCCAGATAGTTCCTAAGAGAAGCAGATTTTTCAGATGCAAGCAACTCTTGGAGTCGTTTAGTGCATTCTCTAAGTCTGATTTTATGTTGGGGCAATCTGTGCTGTTGCCATTCCCTTCTAGCTCTTCTTTTTTCACATACGAGACGTTCAATGTCCGCAGAATAAATTCTATTAAACCCAGTCTGCGGATGGGAGGTAGTGGCATGTTTAGCAGCCTGTTTAATATCCTCGGTAAGATTGGCAATGTTAAGTTCAATATCATCTGGAGTTCTTAGGTTGATGTTCTCCGTACAATGACTACTGAGATATTTTTTGAACCCCAGCCAATTAACATTATTTATCATCTTCGCATATGGGTGAGGTAAGTCACTTCTTAGTGGGCTACAAATTGTAACGATCGTGGGAGAGTGATCAGAGGAGAGATCATGGGAAGCTTCAACATGAATTAAGTCCCTAGAGATATTTTTCATGACACCAAAATCTATAACATCCGGAATTTTTTGTATGTCAGTAGGCCAGTAAGTAGGCTCCCCGCTCGAAATGACATCCAAACCCATTTTTGAAATTGTGTTGAACAATGCTCGACCTCTAGGAGTAATAAGACGCGATCCCCAGAACGTATGTTTTGCATTGTAGTCTCCAGCTGCTATGAAACAAGGGCCAAGAGTTTTGTAAAAATCCTCGTATTTATCCTCACTGATTGAAAATCTGGGAGGGGAGTAAATCGATGATATCACAAGATTTGAACAAAAATTTTCGATGCAAATATTTGTTGCTTGTAGATGGTCTTCACAAATGCTCTCAAGAATATAGTGCTTGAGTCTTGACTTTATTAGAATTGCTGATCCTCCGCATGCTCTTCCTCTCGGGTCCTTTGTATCATATAACGTGTAGCCACTCATTTTAAAAAAGCTTCTCGGAGTCAAATGAGTCTCAGATACCAACATTATATCAATATTTTTTGTCCGTGAGGAAGTGCTCAAGTTCCTATTTGTGTTGGCGAATGCCGTTTGCGTTCCAGAAACATACTTTTAACGTGTTCATGGCTTATTAACTAATGCTAGAAGCAGTGTGTTCTGCATTCTCAGCATTTCTTGCATCATGCTAGTCATATTTGTCGTAAAGTTGTTTATAGTTTGCACCAAATTGTCTATAGTAGCTTCAAGGCGACTGAAATTAAAGCTTGGGTTTGCACTTGTTGTATTAGATGGTGGTGACACTTTTTGAACGGGAATAGAGTTGATCTTCACAGCGTCAGCATACGATACATGTGAAGTGATTGGTTGGGCCATTAGGGGATGAGTAGCGGAGTACGTATTTCCTGCTTGCACTGGGGTTACTTTAGGCTTTTGACTCATAGCCTGTTTAACGAAAGAATATACAGGACATCCCCTGTAGTTAGCAGTGTGATTACCTCCACAATTACTGCACTTCTTGACCTTCTGGTCCTTCGACTTATTGCAAATAGCAGTGTTGTGTAATTCACCGCACACAACACAAACAGTAGGTAATTTACAATAAGTTTTGGTATGGCCATATTCTTGACAATTATGGCACTGTACGGGTCCAGAACGCTTGTGTGGTTCTTCAACTGTGATTTTTCGGTATAAGAGATATTTTAGGTTATAAATTGGATGGGTCTCGTTTTTCTTCAATTTTATATCATTTGGCTCCAATTCAACACGAAATAAAGGTTGGGGGATCTTCTCCCTGTTTATTATGTTAGAGACATTCTTTACCTTAAATCCCTGGAGGGTGAGAGCATCTTTTATTTCCTCAGGAACAACATAAGAATCTATGCCTTTCAATACGATCTGTAGGCCTTTAGCACTCTTCAGCTGGAATGTGTAGAAACTGGTTTTATTCTTTTCGAATTCGTTAACCATTTTGCGGAAATCTTTTTCTTCGTATATTTGAATCTTTGTTTCATCAATATTACCACGTTTGATTGGGACAATGTGAAATGCCTTTTCACCAATGACCGAAATTAATTTTTTAATAAGGGTGTTAGAATTTTTTTCCCTCAAATAGATTGGTGGTGGTTTTGAGGTTTTATTCGAGGGTAAGTCGGGTTTGTCGGTGATATCTTGCAAAATTTTAAAACGGTTTAGACGGTTAGCTGAGTTGGCGTCGATATCCCTGGATATCTTGGGAGCCGATGAGATTTTAGATGAATTTGGGCTTCGCCCGCGCTTTACTACTGTGATATATCTGTCCATTCCGACAGGCACTTTAGGTTTCTCAATATTATTGTTTATAGTGATAACTGGGTTAAGTGATGAACACGAGCCCGGAGCGGATAATGGCGCTGATTTGAATAAAGAAGTAGTAGGCAGCGGTAGTGTTATAGAATCACTACTTGGCATCGGAGTAAGCGAATTTGATCGCTCACGTAAAATTGGCTTTGCCGTTAGAAAAAGACTATCATCAAATTTTTTATTTTTATTGTTTGCATTAAGAGCTTCAGAACTCACAGTAAAGTAGGCATTTCTGCCGTTAGAACTCACTTCACAATTTTTTGTTTTTGAGGTACTCATACAGAGTATTCCTCAGTCACTTTGTTTGTGGTTTTTTGTTTGTTTTTGTTGTTTCAGTATGTACGAAAAATATTATTAATGCAAGTAAAGCAAATTTAACAAAAACTGTACTTATTACGAATCAGTACTTATTAAGAATATTTTTTTTTTGTAATTTTTGTTTGTTTAGTATGTAAGAAAAAACTCCGCTAATACGTCCGTTCACTACGAAGGTTCAACAAGACATGCCATGGTTTCAAACAATATTTCATGATAAGGTTAATTAGAAGTGGAGAAAGAACCCATACTTGCGTAGTAATTGCTGAGATAACTTATAGATCGCAGCCCTGTTTAGAATGAACATGATGGCATCGCCGGCAGGAGTTCATGAGAAAGAAAAAAATAATTTGTGGTTATTTTTATTCAGGCTTTAGGTCATACCATAACCATAAGGTTGATAAATTTAATAAATATATACATATGTACTTAAAGAAAAAAATATATAAAATAACGAGAAGTGTTTGGTCATGAAAAAGTTATATTCATATCTTCCATAATGTCTTATAATCAATCTTATAAATCTTATAATCTTATCAACTGTATTGTTTATATATTGATTACGGTTAGAGCTGAAAATCGGTTTGATAACAATTTTTTCGCAAGAATTTCTCGTGCAGGTCATCTGAAATGACCCCGCTAGATGTATTCACCGGAAGTATTCTGAATTTGCAAATCTGTATTAATAACCGCTTCTGACTGAAACCTTCAAAGTCAACATAGCCTAAGCCATCATCGGTCACTGAAAATGGAGTTAAAATGAACATGTATTAAATCAACAAAAACCTTAGACTGTTGAACTTTTCATAACAACCATGAAGTAGTTTTATACTTGACTTATGATGAAGTTGAGATTGTATAATTGTTAAATTAAATAATACGTTTCTTTCAAGTTTAATTGACCTCGATTATGTTTCATTAAAAAGCCATGCATAGACCTAATATAATTTAAGATAAGAATTGTTTAATATTTCGTTAAAATTTTTCAAACAGTAAAAAAGTTGGTTTAAAAAATATTTAAAGCGGAAGAAATTATTTCAAACAAATTTATGATTTTCTTACATAACAAGTTGTTAATGCAACAACTGCCGCAAAATAGAAACAACAAAAGTTACAACATTTAATGGTAAATAATAAATAAATAGACTGTCTCCATGTGTTTATAGTTTTCACAAGTTATAGAAGCTGAAGCCTAAATGTGTCAAAGAAACCAGCTTGAAAATATCTATGCAACAGTGGCTCTTAGTAGTACTACCAATTGCTGTATTTAAGTAGATGCAATTGTATTGATTTATGCCACAAAAAATGATTAAAGATTTTAAAACATCTCGAATAGAAACCTCAAACGTCGACGATATTATTATGTTTAAAGCCATATCTAATGTTTACATACAAGTCCATTGCAAACATGTTGTCAAATGCCTTTTTACTATCATATGTCTTGTTGTGGCAGCAATACTACGTAAAGTAAAAGTAATAATAATATGTAAAGAATTTTCCGATAGGTGCGGGTAAATGTTAACAGTCTGCAAGGGTGCCCTGTTAGACTACTATACTAACCTAATAGTCAGGGTCGCATGTTCGTTCTTCTGCTTCCAATTTTTTTATTTCCTTTCACAGATATCACAAATAAGGCGATTGAGCAGCTGTCCAATTGATAAAAAATTAAAGTTAAGCTAACTGCTCGTTATTGCAAACGGCAAGCGGCAATTATGAATAATCGCCGACTACGCTTCGTAACTTTTAGAGGTCGATTTCACTTTGGACAAAGAAAAGATTTATCTTTAGCTACTATAGGTACGCTTAAAAAAAGAAAAAAAAAGAACTTCCAAAGAAGTCATTCAAATTTAAAGATTGATCCGAAGGTGCTGCAAATTCCGGAACTTTTTTATGATTTTTACACAGGTTTGTTATTGCAAAAATTGTAAAATAAGAACTTTAAAAAGGCAATAAGATTCAAAACTTTTGAAAAGACAATTTTTCGGTACTTCAAATAATATTCGTACCGGAGTATACTCTATGTTATACTATACGAAAATCATCCTTATTACACCTTACCTTTTCCAACGTAATTTAGTTTTTTATCGATATTTTTGTCGACTGGATTTGAAATCAAACTTATAACGTTATTGAAACATCATGATATGCTTAATAGCCAATACGTTTATCACCTCAGTTACATGGGAATATAAAACATTTAGAGCAATAAGTTAATACAAATATGCAGAGAGCAGCTCTGAGAGCAAACGTTTGGGAGAGGCACAGTTAAAAAAACTTCCTAAGAAGTCATGAAAATGCTAAAACTTAAAAAAGCTAAAGTTTTCTATATATAATAAATTCTCATAATTCCCGAAATGTATTAAACAAACTCAAATATCGCGACTCAACGCCTAACAATTGGAAAATCATATTTTGACAGCGCATAAGATAGTAACGTTAGCAGCTAAAGTTGTTGCTATTATATTTATTGTTGAAATGTTATTTAAGCTATTTTCAGGTCTAGCGATTTTATCTCTATTTTTATTTTTTTATTAAACGAGATAAGTTAACATTACTGTTCATGACTCAACGTAATTTGAGCGTTAAAGCTGGGTGCTAGACAACGGTACGATTGACGTGCTGACTTACATACGTTAGTCTGTAAAAGAGTAAATTTTCTGTTAGAAAATTATTATATTATATAGCGAACAGCTACGTACTCTTAGAAATAGAAGTCTTGAAGGGATAAACAATTGCCCGTAGTTACAATTTGTTATTTTCTTACATTTAGTTCAAGTAAATCTAAAGAAATAAGTATTTTTTTATTTAATCAAGGCTTTTTCAACTTCCCTAGGAAGTCAAAAAATGCACTATCTGATACTTTGGAAGCAATGAAAATGCCATTCCTTAAAATATTTTATATTCTTATACTACATATAAATGGATAAAACAACAGAAAAAATTATATAATTAATAATGCATCATGTTCGGTGAAGAATTTATGAATATACATATATTATATATATATATATATATATATATATATATATATATATATATATATATATATATATATATATATATAAGTATATATATATATATATATATATATATATATATATATATATATATACATATATATATATATATATATATATATATATATATATATATATATATATATATATATATATATATATATTCGTTATTACTTGGCTTATTTATTCCGTTTTAACATCAACGTATTTTAGTTGAAAACCCTTTATAGCTGCTAAAAGAAGTTGGTCTATTAAAATGTTTCTTGTTTGTTTTTTTATTTATATACAATATACATATATTTTTCTCCCACTTTAAACAGTGTTTTGTGTTTCAGTATATAATACCAAATATCTTTTATGGACTACTCAATAAATGATATAATAGGCACTACCGGTATATAATGATATAACAGGCACTACTGGTATATTTCATTTAAAAAAATAAGGTAACAAACACAATCAAAGCGACAAGCGAAATACTGTGTAAAACACTTCACAATATAGAATTATATTATTTTATTTATATAAAAGATTCGCGTTAATTAGCGCTAGAAATTATTGAACATCGTCTATCGATCACATGCTGAAAAGCTTGCTGCAGTTGATATAAATTCGTGGTAGCTGTCATGAATAGTAAAGTGTAATAAGAGAGACTAAAAAAATTCAAAAGACGCAACTTAACCTGGAATAGTATTATAGTAAACCACATCAAAGTAACAAGTTAATATTCAACCTTTAAATCGACATTTTTTCAAAGTCTTGGGTTAGGTCAGATTGGTACGGGTTGGACCCAAGACCCGACAAAAGATTCTTCAACCTGAATTCTGCTACAGTTCGAAACTCTCTCAGGTTTTTCTGCGCCTTTCTATCGCCAGCGGTTAAGGTTGTTTTCTTATGTGTTGCAGAATCGTCTATCGAGTTTGGATATTAAATGACGTAATATCATCCTTTATGACTACTGCGTTTTCAATAACTTTAATTCAACCAATTGATTGTATAATAATAAGATAGGATTTGGTTCAAAGACGGGTACTGCGACTCTGTGCGACACTCCTAATAAAGATGATTACAGGGGTTGTAGAAAACCATTCCCTCTGCAACTACGCAAACCAATACATTCACAGAGAATATTGTATACCGTTGGTCAGACAGAAAACCAGCAACCAGTCGGGTGCCCTTTGTTGAATTCCCGAATGCGATATTAGATCAATGCTTCCATACAAAACTTCTTAGCGGACTATTTCCTGATGTCTTCCACCTTTCACAAAGGGGCATGTGATGTTATTTCTGCACCGGTGTAAAGGGGTATTAGCCTTTGTTGCACGGAGCTTAAAATTGGTGGAATTCATTAATAGCTGATCATACTGGAGAAAATTTGTTGATTAAATGCAAGAAGTATTTGCCGGTGTTAGTGGTTGTCTCTCGGACTCTCAATGTACTAACAGTTAATGTTTTTATATGCTTTTGATACTCTTTTTGTGTGGTGCAAGTTAGATAATTACAGTTTTACAGCAAAGGTACTAAATTCCAGCCAGTACTAGGGTCGCCGTTGAATGATAACATAAAGCAAGTGCTCACATGATAGAAGGCATCTCAGTGCTGTATGTATATCTTGAATTCATGTATGTAAAGTGATGTAAACAAAATTAGTGGTTGCCTGAATTCCAGTCTGAAATACAGTCTACTATTTGCGCATGGATACAGAAAATTCTGCGTCAGGTCTGAAGACACCTGCATCCAACCAATTTTCGGTTTTAAATTTCTCCGTAATTCATCGTAAACTTCTGAAGTACACAGAAGTACACGGTTCCTTGCACATACCCCTATCCAGAATTTGCTAATTTTACACTTTTGTTCGCATAAGACCAAATCCTCTTAAGAAACCCGTTCAAACATAACAATTATTACCAAAATTTCACTTTATAAATCTCTCTCCATGAATCTGAACTAGTAATCAGCATTTTATTTTTAGCACGTATCATGTTTTCTATCAACGGTTTAAAGAACAATTTAAAATTTTTTTCTTATTCGAAGTCCGTTTAAGCATAATCATCTTGCTTTTTACATCATAATTTCAAGAAACTTTTTTCTAAATCAAATTTTCTTCTTAGGCTTCGTTTTTCAAGGATGACAGTTTTTGTAATTGTGTCCCTTTTACATTACAAAAAATCTTGGAGCCATATTATCACTTTCGATATCTAACGAAATTACAATAAAAATTAAATGAAACATTTTGTACATTCTTTGTTCCAATATCTGCTGGGAAAAGCGTTAAACTTTAAATTATTAAAATTATTTAAAATGTGTAATAAAATAACAATTTACAACTAAGATCGATCATTCCTGCCATACTGTATCATTTGATTTTATTGATTCTTTGACCTCTAAGCTGGTGTTACACCCAGTTTTCTTATCTCATACAAGACAAACTTTTATGTAGGTCAGTGTTAACTGGAATAAAAGAAGAATTGTTTTTATTAAAGTTGAAATGACATTGAACGTCTGTGAAGACAAGATGGTTTTGAAAGCAAAAAGAAATAAATGAAATATGGGAAATATAAACCAGAATAAAAAAATCACATCATGCGAATTTTACATTGCACTCAGATAATTCACTATAACAAGTTTTACATTTTGGAATTTTATTCAAAATGTATACAATTGTGGATATGATTTATATACGAAGGGTAAAAAACTGGCTATTGGTACTGTTGCAGTGGGTAAAGGCCAGTAAGAAGAAGGTATTATTTATTTACCATTCAACAAAGTGTGGTTTTTATGTTATTCTTCCTGTTTAAACCAATTAAAACCTTTTTTTTTTTTTTTTTTTTTTCAATTAAAACCTATTACCAAAAAATACGCAATTACGTAATTTTTTTGATAAAAGAACATAAATTAGGCCACTTTTTGTTGATTATATTTGTTGGCAGAAGAGAATATTGGGACTATTTCCAAAACATTTCCCGTTAAGAACAACTTTCAAAAAAAGTCCCAAAATACAGCGATAATAATACGGAAATAGTTCAAACTCCTGTACTTCCACTTGATTTTACCATAGGATTTGCCATTGCAAAATGGCCTCTTATCTGATGTCTGTCCATAAAATTGGAAAGCAATGTGGCGCCAAAGTAATGTCATAATTTGAACTGGCTGCCATTTTGTTATAAATGAAGAACAGAGATCTGTTTTCATAATAAGTTTATTTGAAAGTGTAATATTGATGAAAATTTTTGTTTATTTCAAGATTCATCTTCAATTTTATTAAACTAACAATAAATATTCAAATCTTAACTTTTCTGCAGCTTCTGTAGAGATCATCTTTAAGTTTCTCGTATTTGGCTAAGAGCCAGAATGTCCCTCTTCTCAGCCGAGCGTGGCCTGTATAATTTTTGGGGGCAAATGGTTTTGGATGATACTCTAGTTCCTTTATGTATGTCGTAGTTTGAAATCATAATTCAAACCAATGGAACGTGTAGATCTTGATGACTACGTGAATTTTTACTAGGGAGTTACTGTAATCATACGGAGGATTTAATTTTGTCGATTACTAATTTTGTCTATTTTATATGGATTGCTTTCAATTTCATTTATATCAACTTAGCATCTACTTATGTGTGATTTCCATGTTAAGCGATGGTCAAGATGAATACCGAGGTACTTGACCTCACTGTGCTGCGGAATAATTTTGTTATTAATTTGTATTGGGGGACATGTTTTCTTCTATATGTAAAAGTAATATGTACACATTTCTGCTCATTCGCCTTAATCCTCCATACGGCGAAATATATTCTTGGAATTTTCGGGATGCCTCTTGTGGGTTTTCATGGACGCTTAGGAAAGTATCATCAGTAAAAGATGTTATGTGAATATCTTTACTTAATGGCAAGTCACAGGCATACACGTGTGTTGAGCAACTCATACTTTTATTGGCTACGGAGTGCTTAGAAAATTCCTTCTCTAATAACAAATTTACGACCAGTTAAGTAAGTTGTGATTATTTTCGATTAAATTTCGCTTTAGCTGGGTTTCTTTTTTCGAGTTTAGGCCAGCAACGGAATTTTCAATCTCACGAATATAAAATCTTAGGGGAACAGAGTCTTAAGCAGCTATTGATGGCAGCCCATCTATATCAGCGGAGATGTTTGGCGTGAATACTTTTTTCAAATGATTACGGGAAACAGTCCTTGCCCAAACTTTGTTGAGGCAACGCAATGGGGGCTTACTTTTTACGGGTCTTTTAATTCTCATAATCATAAATAGCCTGTTTGTGGTGTTTCATTGAGTTCTCGAAGAAAATTTTGTAGCGTTACAATTTTTGTATACTGTAGAAGTTGTCTTAGCATTATTTTATCCCCTTTTTTAACTGAGTTGATCTGTATCTGTATCGTTGGCACTATATATATACATATATAATATATATATTTGCTAATGTTAATCGACATTTGGATTTGCTAATAGTCTCAATTCGTTTTTTATGTGAAAGTAATAGTCTTAATAAATATGGATTTAATACACCTTTATTATGCAGTTTAGAAATTAAAAATAAATTAATTGAGTTCAATTTACTATGCAACTCAATAAATTGTGCAATAAGTACTTTTTTACATTTTTTGCCTTGTTTGCGCCTCTTAATTGATTTATAGTTTACTTTCTGCTTCTTATTGTGTCCTTTAGAAATAAATTCTAAATTCCATACGTGAAATTCGGCACGAACCAGTACTTGGCGTTGTAACCGACTTCAAAAAAGGAGAAGGTTATCAGTTCGTGTGAATATTGCTTAACTTTTTGTTTAATGTTTGTACACCCATAACTTTATCATTTAATATTTGTTTTTATTTGAAAGGATTTGCTTGTAGTTCGGTCCAATAATTTTTTCAAAAATTGTACGACCAATTTGAATTGTGATAATCGTTCAGACTTTGAAAAAAATTTTATTGGGAAGTGTATCTTGCAGTTTGGTTTCACAGAAATTTAAGTGGAAATCAGACGGACAGAGAGGTCTCCCGAAACAATTATTATAGCCTAACTCTGCCATTTGTGGAGCTATTTTCAAAGTGCTTATTTAAAAAGGTATTTCAATCTTTCCTGGGAGTGAAATATATACTAGAAATGGACTATATCGAGTTTTATAATCGATTTTGTAATCTGTTCGATTAGCTTTTTGTATCGAAGTCGGTTTTTTTTGCCAGAATTATTTAACAAAGTTAATTATTAATTATACGCCGCACAGTGGCTGAAAATCGTTTTTCATTGGCCAAAATTCTGTAACTTTTGAACCGATCAAAATATTGAAGTAATTTTTTTTTAATGGATAGATATTTAGTTCAGCTTGTTTCAGTTTTAATTACATTAAAATTGATTAAGGACTTTTTAAGGACTTCTAGGTCAAAGTTGAAGTTTTGATTTTTTTTAACTTTTGGAGTAAAATATGGGTTTTTTTATTTGCATATTAAAATATTTTATATTTGGAACTTAATAACAATTATAATTATTTTTTGTGATAATGGAATTTTTTTAATGTTACACTCAAAAAAATTTTACACTCAAAAAAAATAGTAAAATTAACTGGAGATTTTGCTGTTACCGCAGAAAATTTTTTTATTTTTTGCTGTTAAAATAGGTTCTATTTATTATTATTTTTTACTAATACTATTATTTTTTACTAATACAATGGAAGGCAATTATAATTATTATTCATTTGACACAAATATTGATTGCAAATCTATATATATAAAATAGGATGTGTGTATGTATGTATGTATGTATGTATGTATGCATGTAACGTAATGGCTCCAAAACGGCTGGGCCGATTTTGACGAAATTTTCGGGGAACCTTCAGAATACTCGGGCGGGTGACACTGTGAAGTCTGATTTTTTATTTTCAGTCTGTGGGCGGAGCGGCGTGGCAAAATCTAATTTTCATGTTGCACCACCAATGACATATACATATATTTATTTTATGTGCTTTTTTTGTCATGTTCTTCAAAACGAGATATCAAACTCTTAAATCGGCTATGTAGTTCAGAAGATGTTAATCATGATTCAATATCAAAATTTTAAAACTTTTAAAATGTTGCATTAAAAAATCCGAGTTTTCGATTTATTTACAAAATATTTACATCATTCGATAACACAAGATATTCCGCGCTTACTAAGGCGCAACATTGTACAATAAGTTAAAGATCTATACATATAAAACAGGATATATGTATATATATGTAACGTATGGACTCCAAAACTTTATGATAGGTATTCAATGGATTTTTAATTAAAGGCCGTAAATTTCGTTAAAAGCTCAATTTAAATCGTGTGGTAATATAACACTAATGTTTGCTTAGGACCAGCAACGCGGACCAGGTCAGCTAGTATTCTATATTTTTCTCTGTGCTATTTCTGTTCTTTAATAGTTTTTCGGCTTCTTCATCTAAATACCGATGTTCCACTTTCCATTTATTTCGAATATTGGAGATGAACGGATCTGACGTTGCCAATAATATATTAAATAGATCTTCATTTGTGGAATTTCGTGAAATTTTTCTAGTATTGTGCTCTCTATAAAATCTGTAATCCTTGCTCCTTTTTTCCTGAGCCTCCTCTGATAGATCTCCAAGTGGCACCAAATGATATTTAATGATATCTTCTCCATGATAAAGGATTTTGTGAACTGTTGCAGACATATTTCTCCATGGGTAGTTGGTTGTATATATTTTTGCAGTTTCCTTAGCATAATCTCCAAATTGTTTAGAGTCAATTTCTTCATTTCACGCATGTACTTCTAGGATTATTTTAAATCTAAAAATAAGGTTTAAATCCACTCCTGTTATTTCAGATGCTGTTTCTGGATCTGAAAAGAATCTTCGTGCGGTATTGCCATCATTTGTAGTGCCTGACCCTTGTTTTGGCTGATCTATAATCAATCCAATTTTGCGATATTCATCTTGAACATGTTTCTTTTTTGAACTTCTTAACTCTTTGTTGGTTTCATTGTTTCTTATGGATCCTGAAGACCCGAAATCCAAATCATAACTGATTTTTAGTATATGTTCCATAAGTCGTATTCTTGCATGTAGTGGTGATAATCCAAATTCATATGCATCGGTATTATCTGATGATTTTGTCGGAACTTGGTTTAATTGGGTTGATGCTGCTTGGCATATAATGCAGCTGGATGCAGCCTTTGTGTTAGTCAAAGCCGGATCTACTTTTCCATCTATCATTGTAAGGACTAATTGGTAGCTTACTTCAATTTGCTGCCCATCTAACTGTAATTGTAATGGCTGTAGTGTTGCAATTTGGGCCTTGATATCACTGATTTCTTTGTTAATGGCATCACGGGTTTCTTTTTTGAATTCAAATTTGATTGGCCTGCAGTATTTCGTAGAAGAAGGTGTCTCATTTTTTCAAATATCCATTGTTTGCGTTGTACTAATCGAAGGCTCTGAATCTTCCAAAATCTTTTTCAATCGCAATGGTACAATTGATACCGAGTCTGAAATATTTTCACATACAACTTGTTTGTATTGGTTTTGTCCCGAAGAACCATCACATCCCCATTTGCAAAAAAGAATTAGCTTTGTGTTTCCATATTTCTTTAACGCATTTCCTGGTATTGATTGTAGCAAGCGTTCGGCTGTGTGATCAAGTAGAGATTGTAGTAGTACCTCTGCCGAAATTGCTGTGATTGTAATAGTATCCTTTGATGGCAAACAGTCCATTTTAGCAGCAGTTATGTGATGATATGCTGGATAGATATTTGAGCCCTTTTCAATCGCACGCAATCTGAGCTTAATATATTGCTGTTTTGTTAATTTCAAATCCAGAAATAAGGCTAATGCCTCCTCATTTGTGCACTGTTTTGCATCGCTCGGAGTTGGTATACTTTTAAGAATTCGTTTTGTTCTCACTGGACTAGCTTTAATAACTTTTTCAATGATATCCACTTTTGTTAATTGGTTCTGTGATCGTAATTGATGTAGGAAAGATTCTTTTATATTTGTACAACCAATTGCATCGTTGACATCTTTAAGTTTCCGCCTTTTAGATTTATCGCTGCAGTTGTCCAATGATTTGCGTGGTCTTCCAACCTTATCTTGCTTTGCTGTTTCTGCAGCGACAGTAAGTTGGCCTTCTAACCACTTTTCACTTTTTATATAAAACTTTTGTTTACTGTAGCTAAATTCTTTGTAGCGTTTTTTTTAGTACTTTTACAAAATTAGATAATTGTTCTTGTATTTCGGTGCTACACGAATTTAAGTTTAATTTTATTTTAACGTAACTAAGAACATCTTCCTTGGTTTTTATTTCTAAAATACTCTTCGGCCAGTTCTTTATAACCGAAGCTCTCCATATTTTTCTGAATATTTTTATTTGAGTCTGTTATGATTTATCACTTGCAAATATACGTACGTACACGTAAAGGATTAACTTATTATTGTGTAATCCCTTATCGAATCCATAGTTTTATAAATTTTTAGATACATGTTATTCACACATTGATCTTCAATTTCATAGCAGGTGGTACTTAAATTGAACAAAACTGCACTTGTTATCCACACCTTAATATCAGGTAAAACTAATTAGTATCTCGCCAATATGGGTTTCTTTTTATCTTTAATGGTTTAATGTCGCAATTATTATTGTGAAATTGTTTATGACTTTGGCTGACCCTAACAGTTATATTAGAAAGAGATCATATGTTTACTGTAGAACCTATTGTGATATTTTTATGAATGTTTTTTTGCTGATCAAAACAAAGCCATAAAACTTTTTCGCAGGTATTATATTTAATTATTTTAGTTTTACGTAGTCTAGGTAAAAAACATAAACCTTTAGGCAAAAAAGTGAATATTTAATACACCATTGTAATTATAGGGCTGTTTAAATTATCGTAATTTGAATTTTTTTACAGTAATTTCATTAAAATTAAAAAAGTGTTCTACCGGCGGATCGTGGCGGGTGCAAAAGTATATATAGGGTTAAAGAAGACACCTTCACCTTTCTTCGGGTGGTATACATTTCTTGTTCCCTTTTGTTCCCTAGAAGTTCTATTCCACTAAAGTTTAAATTTCCGAAAAATATAGTAGTTTCATAAATATTTCATAACACCTTTAATATTAAACGCTAGAGCGGTAACCACTTACAACAACTAAAGACTATAATCCTACCAACATTATAAAAAAGACCGCAGGCCATTATCGATGATAGCTTGCGAGTAGTAACCATTTATTTTTGACAAAAAACTGATAAAAAAACACCTTTTTCTGAAATAACAAAAACAGTTGAGTTTGACAGCATGCCACGCCCACAAATATCAATATTTTAACCTAATTTTTTGGCTACCTTAATTTGGATATATTAGCTCCAAAATGGCGTAAAAATTTTAAAAATCGGTGACAAAAAGAATTCGACTTTTGGCCAATGAAAAACGATTTTCAGCCACTGTGCGCCGACAGGTAAATTTTTATCATCATCATGCGGATGTGTTCTTTAAAAATTTGCAGGCATTTTTATAACTTTTCTTCTAAAGGAGAGAAGATATGTACAAATGCTGTTGTCGGTGCTGTATGGCAATATAAGTACATTCTTATTAAAAAATTGTTTACTAATATTTTCTATCTATAACTCGGAAATAGAAAAGATGGATGGTTATTCATTAAAACCGTAAGCGGTAAATGCTGCACAATTTGCATAATTTTTTCAACACTATAACGGTATTTCGATACCTTAAATAAGCACATATCAGATTTTATAAAGATAAACTAAATAATGAATTAACGTAAAGAATTGAAAATCTCTAGGCAAAAGGAAAATATTACCTGATAACAAAATTTAAAAATCGTTATTGAATTGAAATACATAATCAACACACGATACAATAATGAGTCGTTCAACACAGTTAAGTTTGCTGGTCTGGTTAAGCAATTCTCGTCATAAATAAGTACATGCATGCATACATATGTACTTATGTATGTATGTATGTAAGTATATATTTTTTCTTTTACGATTTTTTGACTAGAGTAGAATCTTTAATGTACTATACATATTTGCAATTGCTTTTTTATTTCTTATTCGTTTTGTTGGGTAATTGACTTTGCCAATAGTGTTGCCAGTTAGGATTCAAGAAAATTTGTTCATCCGCTTAAATATTATTAGAAATATTTATAAAATTTGTTATTCGAGATATTCTTCAAAATAACTATTTAACATTTTATTGTTTGTTGTTGGCTTAGCTGAGTATATGCTTTTTTATTTCTTATTCGTTTTGTTGGGTAATTGACTTTGCCAATAGTGTTGCCAGTTAGGATTCAAGAAAATTTGTTCATCCGCTTAAATATTATTAGAAATATTTATAAAATTTGTTATTCGAGATATTCTTCAAAATAACTATTTAACATTTTATTGTTTGTTGTTGGCTTAGCTGAGTATATGCTTGCATTTCATCAAATACTATATGAATTTGTAGTTTTTGGTATACATAAGTACATATGTATATGAGTTTGAATGGTTTTGAAACATGATTTGGCTAAAGGGTACTGATGATTTGGTTAGCGTCAATGAAATGCAGTCATATACTCAGCTAAGCCAACAACAAACAATAAAATGTTAAATTATTATTAGAAATTTTTAAATTAATGAATGGGTGTAGACATGTTTCTCGTCTCTAGTCAAATTGAAATTTGGAATTCTGATATTAGAAATAAAGGGTGATTTTTTAGCAGCTCTTTTTCGGGCAACACTGTTTTTGCAGCTTAGCTGTTTTCGTGTAACGAGTTGCTGTTAACATGTTTAGTTTGGTTTATAATATAACTAACGTCTTAATGGGTTTGTATTGCACTTTTTCAACGGTTTGTTTTACAGTTTTGATTGCAGTTTTTAATAAAAAAGTTATAGCAGGTGTGAGCTTCTTTCTTTCTTCATGTACAGTGACTCACAAAAGCCTTGGTAACCCCACAATTACTTTCGAAAAGTTATTATAATAAAAATATATTAGAATAATTCAATAAAATAACTAAACATTTTTATTCCTCTCGTATTTATAATAATTCAAGAAAAAAATTCAATATTATTAACAAAATATAAGGTAACTTAGAAAACTCAGTCTCAAAAGTCATGGTAGCATTACAAAATTTTAAGCAAATCAAATTTTTTTTGGACAAACGTAGTAGCTTTCACTATATCAACACTTCGTAGAATTTACTTTTAGTTTTATTGTAGCTTTTAGCCGATCTGGCATAGAATGGACAAGCTTTCTTATCAAATCAAGTGAAATATTCTCCCATTCATGAATACGAGTTGTTTTTAGGTCAGATTTGTTTCTATTGCAGGTGTTTGCAGGATATGATGCGTATTGTAGATGATTCTCATAACAATATTGGCAGTATGTTTGGGATGGGTGTCTTGCTGAATGTAAAATCTGTCAATAACTTCCGGGTTTTCTGTGCTTTGACCTAAATCAATTTTTAATAAACCTAAATAAACTTGTTTTGTCATAATATCATCGATTATCACTAAATTGCCTGCATATGTGAATACCCATACTATAACGCTTCCACCTAAGCATATGTTTCACCATCTTGGTCGTATACTTTTTTGTTCAGTTCATCTCCTGGTTTCCTCCACATACATACGTTGCCTTCGTCAGAGATAATTATGTTATATTTTGACTCATCTGTGAAAATGACGCTGTCCCAAAAATGTATTTCCTTATTAACATAATTTTTTTTGCAAACTCAAGAGGATTTTTTTCTATTTCTTTAGTTTACAAGTGTTTTTACGAGGTATTCGCGACTGCTAACCGGCACTTTTAATAGCCCTGTGGACTGTATTAGCAGAAACGTTTTTATTAAATAAGTTTTGCAGATCTGGCGCAATTTTTGTTACCCATTTAATTAGATTTTTCTTATTAATCTATACAAAAGCTCATTTTTCTTCTATAGATAACTTTCCAGGATGTTCATTTCTGGGCTTATTCTTTATTCTTTTTGCTTGTTTGAAGCGGCCTATCACTTTCTATGCAGCTGATTGCGATCTTTAACATATTTTTATATACATATACATACATATGTACATATACTTATATAACTCAACGCATCAAGCAAACATTTGAGATTGATCTTCAATTTAAAATGTTTATAAAATAAAACTCTAAAATGTTCAATGCTTGAGAATAATTTAAACAAAATCTGAAAGACTTACAAGAAAAACCGAGAAGAAAGCTGAGTAGAAGTTTTGGTTTGTGAAAAGAGTCAGACAAAATGAAAAAAAAAAATATCACAAAAACTATTATAACTTACATGTATGTATATATGTATATATGCATACATACAGACTTATATATTTTTTAATTAGGGACTTGTATTTGTACTTGTACTTGGATTTGTTTCTTATAGTGAAAATAATTTGGGGTTAACTTCTACAGTAAAAACGGATTTATGTCAATAAATTAAGAATTATTTTAAAAATGTTTCAGACGGTCACGAATCTGGGTTATTTTGATTGTTGAAGGTCAAAACGAAGGTTAAAACCAAGAAATCGTTGTATGATCTATTTATTTGGAACACTGTTTGCATCTCCAAAAGAACGCCACACAAAGAATACATACATATAATAAATACACACACACATGCATATGTATGTTGCATATTTATTTGTACATGTACTCGTATGTATATAAATATTTAAAAAAGAATTTAAAGCCATATCTTAGCAAGTTTTTGTTGTTTGTTTATTGTATCCACATCTTATAGTTTTATTTTAGTCTTTTTTATCAGTCGCTGTGTGAATCTTTTCTTCTATTTTGTTGTTAGTATTTTGTATTTTGTAGTGTTTGTTTTTATAGTATATTTGTATAAAAAAGAAATTAAATTAAGGTGTTAATGGCCTTGACTTTTATCCATTGTCTTTTGGATAAAAATTATAAAACGAACGAAATCCCCTTATGTGGTCACTATCACATCAACATTATTGCCTTCAACTTTTAATTACGAGGTTTTTTGCCATATTTTTTTAATAGTGTGTTTTTAAAACACTTAATACTCGTATAAGTACTTAATGACAGCTATTTTTTATAAATTTTGTTGCTGTTGCTTGTTTTTTATTACTACAAGAGAACAAAGTTTTAAGTATTTATTTAATAATGAAAACTTTTCATTGAAAGTTTATTGTTTTTTTTTTCCCACTAATTTTTTATTTTTGTATCTTCAGAACTGAACTAACAAAAAGTGTTCAAATCTTAAATATAGATAGAATAAATAGGCCCAACCAGTGTCGGACATAAACTTAGTGATAATAATTAAAAATACATAAATGTCGTGTTAAGCACAAAATTATTTTCAAAAAGTTTCATTTGCGTTGCGTGTTAAGGCCGTAGTATCCCTCTTTTTTAAGCGGATGTGTCCAGGAAAGTTCAAGATGTTACGAGCAAGGGGATTAAGATGGGACTCGAGTTTTGTTAAATATTTGCCTGCATATTTTGCAATTTCAGCGGTCACAAGTGGCATATTTAAATCACGATGTAAAATGGAATTTTTCATGTACCATGGAGCCGATGTTATTAACCTTAAAATTTTGTTTTGCATTCGTTGGATTCGCTCTACATTGGAAGCTGAAGCAGTGCCCCATAGCTGAATTCCGTAACACCATATGGGTTTCAAAAGCGACTTGTATATTAAAAGTTTACAATCCAGACTGAGTGTTGAATTTTTACCAATCAACCAATGTATCTGGGTTAATTTAAGATTCATTTGTGTTAGCTTAGAGTCAATGTGCTGTTTCCATGTAAGCCGTTGGTCAAGATGTATACCAAGGTATTTCAAGTGTCTCTTCGTAGGGTAAATGTGACATGAACACACTTTTGTTCATTTACTTTTATTCTCCATAAGTTCAACCATAGTTCCAACAGGCTAATATGATTCTGAAGATATCGGGATGCCTCGTGAGGGTTTTCATGCATACTAAGGCAGGCTGTATCATCGGCAAATGTAGAAGTGAAGATATTACTGCTCAGAGGCATATCACAGGTATAAATCAAATACAAAACTGGCCCCAGTATACTACCCTGTGGCACACCGGATGAGATAGTTTCAGGCACACTCATGAAGTCTTCTTCCACAACAGTGAACTTCCGGGCAAGAATGTAACTTTCCAAAAGATTTACAATGTTTATTGGTAAATGTGTCTTCAGTTTTAAAATTAGGCCTTCATGCCACACTTTATCAAATGCCTGAGAGACATCAATAAAGAGGGAAGAACAATACTTCTTTTCTTCAAATGTTCTTCTTATGAAATGAACCAATCTATGAGTTTGTTCAATGGTGCTATGCTGACTTCTAAAACCAAATTGATGATCCGGTATACACCCATTATTAGTTAGAATTGGGGACAATTTAGTCATTAGCAGCTTTTCGAAGAGCTTTGAAATTGTTGGCAATAAACTTATTGGCCTATATGACTCAGCCTTCGTAAGATCTTTGCCCGCCTTTGGAATCATTTTGATCATAGCAAGTTTCCAGCTGTGTGGATAATACTCCAGTCGTAAAATGCTATTAAAAATAAACAACAGGATTTTAATAGCAACACGAGGCAACTGCATCAGCATCTTGTTACTAATTCCATCAATACCCGGAGCTTTCTTCTGGTTGGTTTCAGCAATTAGTTTTTGTACATCACGCATTTTAAACTTCATGGGTCGAGGGGGTAGAGCAACTACACTCGGCAAATCAACAGCACCAGTACATGAGTTTGGGGTAAATACGTGTTTTAAATGCTCAGGAAATATGTTACCTTTTTCAGTAATGGTTCTTGCCCAACCTCCGGTCGAAGTGCGCAGGGGTGGTTTAAACTCAACGGGTGTTTTAAGTTTTCTAGCTGCGCGCCACAAGGAGTAATTAGATGCTGCTGTGACATCGAGACCTTCCAGATAGTTCTTAAGAGAAGCAGATTTTTCAGATGCAAGCAACTCATGGAGTCGTTTAGTGCATTCTCTAAGTCTGATTTTATGTTGGGGTGATCTGTGCTGTTGCCATTCCCTTCTAGCTCTTCTTTTTTCACATACGAGACGTTCAATGTCCGCAGAATAAATTCTATTAAACCCAGTCTGCGGAGAGGAGGTAGTGGCATGTTTAGCAGCCTGTTTAATATTTTCAGTAAGATTGGCAATGTTGAATTCAATATCATCGGAAGTTCTAAGCCTGATGTTTTCCGTACAATGACTACTGAGATATTTTTTGAACCCCAGCCAGTTAACACGATTTATCATCTTCACATATGGGTGAGGTAAGTCACTTCTTAGTGGGCTGCAAATTGTAACGATCGTGGGAGAGTGATCGGAGGAGAGATCATGTGAAGCTTCAACATGAATTAAATCCCTAGGGATATTTTTCATGACCCCAAAATCTATAACATCCGGAATTTTGTGTATGTCAGTAGGCCAGTAAGTGGGCTCCCCGCTAGAAATGACATCCAAACCCATTTTTGAAATTGTGTTGAACAATGCTCGACCTCTAGGTGTAATAAGACGCGACCCCCAGAACGTATGCTTTGCATTGTAGTCGCCAGCTGCTATGAAACAAGGGCCAAGAGTTTTATAAAAATCCTCGTATTGATCCTCAGTGATTGAAAATCTGGGAGGGGAGTAAATGGATGATATCACGAAATTTGTACAAAAATTTTCAATGCAAATATTTGTTGCCTGCAGATGGTCCTCACAAATGTTCTCAAGAATGTAGTGTTTGAGTCTTGACTTTATTAGAATTGCCGATCCTCCGCATGCTCTTCCTCTCGGGTCCTTTGTATCATATAAGGTGCAGCCACTCATTTTAAAAAGGCTTCTCGAAGTCAAATGAGTTTCAGATACCAACATTATGTCAATATTTTTTGCCGTGAGGAAGTGCTCAAGTTCATTTTTATGTTGGCGAATGCCGTTTGCGTTCCAGAAACATACTTTTAACGTGTTCATGGCTTGTTAACTAATGCTAGAAATAGTGTGTTCTGCATTCGCAGCATTTCTTGCATCATGCTAGTCATATTTGTTGTAAAGTTGTTTATTGTTTGCACCAAATTGTCAATAGTAGCTTCAAGGCGATTGAAATTAAAGCTTGCATTTGCATTTGTTGTACTAGTTGGTGGTGACACTTTTTGCACTGGAACTGAATTGATCTTCACAGTGTCAGCATACGATACTTGTGTAGAAATTGGCTGGGCCATAGGAGGATAAGCAGCGGAGTACGTATTTCCTGTTTGCGCTGGAGTTACTTTAGGCTTTTGGCTCATAGCTTGTTTAACAAAAGAGAACACAGGACATCCCCTGTAGTTAGCAGTGTGATTACCTCCACAATTACTTCACTTTTTTTCCTTCTGGTCCTTCGACTTATTGAAAATAGCAGTGTTGTGTAATTCACCGCACACAACACAAACACTAGGTAATTTACAGTAAGTTTTCGTATGGCCATATTCTTGGCAATTATGGCACTGTACGGGACCAGAACGCTTGTGTGGTTCTTCAACTGTGATTTTCCGGTATAATAGATATTTTAAATTGTAAATGGGATGGGTCTCATTTTTCTTCAGTATTACATCATTTGGCTCCAGTTCAACGCGAAATAGGGGTTGGGGGATCTTCTCCCTGTTTATTATGTTAGAGACATTCTTTACCTTAAATCCCTGGAGGGTGAGAGCATCTTTTATTTCAGCAGGGACAACGTAAGAATCTATGCCCTTCAATACGACCTGTAGGCCCCTGGCGCTCTTAAGCTGGAATGTGTAAAAACTTGTTTTATTTTTTTCTAATTCATTAACCATTTTCCGGAAATCTTTTTCATTATATATTTGAACTTTTGTTTCGTCAATGTTACCACGTTTTATTGGAACAATGTGGAATGCCTTTTCACCAATGACCGAGATTAGTTTTTTGATAAGTGTGTTAGAATTTTTTTGCCTCAAATAGATGGGTGGTGGTTTGGAGGTTTTTTTCGAGGATGCTTCGGGTTTTTCGTTGTCATTCTGCAATATTTTAAAACGATTTTGACGGTTAACTGGGGCGGCGTCGTTATCCCTGGATATCTTGGGAACCGATGAGATTTTAGACGAATTTGGGCTACGCCCGCGCTTTACTACTGTAATATATCTGTCCATTCCGACAGGCACCTTAGGTTTCTGAATACTCTTGTCTATTGTGATAACTTGGTTAAGTGAAGAACACGAGCCGGGAGCGGATAATGGCGCTGATTTAAATAAAGAAGTACTAGGCAGCGGTAATATTAGAGAATCACTACTTGGCATCGGAGTAAGCGAATTTGATCGCTCACGTAAAATTGGCTTTGCCGTTAGAAAAAGACTATCATCAATTTTTTTATTTTTATTGTTTGCATTAAGAGCTTCTGAACTCACAGTAAAATAGGCATTTCTGCCGTTAGAACTCACTTCACAATTGTTTGTTTTTGAGGTACTCATGCAGAGTATTCCTCAGTCACTTTGTTTACGGTTGTTTTTTTTTGTTTTTGTTGTTTCAGATTATATGAAAATTGTTATTAGTGCAAATAAAGCAAATTTTAACAAAAACCCGTACTTATTACGAATCAGTACTTATTACGAATATTTTTTTGTTTGTATTTTTTTTGTTTACTATGTAAAAAAACTCCGCTATCACGTCTGTTCACTACGAAGGTTCAACAAGACTGTTTTTGATTATTTTTTTTTTAATTTAGAAAGTAAAATTAAGTATATATTTGTTAAATTTTTTGACCTTATGGTATGTAATTTTATGGTTATTTTTATTTAATAAAACAAAGGAGTTTTATTTAATATATGACCTAGAGCCTAAATAAAAATAACCAGAAAGTAAAATTTTAAACAATATGAAAAGATTTAGAATAGAAAGAAAGGTTAATTATTATATAATGAAAAAATGATATAAAATGATTAAATTCTCAACAGCAGTACTCAGCGAATAAATATTGGAGCTATTTTTAAGGAAAGACCTTTTCATTGCTTCCAAAAATGCATTAGTGCATCAAGTTGGCAATATTTTGATTAAAGATGTGAATCATTTTGAAAATCCTCTCCTCTTAATAAAACGCTTATCAAGTCTACATGAAAACATTTCTTCCATAAATAATTGATACAACTACTTTCATACGAGGTCAATGGAAAGCTTGTGCTATATGTAGATGCAAAATCTACTTCCACCGACAAATACCAGTAACCAATACTTATTTAATCTGAATAAAATTCATACAAAATTTACCTTTCTTAACAAGTTGAAGATAACATCCGAATCGGTGAATAAGAATAAAAAAGCGAGTATCCTGCAATGACAAGTTTATCTTAAAATTTTTAAAAAATTTTCGAATATACTCTTCGTAAGCTCTTTTTACTGTGTAGTTTTAGAGCCGAATAATTGGTTCGGTAAAGTTAGGGAGGTATATTTCTGGTTTTTAATTATTATTATTAATGGCATGTACCCACGAATTCGGCCGCATCCGGAAAATAAAACTCGTCTAGGTAATCAAAATAATAGCTGGATAAGAAACGTCTAATGCTCTTTTTCGCATATATGTACTAATGTACATATACTTACTTATAAAGTTAAATCACTTCCGCAAATAACGTAGCCGACATGAGTTGGGCATGTGATAACCAAGGAGATCCTAAATGATCGCGATTGGAAGCAACACTCTTATAATAAAAAGTCTTAAAATTCTTTGGAATTATGATATCATTCCTAATTGGGTTAAATTATGTCTTTTATGGAAATAAAAAATGTTCATTCAAATCCATTCGGCCGTTTATGCGTGACTGAGTAGGAGGCATGCAGATATAAGAATTATGGTAACAGTCCATCTCTACCCTATCCCTTTCACAAAGAAGTAACACCCTAAGTAAGTATTAGGCATTAATTGCCTGAGTGTAACTTCTCTTAAAAAATAATCAAACCGTGTCAAAGGTATCATCTGCAGACAAGCATTTGCTTCGCGGGATTGTGTCTAGTAAAATGTATTAACTTTAAATGCTCAATAAAGAATTAAAAAAAATATATATGTACATATGTTAACCAACCCTATAAACTATTGGTACACATCATTTCATTCAAATAAGTTAAGCCATTTTTGCATGGTGAACTTAAAATATTCAAATAAAAATTATATTATTAGTCCATAATGGTCAATCCGAATCCTTTATCGTTGTAAAGGGTATCCTATATGTTAATGCATGCCATAAACTATCTGTGTGCCGAATTTCCTACAAATTCGTTACGTTGCACAGTGGCTTATTTAATTTTTTTCGTTGCAAAAATCATAAGGAAGATATTTTCAAAATTAAAAAGGCAATATACTACAATTAAAACAAAATTCACAATAAAATTAAAGAAATATTGTAAAAAAAAATAAATGAATATAAAGAATGTGTTAGTGATGTACATAGAATCAAAACAAAAACAAAAAATCGGTATTAATATCTTTCTTCATTCGAATAAATAGTATCTTATGAATTCTTCTGTATCCATAGAACTTTTGTTGTTTTCATTTCATAGAAAAATCTATATGCTTTATTATCATGATAGAAACTCACAATTCTTGAAAATATTTTTTTTCTTCAAAATAATATTCTTTTTTTATATTTAACTATGTACTCAATTTAAATTGTAATCGATTTTGTACATCATAAATTTCCGTTGCCAATAAAACGTGTAGGTTTGTTTGCCTTAAAGCGTTTAATAACTGATTTGTACTTTAAGCATGCAATAATTTTTTTTAATGAATTTGACGGTAAATAATTTACAAAATATTTGTCTATTGCATTTGATTTTGAAACTAGCATAATTATTAGTAGTAAAACTAATTTTTCTAAGTTGATTTTCTTCATAGTATTAATAATTAATATTCTGAACTTTATTTAATAAACTTAACATTTCTATAAGTATATTCCACCAACATACTGAAAAGGTCCTCACTCTGTATAATGCGTGAAATTTTGCAAATACAATTTTGCACTATTGGGACTTTTCTGCGAGATCTACAAGTCGTAAGCGTTGATATTCAATAAAATTTTTGCAATAACCCATAATTATATGTAGTGTGGAAGTTATATTCTTCTTAGGATATTTTTGGGCCAAAAGTTGCACAGTTTTTCATGCATATTCATTAAAATTTTAAGCCATTAACCTATTCCTCATAATTTAAAACATAAGTAATAACAACGAACATTTTTATAATATTAATATCGACACCTATAATTTGGGATGACACCTGATCATTTTCAAAAAATATCCATGAGCACTATACTTTCAGTCCAAGTTTCTTGAAAAACTCTTCAAGTATAATTTGGTTTTGAGTGTTTTGTTGTTCCTTTTGCAGTGTGTTTTCTCTTCAAAAGTTTCTCCTTTGCACAAAATTGTATACGTTAGCTTCAAAATGAGGCCCATGCACCTAATTCTAGGATGCAATGCTCATCAGCAGGTGAATCATTCAAATTAGAAACTTACAAAGTGCTCGTAATAATATCATTAAAAGCTTTTCGATCAACCATTGCAAGAAAAAATCATAATTAGTAGCAACGGTTCATCTCAAGAACGCAAAGCTTAGTTTGATTCTCTATATCGCTCACTGTATACTTGATTACTTCCGAAGACTGCTTTGCAAATTTCGAAAATCCAACGGCAAAAATTAACTAATAATGGGAAAGGCTTTTTCCAATGCTCAAAAGTTTCTTTTCTAAAACATAAAGGAACTACAGAAGCCATGAACATATTCGCATCTCTAATAGTTGTGTATTCTGAAGCTATTGATATTCACAAACATTTTGTCGAGATGATCCATCACATCCTTACTTATTGACTATTTTTAGTTTATCTGCAAGTTTTACTCCCGAATCTTCAGATAAACTTTGAATAAGGTGACTCAGAGTATGATCGCAATGAAAACAGTCAAAAGGTCCCAAAATATACGTAATCTGGTTTTGTGGCACGAGTTTGATAGTATTTTCTCTTTTTACTTTCATGCTGGCATTTCACAACAGGCAATTGTAATTAATGTATTAAATGAAAAACAGTTTTTGTAAAACATACCCAAAAATAGCACGTTTGTACCTGTGCCTGCTCCGAATATGCAAGCCTTTTTTAATTCTTTTCATTAACAATAAACTTAAAGAAAATAAAATAATAAATGATAAAATATAGACTATATGTTAATCCAGGCTGTAAAATTTCATTAAAATCAGTTGAACCGTTTTAGCGTCATTGGATTATCAGGACGATTATTTCATACACTCAATCGACATCGTATTAAAATTGACATCCCAAAACGAAGTTACTACACTTCCTCTGATATGAAGACAACACAGTTTTTTTCTTCAATATTTCCATATTTCAAAACGATACAATCGAACGTACGTAAGCCCAGAATATTGTTATGGAAATGGATTTAAGAAATAATTGTTTATGTTTTGTCAGCAAATAGTAACTTCTGTCCCACTGTATAAATGTAAGTTCTAGTATCTGAAACAAAAACAACGAAATCAGCAACAACAACAATAATGAAAACCATGAATTCCATGCTGAAGGCAAATTACTACACCTAAAGCGTCTGCTACACAAATTTAGCTTGAATTTTTGCGCTTGTGTGCGTTCGCTTACAAAAACTCGACACACACGACGCTGAATGGACCATTTAACAAGAAAGCGGTCAAAATTCCATAACTTGTGATTCGATTGAAATTTTATTATTTTGTTTTTTTTTTTTTGGTAAGTAGGTTGGACTTCGGCCTTCAATTTTTGCTATAAAATGTAAAATTCATACGATAAAAAAGTTATGGAGGATTTAAAATAAATTTTTAATTTTCGGTTACTTTTAAAACTCATACTTATTAAATAAACATTTTTTAACTTCAATGTTGTCAGAAATGCCAAACTTTGGCATTCGTAAATTTTTTATTTCAAATATTCAAAAGGTTGGTATTTTCGGAATAACCCGAGTTGAAATATTATTCATTTAATATAAAATAGCGAAGTTTTAATGAGGAAGTCTATATTTTAGTTAAAAATTCTATTTTAGTTAACAAATTTTATCATTACTTTTTTAACTACATGTATATTTTAATTTTTATTGTAAATTTATAAAACAAATATTGATTAATTTTTATACATTTTTAAATCAAGAACAAATTTGTATAAATTAGTTTATAAAACAATTTTAGTAAGTATTTCTTCTAATAGCCTTGATTTCCATCTTTTAGAAGTTGCTTAGCTTCTAGTTTTTAATTTTTGTCAAATATCAGACGTATATGGATCTGAAGTGTACAACAAAATAGTGATAAGGTCTTCACTAGTAAAATATCAGGACAATTTCCTGTATTGTGCTCGCGAAAGAATCTGAAGTCTTTGTTCTTTTTTTCTTGCGCTTCTTCAAATAGATCTCCTATTGGTAACATATTGTGTTAAATTATATGCTCCCCATGATACAAAATTTTATGAAGTGTGGATGGAATGTACATCCAAGAGTATTTTTCGTATTTCCATCATTTGAGATTCATTCTCGCTGTTTTGGTGGGTCGATTATAGGGCTAGAGATATTTTTTTGATTTTTTTTGCTTGTTTTCTTAATTTTCTTAGTTTTTTCCCACTGTTTCGTCTAACGAAACGTATTCAAGCATCCAAATTCGTAAGCTTCTTTGAGACTATTGTCTTGTGGTGGTGGTTGGCTTAATTGACTTGATGCCTTTTGGCATATAATGCAGTTTGGCGATTGTTTTGTTTCGGTTAAAGCTTGTGCCACTTTTCCTTCAATCATTGTGGGACACATTTTAAAATTTACTTTGATATGTTGGTCATCAAATTTTAATGTTACTGGTTGAAGTTCTTTAATTTGATATTTTATTATTTGAACTACTTCAGTTATGACATTTTTTATATCCTTTTTGAATGCAAAATTTATTGGTTTGTAATACTTTCTTAAAGAGGGAATTTCATGTTTTCATATATTAATTTCTGTTGCTCTACTAGTGGACGGATTGCAGTTGGTGTATGGTTTCTGACCAGAGGATCCATCACATCTTCATTTAGAAATTGAAGTAATGCTGGCATTTCCAATTATTTTTCCAATGATAACAATCGTTCTGCAGCATGTTGAAGAAGATCTTGCAATTTTATTTCTACTGAACTTTAAGTGACAATTACTACGTTTATACGCACGTTTTATTTGCAAATAAAAAAGAAGAATGTTGCCGTATAACTTTTTTATTGTAACTTATTAGCTCACTTAACAAGTCGTGAATAACGACACTATTTGCAAATAAAAAGTAAGACGTTGCCACTTCATGAACGTTTTTTGTGTTTTACTTACCAAACAATCATATTTTCGTCACATGGCATCACTAATAATAACATAAGTTCTGTATGCAATTTCCCGTATAAACAGTGAATTAGTTATTTGCATATAGTTCTATTTGCAAATAAGACGTGCGTATAAACGTGGTAAATAATAGCAGTTTGACAGAAATTAAATCTCGATACTCTCGAATAATCACACAAACCTTTTCATTGGTTTGCTTCCGCAATTCCTTACACTGAGTTTTACACAATTTCAAATCCAAAAATATTGCGAACGCTTCTTCTGGAGTAAATTTCTTCAATTGGTGTAGGAATGCTTCTTAAAATCCCCTTTGTGGGTCGTGGAATGACTTCTAAATTTTTTTTTTTCAATTTTTTTTTTAAGTCGGCAGAATTTGGTGCAAAAATTAATCCTTCTTCTTCATTGATATTCTCAAACTTTTTTAATTTCCCGAAAAATTAATTTTTTTTTTATATTGTACTTCAATTTCCTGTAGATTGTATACAAGTTATAGAGCCATTTCTGGGCAAGTTTAACGAGAAGGAGTTATGCTCTATTAAGTAGAAGAGTTTAGGAGTTTGAAAACGTATAAAAAATACATAATCACACAAACTTAATTTTGCTTTAAAATCTTTTAAAACAAAAAAGTTATAATCATTTAAAAACTGAAATTTAGTAAGAAAATGTTCATAAATTGATGAAATTATTCGACCTTTATCTTAATTCGTTTATTGAATTATTAATTGGGCTTGAGGTCTTTTTAAAAACAATATGTTTATTGTTTATTATTAACAATGTTCAATGTTTGTACACCCTGTGGGTGTCTTTTTCAGGGAATTCAAATTATTTTAAAACGTTTAAATACAAATAATGAAAAGAAAAACTTTAAAATTTTTAAAGTTTTTCTTTTCATTATTCGTATTAAATTTTTTCTAATAATTTGAATTTCCTGAAGAAGACACCCACATCGTGCAGAAATATTGAATACTGGTAATAATTAAAATAAATATACTGTTTTTAAAAGGACCTTAAGCTCAATTAATTAGAGAAATGTTTGATATTAGCAAAATGCTGAGAAAGTCCTTGTTTTTTATGATATAGTTGAAAGAGAGTTGTATTTTATGGCTACCGTGGTGCAATAGGTTACTATGAAAAAAGTGATTTTTGGCCGCCTTCTCAAAATATGTGCCATAGTGCAACGTAAATATTGATGTGTGTATCACCCCCTTAAGAAACAGCAAAAGTTCTGGGTATAAGAATCTACCTACAACCACAACTGCAGACAACAACAATACCATAAGAAAAAAGTCTTATAAAACAAGGGCACCGAAATGTCTGTGAGCGATTGAGTAAACATCTCTTGTACATTCACAAGAAGAGATGTCCTCTTTGTTTTGTGTTCAAATATTATGTCTGATGCAGCGTTTGTCTCTTCATTTGTTATTCTTCCATCAAGTGTTTACTGTTTTCCTATTTTGATGTTTTTCAATACGTTCGGTCATCGTACTTTATGTAAAGACGCAGCAGTGTAATCGTTTTTCTGTTGTCAAATATTTTTTGGTTCGGGACATTCGATTGTGGTGTTGATCCTGGTTTCCTTTGTTTTATATTGTAGCCCCTTATGTGTTCCCGAAATCTTGTTCTGATCTTCCGTCGCCGTTTGTCGGCATGTATCCCCCGTTTGTGTAGAGGGTCTGTTTAGTTTGTTGTATTCTCTAACATTCTGCTTCCTATTTTGAATGCTGTGCTAATGTTGTGTTTCTGGTTGCGTTCCTTGCATGACCTGGTGGTCTTTCTGATCTTCTCCACTAGGTCCTTTTCATATCCGTTGCCCTCTGCTATAATATTGCTCGTTCTTTTGTTGTTGAGGATAGTTCGATGAGTTGTGCATTATTGATTCTGTTGCTGTTGGTTTTCTGTTTTAATTTATTTTTTATTCGTAAATAATTTTTTTGCCTTCTTGCACTTCCATTGTAAATTTTATGCTGCCGCGATGATTGTTTAGGAGTACACAAATGATATCATCCACGTGTCTTTCCAAATTTTGCATAAACACTTCCATGAGAATCGTTGATGTTGGATATCCCATTCCTATTCTGTTAGTTTGCCGATGATAACATACAAGTACACATCATTCCCTGTCCATCCTTTTGTTGAGTATTGTTTTGTGTACAATTTTTATTGTCTGTCAGTGGAGGCTAAATTATTCTTACGCCCTCCATCTTACCCAGTTCTTTGGTGTTGGCGATCATGTGCATATTTTCCACATCTAAGGTATCTGCCCCTATTGCGGTTCACCACTTTTGTGTTAGTTTGGTCGTCTTAGGTGATTTCGCATTGCCGTTCTCAACTAAACTGCCAGTTGACTATTCAGTTGTGTATCTGTTTTTTCGTGGTATTGCCGTTCTCAACTTTGTAAAAGTTTGGTCGTAAAAAACGTTGAATATTTAAATCAAAATGGAGAGATCGTAAGTATCAATTTTTGTAATAATTTTTTCACAATTTTTAAACACTTTTATTAGTTTTAAAATAACAACGAAAGTCCAATTTGAGCGGCTTGTTCAGATTATGGACAGGAATCCGGAAATTGCTCGCGGAAAACCAAATTTTGGTGCAACGGAAAATACGTGCAAGGAGTTATGGGAAGAGTTTGCTGTAGAATTAAATAGTTTGGGACCACCGACAAGAACATCTCAAGAATGGCAACGTGTAAGTGTGTCAGTAAAATAATATTGAACAATTACAATATTCTTAATATAATTATAATCTTTCACAGGTTTGGATCCACTATAAAGCAAGCATTAAGAAAAAACTTGCAAACAATAAAAGAAACACTCAGGCGACAGGTTGAGGCCCATCACAAGAAATCCCATTAAATAGCCTTGAGGATACTGTTTCACAACTCTTGTCTTTGCAAGAGGAAGCGGCACCATTAAATAGCCTTGATGATACTGTTTCACAACTCTTGTCTTTGCAAGAGCAAGCGGCACCATCTGGCCAAGTTTTTGGCGTTGCAGCATCCACTGCAAACATTAAAAAAATTAGAAAAAAAAATTTGCATTGTTGGAACGACAAGCAAATGAGGCTACTGATCTCCACAATCTTAAGGTGGAGTGCGATAAATTAAAAATAGAAAAACTTAAGAATAAATTTAAAAATTAATAATATTTTATTGTTTGCTGTTGTAGATAAATTTCATCTTATTTTTTTATATATTAAAATTCACAAGTGGTATTATTTTTTTAAGAATTACAAGTTTTTAAATATATGTACAGAATTCTTTTTTTTAACCTTTTAAGACTCAACAAATTGTTTCACAATACATAAATAAAATATTTTACACTTTTTATTCCCACAACACTTTCAGTTTAATTTTCTTCAAATTTCACTTGTCAAACGTGATATTTAAAGTTGGCAATTCGATATTTTAGGTTGGCAATTTTATGACAAACTCAACTAAAAACAGTTGTGTATCGCAATAACTAAAATGAGTTTGGTTGTGCATAAGTTGGGTTGACTCTCACACGACCAAACTGAGTTGAGTGGTGAACCGCAATAGGGGCAATCTTTCGGCATTGTTTTTAGGAATTTCGATATTTTGTAGCTCGAAGCAGATCTATAATTGACCTGAGTCTCTTAATGTGCGTGTTCGGTTTGTACATCTTCGACAGTGCTATAATAGATGGAGCAGATCGATTCATGAGCATCAATGAGTATGTTTTCTATGGCCGCTTTATTACACTGGTTTTCCTTTGCCCCAATCCTTGCTTAATATTCGTCCGTAGGATCCTTTCCAATCTTTCTGCATTTAGTGTCCTCAGCTCAGTTTTATGTTTTTGTAATATACTCATCTTTGTGGATCAATACCGTAGTGTTCCCCTTGTCTGCCCCCGTTGCTATGATGTTAAACAACGACGTTGAGGATTAAGATTTGAGGTTGAGTAGGTTGACATGAGATGACGGAAAATCGTTGCAAATTATATTTATATTTCTAGCATTCGGCAAACGTAGTACAATAATGCGAAATGTACAAATTCGCTGTTTGAATACGAGAAGCGCACAAATCTGATTAAATAAAAATATAAAATAATTGCACACTTTTTTTAATCTGATATTTTGAATTTTATGATTAAAAATATTAAGAAGCAAAACCTTAAGTTTTAAAAATTTTATTCTTGCAATTTAATCCGAAAAGCAACAATTATTAGAATAACTTTGCTTCAACAATTTTTATTCTTAAATTGTATTTAAAAATGTGTATTAAAATAATTTTATTGTAATAAGTTTTATTTGTATAATTTGTTGCAATAATTTCATTCAAATAAATCAGTTGAATAAGTCTTATTTGAGAAATTCGATTAACATTTATTTTTAAAATGTGAATAATTTTTTTTGTGCAAAATTTTAATAATTTTTATTTCCATTCATATAATTTTTTGTTCGAATCGTTTGAATGCCAAATATTTCTTAATTTTATTGAAGAAATCTATTCTAATTATGATTTTTATTATTCTCCAAAAAAATTTATTTGAATAGATATTTGTTTAAATATTGAATGATTTTAAATTTTTGATTTTCAAATTTAATGATTTTTAAATAATTTGAAATAAATCTGTTCTAAGTATTTCATTCCAATAAATAATATAGTGTGTATTGTCTGAAAGAATATTTAAGTATTCGAATTTTAAATTTGTTTCGAATAAATTTATTCCAATTATTTTAAATATAATAAAAAAATTATCTCAACTATAATACTTTTTCCAAATAATTTTATTTAATTTGTTCGAATCATCAAGCGAACAATTTGTTTAAATACTTTTATTCCAATAATTCTTCTTAATAAATTTTATTCCAATCACTTTTCCGTAGTAAGATTAGTAGTATTCAGATAAATATAAAAATAACAATGAACAACATATCTTGGCCTATAGTTGTGTCCTTCGTACACGTGAAAGTGTCGACATAAAAATGTTGCAGCGGTATAATTGCTTTTCTTGCTGCCATAAACTTTTATTTTAATTTTCTTAAAGTTTTTTTCATTAAGTTTGTCTATGATAATTTCATAATGCCATCCGGATCTTAAAATGCAATTTAAAATTATAGTGCGTACTACCCTTTGTGCAAAAGCTTTATCTTCAAAATTCTTTTCAACTTTCGGTTTTATTTTTATTTATTATTTTTTTTTTTTTTGTACAAAAAAATCTACTTTTTTAATTGAATATTTTCATAACTTTATACAGACTCTTTCCGAATTAAAAGCACCATGGGCCATTAAGGCATTTATCCACGCTTAAATCAAATTTTAATCATTATATGATTAACACATCACAAAAAATTGTTGTTGAAACGCAGTAAAACAATTTTTTGATATTAAAACTCGTAAGTATTTGGAAAAATAGGGCACTTAAACTTAGTTGTTTCATGACTTGTGTTTTATTTTTGCACATTTTGTAATAATGGTGAATTTGTTTATTTTTGTAACTATTTCAATTTTCGTCACTTGGATTTTGTTTTACTTAAACGTATCAAAATTTGCATCTAATCTTTGGTTTTAAATTAACAAATAATGGAAGGCGTCTTACATTTTTTATATCGTGTGTAAATAAAGTTTTACTTGACTTTATTTTGTTTATGGCATAAAAACTAAAATACTTGTAGCCGGTTCGTTTTAAATATTGTATTTATGTTTCCTTTTTTGTTAATGCCAGTTTTTATTCCGATTTTTTCGTTACGTTTAAACCAACCGACTGCATTCACGTTCAATTTGTATCTGTTTGTGTTATACCTACTGGCAACTTGAGGCAGGTATAATCAAATAAAGTTATACTTTGTAGTCAAAAACAAAAAAGAAAGAAAAAATCCAAAATAAAAATCACACTCAGCACTTTTGTTTTTAAATGCCGATTGTCTGCATGTTTCATTTCTGAGGAATCAACTCGTTTGTCTATATTCTCTTATAAAAATGTTTTATCACTTAAAAAATATTGTGATACTTGTGGGTGTTTGTGTTGCTGCTGTTGTTGTTGTTTTTATGTAAAGGATTTTGTGTTTATTTCTACATATTTAGAACTACCATACTTTAAATGTAAAAGACTCAAGAAAGAAAATCGATATACAAACACGTGAAGCGAAACAAAAACCTTAAGACGCCAACCTTAAATTAATTAGACTTTTTATTTGAAGAAAACAAACTTCACACTTTTTTTAACTAATTTGCGATATTTTTTTATTTTATTGAACATTTTACACACTAGTTAAAACGTTCAATAAATTGTTCTATAATTGTCTTCTGCTTACTTCTTCTATATAAAAAATACTTTACAAAAAGTATTAATCTCTATTGACAAACTTAGGAATCGAACTTGAGCCATACTAATTAAAGTCTTCAAATTAGTTTTTAAAATTACGTCAAATGATTTTTTCGTTTGTTTTAATTGTGATTTTTTTTAAATAAATAAATTTTTTTTCTAAAACTAAATATTTCTTCTCAACGAACAATAACTAAAATACAATAATATATAAAAATTCATTATTTATATAGAATATATTAAATAATTTGTTTTTTCTTTTTAATTTTCAATTAAGGTTAATCCAAATTTGTTTTCATTTTTTTTAAAGAAAATAATTAGCGTTTCAAAAACTGTCAGTGAATTTTAATCAATATGGAAACGTTTAACCTCATGTGCTTATGCCAAATCAATCACATAAAATATTAGAATTATATATTTATTAACCTTAAACGACAAGTTTTATAGAACAATTTTTCAAAAAAAGTTCAAGGGTCCTGTTCCAAAGAAAATTTAGTTCATACATTTATATTGAAAAGAGAAACAAAAACTCAATGCAAATGTGCGAACGAAATTTTCTTTTATCAAAAAAAAAAAAAAAAAAAAAAAAAAAAAAAAAAATTCTCATAGTTTGTAATGCTATTTTACGCCTGGAGTAAAATCCGACAGAATGAGAGGTTTCGATAACCATACGACAGTAAAGTCATAGAGGCCTATAAGTCTGTTATCTAACATGTCAAAACTTTTTGGGAAATTATGTACTTGTGAGCGAGTTGACCCCCATACTAGAGCAAAGTAGATGTATCCCGGATCACCAATTTGGTTTCAGGATGAAATATGGAACTTGTTAATATTTTTCGAAGAAAAAAATATTTTTCTGCTCTCTTCATTGAAGTTTTCAAAGCTTTTGAGAAAGTATGGCACGTTAGATTAATTAATAAACTGAAGCGAAAATTACCCATGAAAACTCACAACTTCTAAGACATTTGTTATTAGAGAAGATAACTTTCTAAGCACGCCGGCGCGCCGCAGTATTTTGGGTCCTGTTTTGTATTTGATGTATGGTTCCGATATAATAATGGGCAATGATACTCAAATATCGACGCTTGCTGATTATACACATTTTTTAAGCGTTCACGAAAACCTACAAGGAGCATCCCGCACAAAGACGTTAAGTTAAGGCAAATGAAATGGAAATCGATTCAAATTAAATGGCTTATTGGAAGGAATCCAACACTAAGGCTGGACTGCAAACTTCTCTACAACTCTATCCTCAAGCTCATATAGTGCTAGGGAATTTAATTTTGGGGAACTGCTTCGGCATTTGCCATGGGCTACAAAATGAACTCCTTCGTACGATTACTGTCATGTAAAAAACTCGACCATCCACAAAGACCTGGACATTCCATTGGTTAAAATTATGATTTCAAACCACTTAGCACTATACATATGGAAGCTTGAGTATCAGATGTGAAGTCAGTCGCAGAAAAAGCTATAGAAACTGATCTTGTTTTACTCTGCCACTGGCCGGACTTAAATAATTCATAATTTTAGGTATACGATTTGTATACTTATTGTTAGTTCAATTAATATTAAAGAATCAATAAGTATTTAATAATAAATGTGAAAAAAAACATTTTAATTAAAATACATATTTTTCTATAAGTTTCTATAACATTTTCGACATTTTTAAACCGACTTAACCTCAATAACCTTTTTTGATTTAAAGTTTGCAAGAAGTATGTCGAAATATAATACCTGCATGTTCGATTTGACTTTTGCTAAAGGCACACCTTTACCATCTACAAATAATTGCTGCAAATGTCAGTTGAATAAACATTAAAATAAAATATAAATTAAGTATAAGCACTAATAGACTTGCATTGATAAAGTAGTCTTGTGGTATTTGTTCTAATGTTCTTCAAGTCAGTCTCTTGGTTTAAACTTTTGAAACACAATCATGAATCATACAAACGAAGGAGAACTTAAAAACGTGAAAAACGTACAAACCTGAAACCACAATTAATTTTGCTACAATAAAGTTGCTTGTATGCAAATCACGTAATTACTTTTTACAATATCCGTCAATGAAATTGAAAAGAGCTGAAACCACAGTGGGTTCTTTTCAATTTTAAGTGTTTGTTGATTTTCCTTTCAATCAATGGCAATTGTCTCAAGTGTATTTGTACACGATAATTTTAAGGCAGACAAACTTGAAGTGAAGAATGAAGAAAGAGAAGAAGTAAGAGGGCCTTGGGTAGATGTTTACCAACTTTTGCGAAAGGCAAGTTTTCAATTCTTTACTCCCAAGGAATTTTTGAAAAGAAGAGAACCCCCTTATATAATTACATGAATGCAGATATTCATATGACTATTACGAGGGCTACTACGAGTCTAAAAACTAAAATTTCGTTAGAAAGGAAGTTGTATATAATTTATGTAAATATATCAAAGAATTCTGAGAGGTGCGCTTTTATGCAAATTAATTTAAAAAATAAGTTGAAAGAAGTCAATAAGATCCAGACCATCTGATCTGGAAGTACTTCAAATTTGAATCATATGCAAAGATTATAACATGGCCGCACAGTGACACATTTCGCAAAAAGGCGGCCAAAACTCTTTATTTAAGAAAGTGTGTCACCGATTTTAAAAATGCTTTTTTATATTTACTATATAAAATGAAATATGTATGTGAGAAGCTCGAAAGCCCAAAATTTTATTTTTACTATTTATCTCCGGACAGGAGTATACAAAATTAAAGATTTTGTAAAAAAAATTGAATTTTACTGCTTTGGCTTTAAAAAATTTTTGCTGGGGCGAAGCCACCCCTAAACAAATGAAGGAAAATGAAGTACAAGTGTGGGTCAATAATTTCCCTCCTCTTAACTGAAAGAGCAACACTGCTCCTGTCAACTAATAATAAATACTATGGGAACGCTGCACCATTAATTTCATTGGTAAAAAGTGTCCGTATAAGCATGAAAGATGATGAACGTTCTGGCGAAACAATTCATATACTGTTAACCGATCGGAGGTGGAAAGTGCGAGAGATTGTTGTTCAGACGCAATATGGACGAGTTTGTATCGAGTGGTAATCTTGGATGCACCACAATATCCCAGAGACCAAACAGCACATAAAACTGTCGGCTTCTCGTCGTGAATCGGCTTCAAAGAAGGCCAAGGTGGGTTTGTCAGCCAATAAAGTCATGATAACATGTGCATTTTCCACGGCAAAATTCCATTTATAAGCTACGAATTTGCTACTTCTTCAGCTCTATTCTACGGATTCAGTCATGAGTGACTATTTCCTTCCAAACCTGAAGAAATGTCTCAGCAGAAAACGATTTGACTCCAACGATGTACCCATCTGATAACCAAATACCTGTTTTGATGACCTCGACAAATCTTACTTTTTGAAGGAATAAGCTGGAGAAACGTTTGGCAAAGTGTATAGAACTCAATGAAAACCTGTGTTTCATTCGAAAGATCACGGAGTTATTGACCAGCTTTCCTTGATCACTAAAGTTATATTCGGATGTTAGACTTATTTTTGCAAAGTTTACGTTAAAAGAAAGACGATCATAGTAAGTTTCCTTACATTATATTAAAAATTGTGGTCTCAAATTCCTATTAATGCCGATAAATATTTGAAATTTAAAAACAATTTTTCAAACCCCCATAAATGTATACGCACTTTGCTTAATGTCAATTTTAAAGTAAATTCATAAAATTAAATTAAAAAATCGAATGAATTTTAGAATCACGTGTTATTGAAATTAAGTGTTCTTGATTAGTATTTTTCACTACTTTCAATTTCAAGAAAATCTGCTTTAGCGAAAAACCGCGATTGAATGCTTAAGAGAAACAATTATTCACTTACCGCGGAATAAACACCATGTAGTTCCTGCTCATTTTAATCGTATTACGTGCAACTGATAAAGTTTTCAGTTTCAAATCAGCCTGCATTCGTTTTATTTTTTTGTATGTGTCATATTTTTGAAGCTCAAACAACAAATTTAAAAGTGCTGAGTTCACATCCGAAGTCCGTTTATTGAAAATCTTACATAAATAAAAAAATTCTCGCGATTATTAATTTTCGCTTAACCGAATTCGACTGTATACGAGAAGAATCTTTTATTACATTTCATTTTTAAGAAACACCTCAGCCACATCACCAGGAGAAAGAACGTAACCACGAAGAGTCAAGTATTAACTGAAGGACAATAATGTTTTAATGTAAATTTAAAGGAATAAGTAATTTTTTTCAATAAAACTAGTATTTTCTAAAAATCGTACATAACTGCAAGAAGTAATAGAAATTTTTCATCATAATGTTTTTAAATTCACTTCTTAAAATGTCGAAAGAATGTGTTAATGGATGCCATTGGATTTGTACAAAATAAAATGAATAACTTCAATTCCTTTCAACAGATTTTTGAGCTTTGGCATCGCTTTGAATATTTTACGTTTTCAGGAATAAATGCACTCCTTCGTAATTTGTGCTACACATTTAAAACCATGAATATTTTTGTTTCAAATTGGACAAGAAACTGCAAAGTTGATGGTTCAGGAAATAAATTCATTTTCTATCAGCATAGTTCGAAAGGATTGTATTTGATCTCTATATGATTCAGTTCAAGACACATTTCGCTTGTTGATTAGAACATGAAAATATAACAAATATAACAAAAATAATAAATATATATACAGTCGACTCTCGATAATTTGAAATTCAACGTACCAGAGAAAAGTTTTAAATAATCGAGAGTGCAAATTAACAAGACTTTAAATTATTACGAGGGAGGTAGAAACAAATTAAAATTAACAAGGGTCTGGTTAAAATTTCTAATTTTTATAGTTCAGTAGTTCCTCCATTTACAAAGGTTGGAAACGAAGTAATTAAAAACTAACAATAAAGATGATGCAGAACATAAGCAGACCATAATAAAATATCCCACTATCGTAATTAAACGATCCCCCTGTAAAACATATTTTTACTTTGTTCAGATTCCATTAAATGATTTAAATAACTTTATTTGCCTACCGGTAAAAGCCACAAGGATAACCCATGAGAAAAAGCATAAAATAGAAACTCCTGTTGTGGAAAGGATTTATTTTAAATTTAACTGCGCCTGTTTGTTCGATTAAAAAATACGAGCACAATCACGTTACCAGTTTAAATTGTAGAGTGTAGAAAAGCTAAGCTTCAAATTATAGCATGTCGGGGAGCATGGCGCCATTCCAATAATTTAAAATTAATAGAGGACCGAATTCCATGGATTTTCCCAATTCAGCGAAAAGAATTCAAATTATCGAGAAATTCAAATTATCAAAAGTCGACTGTATCTCACCATTTAGAAAACGTAAATTCTCGTTTATAAGCGGATATTGCCCTTTCATACAGAACGTATGCACGGACGGCACTCGCATGTGGTAAAAACTTAACCCGATTTCAGGTTATTTCCTAGGCAACAAGAGTTTTTATATTCTATTTTTAAAATCCTTTCAAGATTTTAAATGATCAGACTTTTACTTGTTACATATGTATACATGCATATTTATATATAAAAAATGCTTTTGGACTTTATGGTGGGAGGGAAACTCATAGGGCTACATAGAAAGAAAACCTAAGACGATATCCTTTATTTTGGGAATTGATTTGAATACTTTATTAAAATCTAGCCCATGGCTAAAACTGCATCAAAAATGTATATTGTACCGCCGAATTACTATTTTCCAACAAAGAGCAAAGTCATGTTACAAAACAATGTCTCCAACTTGAAGGGAAAATATAAATGCGCTTTCGATAATGCAAAACAAAAACATTAGAAAATTCATAATAAATTTATAGAAAGCGAATTAATTTGACAAGATGGCCTTGGTATGACAACAACTGTCAATATACTTTTGACGGCTTGCGTACATGATGGTTATTACTATTGTAGTTGTTGACATACTGAGTCGAAAATTTATTAATCTATCTATTCCTCTAAAGGCTAACGAGTATTGTGTTCGAACATTTGTACTGAAACAAACAAAATTTTCTTTCACATTCAAAAAAATATACATATATCGTTAACTTAAGTTTTGACATAATTGTCATTAAAAATTGTATATTTCTTTCAGACCTCAGGTGTTAATTTCACTAAAATGTCCCCATCGGAGTACATACTTAATAAATATCCTTTTCGAAATTCCTCTCCAACAATTTGGCCGATTTAGATAAAATTTCTGGTATTCGTTGCGATTTTAAAAGTCTAAAAAAGTGACTAAACTTGTAAAACCGATTTGAGGATTTTCGAACGAATAAACCGATTTCAATCATATTGAAGGCATTAAAAGCAGTTTTTTAAGTTTCTAAAAATGACCCAATCTACAAAATCGATTTGACAAAGACTTTACAGGAGTATTAAAAATTTTCGACAACAATATTTCGAACAGTTATTGGATTTTTATTAAATTTGCAGAAATTTAGTTCCTTTTTTTTTGGTTTCGATATATAAAAATTAGGAGAAATTTGCACAAATATACGTTGTAAAAATATTCAGAATAGCATTCTGAATATTTGTGCAATAAAAAGGTTCCTTCTTTTGATAGTGAACAGTTAAAAAAGTGTTTGGGATGATTTCTAAAATAAAGGTAAATTGAGAACAGAAACAAAAATAGTTAAAAATTTTTCAGTATTAACAATTTGCTCCACTTTTATTATTGTTTTGAAACTATTTTTCATGGACTCAGCCATAGGGCTCTCTATATAAATAAATACCCTCGTAGTTCGTCGACAAAGGCTGCCGGAAGCAGGAGAACTTTTTCATTTAGCACTCAACATCTCTTTTAAAATAAAAATAAAAATTTTATGTAAATAATTGATGTTAAAATACCTCTGCGTGCATATAAAAGAGAATTGCTTTGCCTCTTGTAATTATTTACATCACAAGGCATATGTCTTTTTATTTACTCGTATGTATATTAATAAATATTATATTAAAAGATTTTATGTTTGATAAGAATTGTTATAACAATTGGTAAATGTTTTAACAACAAGCAACAAGCACATTTACAGCGAGTATGAAATATTGAAATTGATTAAGACTTTGATTCATACAAACATGAGCTCAACATTAAATAGTAAAGAGTTTTATTGAAATTAAGTTTTGTTGCAACTAAATTTAAGATAAGATGTATTAAATTCAAATAAGCAGATTTGGTTTCTAACATAAGTTGCACTTGTTTTTACCAATTTGTTAATAAAGTATGTTGAAATGAATAATTTTATAAAAATACATCAGGAATAGAAAACTTGATACGAACGTTCTTTTTGTGATATTAGAGCACATATAATACTATCATAGTGAATAGTTTACCACCAGGCTTCCGAAATTTTCATGTGTGAGCACTAAAATATCAAGATTTTTGATATTTCTCATAAATGACATTTCTAAAAATTCTTATATCGTTTTCATTCTCATAAATGAACACCATTTTTTTTTGTGACAATAATGGAAAATGAATATGTGTATTTATTTTTATTTTCTTTTAAGGATACCTAAGCAAAATTTATGCTTATAAGAGGGTATGTTAATGACTTTGAACTAGATTGAAAAAATTAAGATATTATATGTTCGTCAATACAGTGTACTCGCGAAAACGTGAACTAATGTTATCTAAACAAACTACAGTGTTTACCATCATTAATTACTAGCAATTGTATTAAAATCAGATATTTGAATATAAAAAGTGCTACAAATGTAAAATGTTTACATTTATTCAATAAAAAAAGAACGAAACATTTTTGTGATATTAGAGCACATATAATACTATCATAGTGAATAGTTTACCACCAGGCTTCCGAAATTTTCATGTGTGAGCACTAAAATATCAAGATTTTTGATATTTCTCATAAATGTGATTTTGCTTTGTCTTTCTTTTAATTGCGCAATTTGTTGATTTTGCCACTTGGTATTTTTTTTTTTTTTTAATTTTAACGATGTCTACTCTGTATTTCAAATCCAAAACATTTGGCTTTTTAGAAGACATGTTAATCAATTGATGCAAAATGTTTAATAAAAAGCATTACACATGATGACAGTGAGTCAGGTATGTTCGTTTTGATCTCTCATTCGTACATATTTAGACATATACACACGCCAGTAAAAAATATTGCAGGCTCTAAGAAGCAGAAGTAAAATTTCATCAACAAATATTGACTAGTGTAAACGTAAATGCAACTTCAGAGAGGAAATGGAAAAATTGAGTCAACAAAACTTGATACATAATTGTAAATTCGGTCTAACACGTTTGTTGAAATGTCAAAGTTGGTCATTCTATTCCATAAAATAAACATGTGTTCTTATGTCGGGATTCCCTAAATTAAAAACGAATAAATGAAATCAAAACGAGAGCTGTTCACCTTTTAAGTTAGTGGATGTAAGAAAGTGTTCACGTTTCCGAGCCGTACACGTTTCTTGGTCTTCGCGTTTTCGCAAGTCTACTGTACGTAACTCGTAGGCCTATTTCTTGCATCTTGTCGCGTTTTGACCAATATGTTAAAGGACAGGGGCATAGTACTTCCTATAACGACTTTAAAAATTAAACCGATAAAAATAGGGTATAAAAAGTTTCAAATAACTAAAATATTAATACATACATGCATTATCTACTGAGATTTTTAAAGACAATGTCAAGAGCCGGCACCGTTCTTAAAAATTTTTTTATTTTAAACTTCTTAAATGCAGAAATTATTAATTCTAATATATGAGCAACCGAATAAAAAGAATTTTGTTTTAAATTTTTTTTACATTCTGAATAGAATTAATTAATTTTTTTCATATATGAACAAACAAAACCAAAATGTTTCCTCTCACACATGTTTGAGAAGAACCAGAAAAATCTAAAGCGTATATGCTCATACATGTGATTGATTGATGAGTGAGCATTTCGATACTCTCTTGCTCACAAACAATTGATCGGTGGATTTCTCAGATAGGGCTCTAAAAAATCTGTGTAGCTGTTTTCAAAATTTTGTATGTTTCAAAATAATAATAAAAATTTATTGGATGCGAAAAATTACCATTTTCCACCTCTGACTTTCATTATATTGTTTGCAACATGCTGTGCAAGTATTGATTTACGTTAAGCAAATAGTAATACATTGTGGGTTAATACAAAAATGTATAGTAAACTTTTAGTTATTCGGAAAAATTTTTTATGGGAGAATGTTACCCGTAAACATTTTGGTTTTTGGGAAGAATGTCGCAAACAAATTTTCCAAAACTTTATATTGTAATAATATTTTTACTTTAATATTCTATTGTTTGTTGTTGGCTTAGCTAGGTATATGCCTGCATTTCATTGGCGCTACCCAAATCATCAGTACCCTTTTAGCCAAATCATGATTGAAAGCATTCAAAGCTCGTATACTTATGCAAAAGACTACAAATATATATGAGAATTCCAACAGAACTCAATCATATTTTTCTATTTGTAATCAACAAAAAACACAAGTATAATAGCTTTAGAAAGCTTTTGTACAATCACAACACAACAAACAATTATAATTGGTTATTTTGGAGAATATCTCGAATAACAAATTTGATAAATAATAATATTTTTATTAATGACTAGTTGCGAAATACATATATTTGGTTTTCAATCCCCGATACATTGGTGGATATTGTGCTTTTGTATTAAAATTGATGTTTTGGGTTCCATTCGCCGCAAAGATTATGCTGAATCGCAAACGAGCAAAATTATAATGTAACTTGTAATGCCTTTATCTATTTCTTTCTCCTCAGTTCGGCCAATGATTTCCTTTGTACGTTTAGTAGCTGTTAGCGAACTTTGGTACACAATATATGTTTTATTAAAATCAGTTAAATATATTGCGATTTATAAGTGTTTGAAGCAATAGCATAATGCACCAAGCAAACATTCGGAATTGGTGTTAGAAGTAAGTATTGTCGAGTTTGACTGCTATAACCAAAATAGTTTTAGAAAAACTTTTTTCTATAATTACGTTATAATTTGGGCCACTGGGCTTCCTGTAGTAACATTTAATACATAAATAAATAATTCAAATTAGTTAAACAGTGGAATACAATCTTCAACAACAAAAAACACAAAATTCATATGGAACATGTTTGTTCCAAGGGTCGATTAACAGTTAATCAATTTTAGTAGAACACACATTGTCAACATCTGCAAAGAGAAAATTACATTTCAAACCATACCCAATAAACCAAAACTATATAGAAATAGCTTATAACAAGTTTATACCTATAAGCCTTAAGCTTAGAAATTTATTGTGAAAAGTATTGTAAAAGGTTTGTTAATAATTATTTAATTAAGAAAACTGATCCCTTGCGATAAAATTAATACTCAGTGCTTACAAAAAGCTTAGAAGTCTAAGTATATAACAAGCTTACAGAAAAATAGTTTCCTAATCATACGTACAATCAGCTTACATTGGTAATATTTTTGTAAGACTAGGAATATAACCAAATAATAAGTTAGTCATAAGCAGTATTACATGTTTGATGCAAATAGTTGCAAGGTTCGAGTAGCACCAAAGATGACACGCTGCTAGTGATTTTGCTTTCATCTAATTTTTTAATTAAATTATTTTTATTTTTTGTCGAAAACATATTTATTAAATTATATACATATGTACATATATTATTAATTCCTCAATTGAAATAATTGGATCATCGCGTGGTACTTGTTTCAAAGACCTTGAGTCTTTGTAATGGTATGTTCAACAGCCCATAAAGCAATTTCCCTCCTTATGTCCATATCATCATTATTGACATCCATAAACTCACTTTCTTCCGAATTTGTTTTCACTTTGCTCTATATTTTCATCACTGAAGGAGTCATCTTGAATATAAGAAGTAGTAACTTGACTTGAATCAAGTAGAGCTTCACAAGAATCTTCATTCTTTCTTTTCTTTATATTTAGAAACAAATCAACAATTTCTTTGGATTCGATTCGAACACTTTGTTCAAATTTATATGGCATTATTTTTTAATTTAATTTTTACTTTTTCTAATTCACTTTTTTCTTTTAAAAACTTTACACTTGAAAGAAATAAACTTAAGTGAGTGAGGCATTTTGCAAACAATGCGAAGTTTACGATGCCATATAGCGGGCATAAGTTTTTACAAGCGTGCTTGGAAAATTATTAGTAAGACAATTGTATAGTAAACATATTTAGGATAAAAGTAAATAAGTACGTTTATAAAAGGTTATTAAAAATGTCTTAAGATAAGCTTATTCTCCAATAGTTATATTTTGCTTAAAAATTGGTTTATTTTGTATACTTATATTAATACATAGATTTGAAAAATATAAAATCAAGAGTGGTTAATAAATCATTTTGCAGGGGATTTTTTATGGCGTGTATTGTATGTGTGGTCAGGAATTTATCTTTCAACGTACAGACGTTAACTGATCTTTTATTGAGCCGGTTATCTCGAATAAGCAAATTGTTTGCATTAACCAAAACACAATTTGATGTGAAAGTTTTATCAGTTGGCCATACCGTTGTTCAACCGTGTAAGATGCCGTGACGATTTGGCGTCAGTGACAGACGTCAACAAAGCAAAATTACAAAATTATTGGACAAGTCTTTATTGTACGCACCTCAACTCTTTCTAAAAGGTTTTCTCTAGAATTGAATTCCTTTACGTGATTTCATTTGGATGTCGTCATTGCAATTGTGCAACATGCCTCATAGATAATAATTCCAACACTTTGTTAAAAATATTTTTATAACTATTCAAGTGGCCTTAACAATTGTGGGTTTGGTCTCCTACCAACACATACATAAATACTTAATACTATAAGTACAATAAACTGAATTGCTTTTAATAACAATAACATTATAAAGTGGCAGTTGTACGAAATGAGCTTATAGAAGTGAAATTGATCCCGAAACATTATTTTCTTTATTGAATTACACCAACCCGAAACGAAAACATGTCATTGTGTCAATAGAATAAAATCGGAGAAATAATTTAAGATATTAATTGATCTATTACTATACTATAGTAAAATATAAAAAACATTATGCAACAAATAATAAAATTGAATAAAGGAAAAAAAAAACAAGTTTGTGTCCGAACTCTTTTGTTTTTATTTTCTTGTGTATAAAAGTGTGTTGCATGTTATTTAAATACAATTCTTTTTCATTTTGTACAACACAATTTCAGTAAACTGAAAAACCAAACACGTGAACGTAATTGTGAACTACACGAGACCTCAGCGGAAAGCAATAGTTTGAAGCGACAACTAACCGCCTTAAAAACAAGTCGAGATCAAGCTGTGCAAGAAAATGTGTAAGTTTTAATTTTATTTTTTAATTTGCATAAATTGTTTTTGTTTTCTATTTGAGTTTAAAGGAAATAAATGTAAACTTGTTATATTAATGGAATTATATTTGCTACACATGACAATTTCATATTTTTTTACTTTATTTTAAGACGTTTGAGCAATGACTTGGCCGAAAGTCAAGCAGAAATAGTGTTGTTAAAAAAGCAACTTAAAGATTCTGAGGAGGAAATTGAGCGTTTGAAACAACAAATAAAGAAATATGTGGAGGAAGTGAAAAAGGCTGAAAATTTATTAATGCAGAAAGTGAGACTCATGAGTTTTTAGTTTTGATTTAAAAATATCACATTGATTTATTTTTTAAAGGAAAAAGAACGTGAAGAAATGTTAGACCATTACAGAAGTTTGTCACACGACGCTGTTATGCTGGAGGGTAGTAATCAAAGTTTGGAAACTGAAGCTGCTGAATATAAGTGAGTTTTCCCCCCCCTTTAATAATACAAAATACTTGAATGGGCCTCTGAACACTAGTAATATACTTTCTCTTAAAAGTTTTCAAAAAAAAATATTGGCAAGAAATGTTTTCTAAAAAAGTTGTTGTTTAATGGAAAATGTTTGCCATTGCCTCATATGGAAAATGTTTTTTTTATGTTAAATTCTAAATGTCTACTTTTTTAAATCTCTTAATACCATTAAAAATTTTGTATTATGTTTTCTATCCTGTTTCTTCCTGCCTCAACTAAATGTTAATTGTAGTTGTTGCCATTGTTGTTGCTGCCTTAGAATTAAGGAGATGCTTGAAGTAGACAATAATTAGTATCGTTTATAATAAGTTGCCTTTATTTTAAGTTGTGTAATTATGTAATTGATTAAACTTTAAATGCCATACAAACTTTTTCAAAAACTCAAGACGTCAAGTCGTGGAACTAGAGTCCGAAATTGTAAATCTTAAAAAGGAAATAAGTTGTCAGAATTCCATAATTTCGGAATTAGAAGATAAAATTGCAACACTCACTGCCAAAGCGTCATGTTTGGAACAAAAACTAGAAGAAAGTTTAGACGAACAACATCTATTAAAAACAGATTTAATAGCGCGAGAAGAATTGTGCGATAAATTAGATATAGAAAAGGAGAAATTAAATGCTGAACTTTATGAAATGAATGATATTAAAAGGAAGGTTAGTTATTATTGTCCAATTATATTTATTAATTTTTTTTTTAATTTAAGTTATTGGCTTACCGTACTTTACGCAGATAAAAATTGTTTTCATTATTTATTCTATTTAATTTTAAGAAATATTTTTTAATTTTATTTTTTCAATATTTCGCCAGAACTGACTGACATCGTCCGGAAAAATTATACAAAACATTTCAGATGTGCAATAGGTCCTTTCACTAGGATAAAAATGTGCATTTCCAGTAGAGGAATATTTTTCTATTAATGAGAATGATTGCAGATGGGGAAGAAAATAGCAAGAAGAAATTAACAAGATAACAATATTAATAGAATAAAACTTACAGGTAGAAATAAAATTCTATTGCAAATAGCAGAAGGTAAAAGTTTTTTTAAAAGGATTTTTTTAGCACTATTTTTATTTATTGAATCTTCAATTTAATTGAACAAACCAGACAAAAACACTGGTTTCTACGTTTTCTTCTGTGTTGTCTTCACATCTCTCGTGTTCGGCTCAGAGCAAGAGTGTACCTCCTGTTGCGGGCCAGTGGGTTCGGATGATACTCTAGTAGCTTTAAATATGTTGTCATGTATTTTGATACCAAGCCTTGATGAATCCGCGACTTTTTTGCATACCAGAGCTGCTGTAATTTTCTATATTGGATGCTGAGGCGGTACCTAACAACTCAATTCCATAGCTCCATATTGGTTTTAGGATCGCACAGTGTTGAATTTTTCCCCATTAGCCAATTATTTTAAGCAGCCTTTGCATCAATTTAGCCTCTATGTGCGATTTCAAGGTTAATGCCGACGTGTTGTGGTATGGATTGACCATTAATTTGGATAGGGGGAAATGTTCCCCTTCGCAACGTGAAAGTGATATGAACGCATTTTCTCGTTCACTCTTATTCTCCATGATTTTAAAATTTTTTTAAATATTTAACCCTTTCATGCCCACTGTTGCCTATAGGCAACATTGTACTTATCGGCTTCTAAGTCCCGTCATTTTAATTTTAGCAACCTGCGGTTTTTTGAATTGTGTAGCCTTATGTGTTGTAAAAGATTATATCGATTTGTTTTATTGTAAGCTGTGTACGTGTTCATTCAGTAGGCGTTCTCCGTATAGTGAAATTGTCAAGATCGTTTCGCGAAAAAAGTGTTTTTAAAAAAAGTGTTTAAAATCATTGAAATAACTGTTTCATTGTAAAACCAAGTGAACAGTATAAATAAATAAAGGTAAGAGAGTTATTTAAAAAAAATAAATCATGAAAAAAGTGTTTAGTTTGTTTATAATAATTTTCTAAAAGTGCTGTTGCCTATAGGCAACATTGGTCAATTGTGGTAATTTCCGAACAATATACATTTATTTATATATATTCATATTTAGATACGTCCAAAAGGTCTTACACAGACAGAAATTTAAAAAATTGTTCATTTTGACTGGGATGATTCTGCGGATGTGGAAAATGAAGAAGAAGAGCAGGAAACAACATCAACTTTCGAAAACATCATCGAAGAAACATTGAAAAATGTGATTGATAAGGGCGAAAATATGGAAGTTGGTCTGATTGAGCAACTAAAATGATGGAAAAGAAATTAAAAATGAAGAGGTTGTACAGGAAGTGACGGAAAAAATTGATTTGAAAAGTTTGAGGTGGAGAAGTATAGAGGTAATGTAATACCAGTTGGAAAAGCGATGTGCGCAGCAATGAGGTAAAACAACCAATCGAATTATTCACCTAGTTCAAAAGGGGCAACATGGCTATGATAAGTTATATAAAGGTTATTAATTATATGTACACATATGTAGTAGATTTCTGTCTAATTCAAAATATATTTTTCATTAGGTCAACAAAGTTTGAAACAATATCTGTCAAATAAGCCCCACAAGTGGGGCTTCAAAATGTTCTCTAGGGCTTTATTTATGATTTTATCCTCTACATTGGAGAAGGAACGTATGCGTATTTTGGTTTGGGAATATCATCAGACATTGTTTTATATTTAGCATCCAATATTCCAAGGAAAAGAGGTCGCCCATTATCAATTCTTTCAACGATGGAGTCAACCCCATTATCACCGGGTTTTTTACCATCGGTTCCATCTTCACCAACTCTTTCGACGGCTTCTGAATCGAGCTCTTATAAAAGAGCGTATACTGCATAACCTGCAAAATACATACGCTTTGACAAATCTTGGACACTGGGTAGAATAGGGAGCAAAAGGCAGCTGCAGGCTATGCCACACTGGTTATCCGCGCTCCAAATGTAGCAAATGCAATGTTTATTTGTGCTGCAATCCACAAAAAAATTGTTTTGTGTCTTATCATACTTAAGTTTCAATAAAAATGCATTAAAAAAATAAAAAAATGTTTTTTTTAATTTACCACCACTGCCCAATGTTGCCTATAGGCAACATCCTGTAACTAACGAACCAGGACACCAAGGACTTTGAAATTTTTATCAGTTCATATCTGAGTCAAGACTAACACATACCTGTCCTCAAAAAATTTTTAGCTCCGCACATTTTAATTCGGGCATGAGAGGGTTAAATGAATTTCTGCAATTTAAGGGAAGCTTCTTGGGCGTTTTCATTGATGCTTAAAAAAGCTCTATCATCAGCAAACGTTGATATGTGAACATTACGGCAACTTCTGTCTCAATTTATTTATTAAACCGTCATGCCAAACTTTATCAAACGTCTAGGAAACATCAATAAACAAAGCTGAACAATATTTTTTCCCTCAAATGCAGTTCTTAACAAGGAATAATGATATAATTATTCTCAACCCAGATAAGGTAACTATGGATAGAAATGATTATTTATCAAGAACAAATGATATTGTGGAAGATAATACCAAATAGTCTACAAAGGAAGCATAGAGGAACTTTTAATTACTTAGCATTACTGCAGAAGTAGATAGGAATAGACTTGGGACAAATGTCTCTACGGTACCAAGATTACATGGAGTGCAAAAGATTGATAAGGAACAATTCCCATTGATGCATATTTGTTCGTGTATTAGTTCACCATCATATGAATTATTTAAGTATGTTACAAATATTTTTTAGAGGATTACTGAACATTCAATATATAATGGAAAGAACTGTTTAAAATTCAAAAATAAGATAAAGATTTTAAGCATAAGGATGAGAAGATGATATTACCAGATGTAATATGTATCACTTTTTTCAAGTACACCTTTAGGCTTGCCTCTGAATATCATAGAAGTCCGCACGTATTCTTAAATTTCGCAAGTACGCCAAAAAGATTTTTATTCAAAAACAAGCAGATATATCTAGTTATGGAAGAGTTACTGGAATCATGCATTGAGAGATTAGATATCACACCAAGATTTGTAACAAAACATTTCAGAAGATGTTTTTCATAACATTTTAACAGCGTTTTCACCAAAACATCAAATTTACTATTGACATCTTCTGGAAGACTTATTAATATTCTAAACTTCCTAGGGAGATGGTGCTAAATAAAAGTAACAATATGATAGAGAAAATATTAGGAATAAGTCATAACGAAAAAATAGGAAAAAAATTAGGAGTATTTTAATTAAATTTTCAAAGTAAACATGCAATTCGCGAAACGTCGGTAAAAAATATTTGTTTTATTCCCATAAATTACGGTAGACCCAATAGCTTAAATAAAAAAAGAATAAATTTTTTAAATATACATTTTTTGGAGTTTCAGTTGGAGCATGAAAATGAAAAGTTACGTTTGGATATTGAAAAAAACGAAAAGGTAAAGCAAATATCCTCGGACACTTTAGAAGAGCTATTAGCCAAAACTCGACGTGATTTGGAAGAACAAATTAGAGTTGATAGCAAATTAAGTCAAGAATTGGTGCGTTTAAGACAAAAGAATGAAGAATTATTGGTGAGTTTATAAAAAATGATGACAAGAAAAATAATTAAATCACTTACCTAGATTTTATCTCAACAGAACAAGTTAGCACAAGAGAAACAGAAACGTGAACAACATCAAATTTTAGCTCACGAGTATCAAGTACAAAATCAGGAGCTGCGTCACAATCTAACGGACGATCGTTTTCGCCAAGCTCGCTCTAGAGAGCAGAATCCACGTTTTCCAACACATACTTTATAGACGAGATTTAGACAATTGATTTTTTTAACATTAAATTACGAAACTATTTTTAATTTTTGTTAACAAAAAAAGAATGTCTTTTAAAATAAAAACTTAAGATTAAAAGCAGAAACAATTTAAGATTCGATTAACGTTTTCTCTTTTCCTTTATAGATATTTGCCATCATTTCCATATACGTTTCCCACATGCAAGGACACTGTCTAAAAGCTGGCATTTCAACTGCAAACGGAGTAGGAGAATTATCTCTAGGAGTACTTTCTAACATTGATTCAGTTTCTAGTTGATAATCTTGATAAGTCGCTTCTTGAATTGCTGTAGTTTCGGTGAGATTGGACTGTTTCGAATTCGAGTGCAGATCTTTAGTTATAATTGTTTCCACGTTTTCATTTGCATGTTCGTCTGAAAAAGTTGCAATAGTCGAAGTAGGAGTAAACATTTGTGTAAATAGGCAATTTGCAATACGTGTATTGAGTGTATCCTATTAAAGTTTTCATATATTCAAGAAAATTTACAATAAATTGCAAGCATCCCTAGTCAAATCAATGTCATTGAAGGAAAATCTATTTCGAAGAAAACTTCTAATATTAATAGTAAAATGAGGTTTTGTATAAGTTACTCAATTATTTTAAAAAGTTCTAAAAAACATGTTAACATCTACTACGAAGCTTTTTAGAACTAGTCTCGGTGTGGTTGTACACTCGTGAAGTGAGGTGGAAATGAAATTTAAGTTATTTAATGCTCTCAATTTTATCAAAGCGACTTGAAAAATAAAACTAAACTTTCAGTTTATTTCGAATAGAATTAAAATTATTCTAAAAATGACTTTCAGTACAAAAATTAGAATCGACAACGAACAACTGTGTGAAAATTTTTTTTTTTTTTCACGCTAATATATGTTTATTGTATCTTCAAATAACTGAACTAACAATAAGTGTTCAAATCTTAAATATATAAATAATTATTAGGCCCAACCAGTGTCGGACATAAACTTAGTGATAATAATTAATAATACATAAAATTCATGTTACGCACAAAAAATATTTTCAAAGAATTTCATCTGGAGAGTTGCGTATTAATGCCGTAGTGTCCCTCTTTTTTAAGCGGATGTGTCCAGGAAAGTTCAAGATGTTACGAGCAAGGGGATTAGGATGGAACTCGAGTTTTGTTAAATATTTTCCAGCATATTTTGCAATTTCAGCGGTCACAAGTGGCATATGTAAATCACGATGTAAAATAGAATTTTTCAAGTACCATGGAGCCGTAGTTATTAACCTTAATATTTTGTTTTGCATTCGTTGGATTCTCTCTACATTGGAAGCTGAAGCAGTGCCCCATAGCTGAATTCCGTAACACCATATCGGCTTCAAAAGCGACTTGTATATTAAAAGTTTACAATCTAGACTGAGGGTAGAATTTCTACCAATCAGCCAATGTATCTGGGTTAATTTAAGCTTCATTTGTGTCAGCTTAGAGTCAATGTGGTGTTTCCATGTAAGCCGTCGGACGAGGTGAATACCAAGGTATTTCACCTGTGAATGTTGAGGAACAACTTGATTGTTGATTCGAATGGGGGAACAAGTGTCTCTTCGTAGAGTTAATGTGACATGAACACACTTTTGTTCATTTACTTTTATTCTCCATAAGTTCAACCATAGTTCCAACAGGCTAATATGATTCTGAAGATATCGGGATGCCTCGTGAGGGTTTTCATGCATACTAAGGCAGGCTGTATCATCGGCAAATGTAGAAGTGAAGATATTACTGCTCAGAGGCATATCACAGGTATAAATCAAATATAAAACTGGTCCCAGTATACTACCCTGTGGCACACCGGATGATATAGTTTCGGGCACACTCATGAAGTCTCCTTCCACGACAGTGAACTTCCGGGCAAGAATGTAACTTTCCAATAGATTCACAATGTTCATTGGTAGATATGTCCTCAATTTCAAAATCAGGCCCTCATGCCACACTTTATCAAATGCCTGAGAAACATCAATAAAGAGGGAAGAACAGTACTTCTTTTCTTCAAATGCTCTTCTTATAAAATGTACCAATCTATGACATTGTTCAATGGTGCTATGCTGACTTCTAAACCCAAATTGATGGTCCGGTATGCACCCATTCTCAGCTAGAATTGGGGATAATTTTGTCATGAGCAGTTTTTCGAAGAGCTTTGAAATTGTTGACAGCAAACTTATTGGCCTATATGATTCAGGCTTAGTAAGATCTTTACCCGCCTTTGGAATCATTTTGACCATGGCAAGTTTCCAGCTGTGTGGATAATACTCCACTCGTAAAATGCCATTAAAAATGAACAAGAGGATTCTAATAGCAATACTAGGCAACTTCATCAGCATCTTGTTACTAATTCCATCAATACCCGGGGCCTTCTTCGGGTTGGTTTCAGCAATTAGTTTTTGTACATCACGCATCTTAAACTTTATGGGTCGAGGGGGTAGAGCAACTACACTCGGCAAATCAACAGCACCAGTACATATGTTTGGGGTAAATACGTGTTTTAAATGCTCAGCAAATATGTTACCTTTTTCAGTATTAGTTCTTGCCCAACCTCCGGTAGAAGTGCGCAGGGGTGGTTTAGACTCAACAGGTGTTTTAAGTTTTTTAGCAGCGCGCCACAAGGAGTAATTAGATGCTGCTGTAACATCGAGACCTTCCAGATAGTTCTTAAGAGAAGCAGATTTTTCAGATGCAAGCAACTCTTGGAGTCGTTTTGTGCATTCTCTAAGTCTAATTTTATGTTGGGGTGATCTGTGCTGTTGCCATTCCCTTCTAGCTCTTCTTTTTTCACATACGAGACGTTCAATATCCGCAGAATAAATTCTATTAAACCCAGTCTGCGGATAGGAAGTAGTGGCATGTTTAGCAGCCTGTTTAATATTCTCGGTAAGATTGGCAATGTTAAGTTCAATATCATCGGAAGTTCTTAGCTTGATGTTTCCCGTACAATGACTACTGAGATATTTTTTGAACCCCAGCCAATTAACATGATTGATCATCTTCACATATGGGTGAGGTAAGTCACTTCTTAGTGGGCTACAAATTGTAACGATCGTTGGCGAGTGATCGGAGGAGAGATCATGAGAAGCTTCAACATGAATTAAATCCCTAGAGATATTTTTCATGACGCCAAAATCTATAACATCTGGAATTTTTTGTGGGTCAGTAGGCCAGTAAGTGGGCTCCCCGCTAGAAATGACATCCAAACCCATTTTTGAAATTGTGTTGAATAATGCTCGACCTCTAGGTGTAATAAGACGCGATCCCCAGAACGTATGTTTTGCATTGTAGTCCCCAGCTGCCACGAAACAAGGTCCAAGAGTTCTGTAAAAATCCTCATATTGATCCTCAGAGATTGAAAATCTGGGAGGGGAGTAAATTGATGATATCACAAAATTTGTACAAAAATTTTGGATACAAATATTTGTTGCCTGCAGATGGTCCTCACTAATATTCTCAAGAATGTAGTGTTTGAGTCTTGACTTTATTAGAACTGCTGATCCTCCGCATGCTCTTCCTCTCGGGTCCTTTGTATCATATAAGGTATAGCCACTAATTTTAAAAAGGCTTCTTGAAGTCAAATGAGTCTCAGATACCAACATTATGTCAATATTTTTTGCCGTGAGGAAGTGCTCAAGTTCATTTTTATGTTGGCGAATGCCGTTTGCGTTCCAGAAACATACTTTTAACGTGTTCATGGCTTGTTAACTAATGCTAGAAGCAGTGTGTTCTGCATTCGCAGCATTTCTTGCATCATACTAGTCATATTTGTTGTAAAGTTGTTTATAGTTTGCACCAAATTATCAATAGTATTTTCAAGGCGACTGAAATTAAAGCTTGCATTTGCATTTGTTGTATTAGTTGGTGGTGACACTTTTTGCATGGGAACGGAGTTGATCTTCACAGCGTCAGCATACGATACTTGTGTAGAGATTGGTTGGGCCATTACAGGATAATTGGCGGAGTACGTATTTCCTGTTTGCGCTGGGACTACTTTAGGCTTTTGACTCATAGCCTGTTTAACGAAAGAGTATACAGGACATCCCCTGTAGTTAGCAGTGTGATTACCTCCACAATTACTGCACTTCTTTTCCTTCTGGTCCTTCGACTTATTGCAAATAGCAGTGTTGTGTAATTCACCGCACACAACACAAACAGTAGGTAATTTACAATAGGTTTTAGTGTGGCCGTATTCTTGACAATTATGGCACTGTACGGGTCCAGAACGCTTGTGTGGTTCTTCAACTGTGATTTTTCGGTATAAGAGATATTTTAAATTATAAATGGGATGGGTCTCATTTTTCTTCAATATTATATCGTTAGGCTCCAGTTCAACACGAAAAAGAGGTTGGGGGATCTTATCCCTGTTTATTATGTTGGATACATTTTTTACCTTGAATCCTTGGAGGGTGAGAGCATCTTTTATTTCAGCAGGGACAACATAAGAATCTATGCCCTTCAGTACGATCTGTAGGCCTTTAGCGCTTTTAAGCTAGAATGTGTAAAAACTTGTTTTATTCTTTTCGAATTAGTTAACCATTTTGCGGAAATCTTTTTCTTCATATATTTGAATTTTAGTTTCGTCAATGTTACCACGTTTTATTGGGACAATGTGAAATGCCTTTTCGCCAATGACCGAGATTAGTTTTTTGATGAGGGAGTTTGAATTTTTTTCTCTCAACAAATAAATGGGTGGTGGTTTGGAGGCTTTTTTTGGGGATGCTTCGGGTTTGTCAATGTCATCCTGCAATATTTTAAAGCGGTTTTGACGGTTAACTGTGGCGGTGTCGATATCCCTGGATATCTTGGGAACAGATGAGATCTTTGAAGAATTTGGGCTTCGCCCGCGGTTTACCACTGTAATATATCGGTCCATTCCGACAGGCACCTTTGGTTTCTGAATAATATTGTCTATTGTAATAACTTGGTTAAGTGAGGAACTCGAGCCCGGAGCGGATAATGGCGCTGACTTAAATACAGAATTACTAGGCAACGGTAATGTTAACGAATCACTACTTGGCATTGGAGTAAGCGAATTCGATCGCTCGCGTAAAATTGGCTTTGCCGTTAGAAAAAGACTGTCATCGGATTTTTTATTTTTATTTTGTGCATTAAGAATATCAGAACTCACAGTAAAATAGGCATTTCTGCCGTTAGAACTCACTTCACAATTTTTTGTTTTTGAGGTACTCATACAGAGTATTCCTCAGTCACTTTGTTTGTGGTTTTTTGTTTGTTTGTGTTGTTTCAGTTTATACGAAAAATATTATTAATGCAAGTAAAGCAAATTTAGCAAAAACTGTACTTATTACGAATCAGTACTTATTACGAAAATTTTTGTTTGTATTTTTGTTTGTTTAGTATGTAAAAAAGAAACTCCGCTAACACGTCTGTTCACTACGAAGGTTCAACACCAACTGTGTGAAATGTAATACTTTTTCATAAGAAATAAAATTTTTCGACTTTAGTAAATAAATAATAAAAATTATTTTTATTACTAAAATGACAGGAGCGGAAAGAGCTGCGCGATTTCCAAACGTGCTCGGGAATAATCCATAAGTAGTATTGCTTATGGGTAGATAAAACCGAAACATTTTCTAAATTTTCGACAAAACGTAAATAACTTCGAAAGACGAAAACTGCCTAATCACATAAGCTGTAAGGCAAAAACTAGCATTACGTCGAATGTTTTCAAACAACCAATGACGTCTAGGCATACGAACAGCTCAAGTCACAGCAAACAAATTCGAAATGTTAGTTATTCTTTAGCTTTAAAGCTCAAATTAGTTTAAAAAACACTTAAAGCTTAATAAATGTTTGTTTAGAAATTGTATTCAAAAGACTACTTTAATATTTTAACTATTTTATGATTTAAGCAATTTTATTACCAGCAGAGTCATTCTTTCTATTTTATGATGTACAATAACGATTACAAATTCATTCGAGTAGTCAAATACGTAAAAAACTATAATTTTGAAGTAAAATAAATTGTTTTCTAAAACTATAAACTGTTATCATGGTAGTGAATCGTATAAGTTTTCATCAGACTGTTTTTATTTAAATGAAATGTTTGTTTTCATTGTACAAATTTTTTATGCCTACATTTTTATTCAATTGTAGAATTCATTAATATTTTCTATTACACGAAAAAGCTTTAATTTATGGTGCAACATTTTGGGTAAAAAATTATTTTTTGTATACATAAACTTAAAATAGGTTTAAAGTAAGTTTTTGAATACAATTTTTTCAAACAATGGTTTGTTTTTTAGCATGGCCTCTAATATTCAGAAAACTTCCAATGACTAAAAAGAAGCAATATTTGCAACTTATAATTTTGTATTTCTTTGCTGCTTAGCTTATCTTAAATCATTTTTCCAAAAGCGATATGTATATGGAAGGTACCCATCTCTTAAGCGGACTTACTCTGAAGCTCGAAGTTTTTTTTATAACAAACTCATTATAACGTAAGTCGTTTTCTCTACTTACGTCCAATTTTGTTCAACGTCGAAGTACTGTAGAAAGAAAGCAAAATACACGGATTTACTACTTCCTGTACAATGGTATAGTCGAATAGCACGTGGCCCTTATGATATAAAATGGTATTCGATTACGATCGGTCGTATTAGCCTGTAGGGTATGAGTGTCGGATACGCCGCCATTTAAATCAATAAATCTTTTTTGGGAAATATTTTTACTAATACCGTTGGCATACCAATTTCTTACGTTTCCAAATATCAAATTCTTATGTTTCAAGCATCAGTAAGGGGAATATAATTTGAGCAAAATCAGCTTTATATTTCCAACAGCCTACTGATGATTTGATTAGCACCAATGAAATACAGGCATATATGTAGGCGGCTAAGCCCAAAAGAAATTATAATTTGGAACGATTTTCCGTCATCCCACGTTAAATTTGGTTTATGAACAGACCAGTTTCGGCTTTGTGCCATCTTCAGTGTTCTCGAATATATAATACAGTAGTTTTCCGATTTAACGAACCTAATTGTTGTCAGGCTTGTTCGTTAAAGTGAATTGTTCGTTATATGCAGTACTAAATTAAAAAAGAAAAGCCTTGTCAATTTTAGTCAAAACACAAAATATGTGTAGTATTATTTTAATATTTATTCAAATTATAATAATTAAAATACATATTTCATGAAAAATATATGGTAAGAAAAATAAAAAAACTAATATAAAAATAATTTATTGAAGAGAACAGTCAAGATGGCACATAGCCGAAACACGTCTGTTTTTCAACCAAATTTGACGCGGGATCACGGTAATTCATTCCAAATTATTTAAAAAATTGGTTAAGCACAGTCTGTTTTTTTTTTCTTTTTGGAATAGCTATCTATCACTTTCTTAATGGCATATTCTTGAAGCTCTGTCAAAAGCGTTAAATTTGTGCACTAATATTATGTTGAGCCCACTTAATACAAATTTAGAAATGATTAATAGCATCTTTGTGTTTTATTTTGGGATCTGTTCTGCACCATTTTCGTTGTGTTCATCGCATTTATCGTCATCTTCAAATCTCTCAAATAATATCAAGCAAAAACTTCAGAAGAAGAAATCAAACGGTACATTTTTATATTCATTCTTTTTTACTAATTTTTGTTAGAAATTATCTATTTTATTTCAACTTTTTATTTTACATTTGTTCGTTAAGCCGAGTACAAAATAAAATTTTTGTTCGTTATATAAGGTACTCAGTAGAAAAAATTTGGGTCTTCGTTAAATGCGATGTTCATTAAATCGAATGTTCGTTAAATCGGGAAACTACTGTATAATTATAATATAATATAATTTAAATTATATTATAATATAATATAATTTTTTTGTTGGAAGAATATGCCAATAATTTTAATAAAAATTTACGCACCACTTGAGCAAAATTTTTTAAACTGTCACTATTTAGCCAGATATACGGTAATCAAGTACTGATTTGTATGCGAGGTACCACTCACTTTATTCCAACCCAGTCAGTTTTTTATTGTCAGCTCACACAAATTTTGAAAACTCACTAATTATAACCATCTAAATGTAAGGTAAGTAAGTATTACCCCTGCTCCTATCATATGGATACACTTTCGTATAAAAAAGAATTTTCAAAATCTGCCCAGAAATGACTAACCATAAGAAAAATCCCTAATTATTAAAAATACAGGTTAAAAAAGTCGTCAGAGAGTTCGACTAGAGATCCATAACACCATGAAATTGTTAATGCAAATTTGAAAAAGTTTTCATTTTCACTTCAAAGTGGATTCTGACTTTGTAATAAACTTTACGAATTATTCAAGCTCAAGTTTTCTATGGGAAAAAATTTCTTTGTAATATTTCGCTACTGTCAAGAATTTATCAAAAAGAAATCAAAGATATTGGTTCCTCGGAAAGGAAATATTAAAAAATAAATTAATTTTTTATTCGGCAAATACGGATCAATTAATTTGCAATGTTATTATTAAATATTAAAGCAATGAGCGATTTCCCGATTTATTATAACATTAAGAAAATAATAATTTTAAGTTCTAATAAAAATGCATGCCACGATTACGGGTGGCAACTGAATCTTAGTTGTGTTGCTATTCGGCAACCATATACAAACTGCATTATCATTTTGGACGTTTGCATTATCATTTCTTATGAACATTGATAAATTAGACTAATTAAATTCCAGTTTAATCATTACAATATGAAAAATTATTTCTTCCGAAACAATTTTATTTTCTAAAGAGTTTGTTCTGAAACGATTCACTTCGAACAATTTTTCGGAAGAACAAAGCTACCATATGAAACCATATGCAGATGGTTGCAATTTGCTGTGTTCTTTGCGTCACACTTCTATATTTGATTTTCCTACAAACGAAAACTAAATTAAAAAATCTTAAATAAAACTATTTTACTATCCCTACTTTTTCATTTCGGAAATAAGCTTTAGTTCAACCGATTCGTTGAAATCCATGACAAAATGTTTCAAAGTTATTCACTTTTATTTTTATAATAAACAATATAAAACATTTACAAATATACTCTGTATTTTATTATACATACATATGCACATATTATATGATGTGACAGCTCAGTTCAGTTTTGCTTAAACAAATTAAGGTAATTAAAGAGGCTTCTTTTCACATCCAAATTAAGTGTGGATGTGAACATTTCACCTACACCTCATTGTAGAAATTACGAGATTTCATAAAAATATTGTAAATGGGAAAATATCTTCAATAACAAAACAGGACAATATATTACAAGCATTAAAAAAGTTAAAAGCGCAACAATTCGAAAATTTCCCGGATGATGGAAATTTCGCAATAGTTTACTGACTTTATTTTATCATAGTAGCTATAATTCTAAATTTTGCGAAATCAGTTTCATAGCGGAAATGGCGAAACTTCGAAGTTAGTTCAAGGCTAAAGGTTAAAAAATCAGAAAAATCGATTTTATTGCGGAAATTACTAATATTGCAAAAACAAGGCATTCATTAATGCTAAAATTCGCCAAAACTGTAAATTTTCGTTATTTTATTTAACAAGTGATTTTTTCTTAGTTTTCGTTAGTCCTCTTTTACAGTTTTAGAGATCGGCTTCCTGCCGATTTGAAGTTTTTTGTTGTTGGCAATGTTATTTTCGATATAAACGTGCTTTTCCTAACTTCTGTTCTTTAATGATTCAGTTTCTTTAAAATCAGGATGCTTTTTTAGGTTTTCTGATTTGTTTGCAAATGTTTTTCGTTTTCATTGCAGTGAAAAATCCCATAACGGACGGCTTCCATAAGCGAACATTTCCCATATTCGAAAAAGTTTTGCCGACGCAAGCTTTCCGTCAGTTTTTTCTATACAAAATGTACCCGCCATAACCGAACAAGAGTGCTTCAACAACCGGGCAAGGGCACTAGATTTTCACAAATCGCGATTAAAATATCTACCATAAGCGGACAGACGCTATAAAAACACACGCAATATTTTTACCAACTCTGATTCTATATCAAGACCTCTTATGATAAGTTAGAAGCTTCAATCATAAAAAAACACTTCCGTAAAACTACATTCTCTGGAGTTGATTGCATTTTTCCTAATTTTAATACCGAAGATGATATTCTACATGCAACAAAGTGTTCGGCAAATTATGTGTCTTTAATGAATTTTTAAATGTCTATCAAATTATCTACTGAAGACAAGGCTATTGAAATATCGAAATCAGGAGCTATAGTAGAAATACATAAGTGAGTCTGACGACGAGATGAATGTAGAAATAGTTGATTAAATAATTTCGTATGGTGAAACATTAAAAAACAAATTGGACGTTTGAAGCATTTTGCAAGAACCATAACGAGCTATTTTGAAAATCAGTAGATCAATCCAAGTTGATGCAAATGTGCATCTAAACAATTTTAACTGCAGTAACTGATTCTCGATTGTGTTAATAGTCGGAATTATATAATATATGTTATTTAAAATATAAAAAAAATTAAAAATATGAGCTTCTATCATAAAAATACCGCGACGTTGGGTTGCAGGTTTTGGAAGCTTTCCCTGTATTTTCTTAATTATTTTTTTATAAGTTTTATATTTACGAACTTATTTGTTGTCATTTTCAAAATACTTATTTTCAGTGCCGTTGGAAGCAAAGAAAAAATAAAATTTTGCTTTTAAACGAAAAATTCTCTTCCATTCCATTTAACAAGTGTAAAAAACCTGAGCGTTTATTTCGGAACATTTTTCCATTCTTCCCAATTATGCAAATTCCAATTTACGCCCGGTTCACACGAGTCAAATGTTGTTGTTCAACTTTTAATTTGGCTGTGTGAATTAAAAGTTGACGAATGTGAAACCAGTCTTAAAAAGTAAAATATTCTTACTAAATAAAAGATTCCTAATTGCTGCATGTGGGCAATATTATTGTTCAATAATTGATATTGTACAATAAAGTTGCATCTGTTTACGTGTATATCATATTAGTAGGAGGCAAAATCAAACGTCTTTTGGTTTATATTTTGCGAAAATAAATATTTTGTAACAACATCATCTTTGTATTTTTTAATTACATAATTAACGCCTAATGGTTTAATTTGGCACTAGCTTACAGATGGGTGTATGTATGTATGTTATGTGTATGAGCAACATATTGGGCAGTGTGTAGCGAAACGACAAAATATGTTAAAAGCAATAAAATACTCAATAAAATTGTATATGGTAGTCGGTATTTACACTAAGACTTACCTATCCGTTCCTGTACTTGATTATAAGTCATCGAGGACCCGCGTTGTTTATCAATGTGAGCCTCTTGTTCAAAACTTACTACAGAGGTAGCTGTTTCCCAACAATGGAAGTCAGAAGAGTCTTGTCCAAGATTTTCCATTACCCGACAAGGTTTCAAAATGCTCTTCGAGGGCATCAAACTGGGGTCAAAAATTGGATATCTGCTACAACTAGATGAACCTGTATAAGGAAATTGTCTATTCATACAAAGTTTAGAGTATTCTTTTTTATAAGTTATGTCATAATGTATGGGTTGTGTGTCGGAAAAGTCTTCCGCTGGTGTTAAGGAATTTGTGCTTTTCTTGTGGTGGTGATATCTCTGTTGTTGTGTGTCCGTTTGCGACTGGAGCTGATATAAGTCGCAATTTTCTGACGCTATGTCTTTCATTACATACGGCTGGTCTAGCTCTTGTGCATTACTTTCGGTAGAGATACGGAGACCTTCTTTCTGTTCTACCTGGGGATCATTTTCGACGACAAAAGATAAGTTTTCTTTCGCGTTCATCGGGTGGTTAAGTTGAAAGTCACTAGAATTAGGTGTTGATTCTGGATCTTTATATTGGATGCCCTGTTTTGTTGTATTTTCTTCGATATCATTAATTAATTTATCTTCTGAAGATTTTTTAGGATCCTCAAAATATTCTTGAGATGTCAAAACCTGATCTGCTAATAAACTTTTGCAGGAACTCAACTTTTTTATCAAATCATTGGCAGCGGTGGTTACTGAAGCCAAACATTGTTCTTCTATGCCTGTCTGTTTGTAAGCCTTTAAAAAGTTCTCCAAATATTTTAAAGCCTCTTCTGTTGTAGCAGGTCTTCGGGAAGTTTGTTCAAACTCTATTTCTTCAGTGAATGTTTGCTTAGACAGTTTTTCAATTAAATCGATTTCAAAGTTGTTATCGGTTTGACTTGATGTGTGTGCAAAAATGCCCAAATTATGATCCATTACTTTTTTAAAACCAAGATAGCTCGTCGAAGAGTGAGGGAATTTTTGTTTCATTTCATCAAACCCATTCAAATCGAGTTCTTGTGCGATTTCCTCCAATCTTGAAATTCCTTTTTTCTGATTAAGGAGATTAATTTCACTCTCCGTTAAATTCGTGATTATTGGATCGTTTTGTTTTATGGCGCTTTGGGTTTCGGTTTCTTCCGTGCTATGAGATCTTATAAGTCTTGGTTGTTCATTTTCTCTTCGTTTTGCTGGTTCTGCAGGCTCTTGCCTGCTATACGATTGAAGTGATTGTACAGTTTCATTTTCCGTTTCCTGTACTGATGGTTGTGGTAGTTGTTTATATTGAGGTTGAGTTTCAGTTAAACTCTCTTCCAAATCATCAACTTGAGACTGTTTTTGCTGTAACGCATGCTCGGTTTCTTGGGCATCATATTTGGATATCGACTGTGCGATTTCTTCATCTTTCGATTTTCTAGAAATATCAGTGTAATCTATGGATCCTCCAGATTTTTCAGATCCATTATGATCTCTCGTCCAGACTGCATCTGACATGGTGCCTTGATAATTTTCAGGCAATATTTCCTGTAAAATTTGCTCGTTTCGTTCTACATTTTCTGTAGACTTATCGTGTGAGTGAGGGTCTTTAAAATATGGTTTTGAAGTTCCTTCGATGTAAGAATAATTGGTTATATCTGTTTTAGCACCACCTTCAAAACCTTGTGAACTGTCTTGATTACTAAGCGATAGGCTTGCTGCATTCCTGCTGGCTGTAAAATCCTGTTGTTCTTTGATGACTGATTCTTTGGCGGTTGATTTTTGTGGCGCCTGTTTGTAAATATCTGCCTCCACACTTTCCTGTCTTCTTAAAGTTTCTGTGGGTTCTTTCAAAACTTCTATCGAGCCTTTAGCTTCACTTTCTTTGACATATTTTTCTAAATATTGTTGATAATTTTTTTCCTTTTCTTGCTGGTTATATTTGTTTTCTGCGCTTGACTTTCGCTTTTTTTGATCACCCTGCTCTATGGGTTTTCTTGGTTTATATTCAAGAATTTTCATTTTCTTTAGCATATCTAATGTTTTTGAAGAATATGGAGATTCCAAGGACTCATTATTACTGCTCCCTAAATATTCTGTGTTAGTATCATAGTACCTTTCGTTTGTTACTTGGTGTGAAATAGATGCCGGAGAGCCATGTTGGATGTGTGCGGCTTCATGGTCTTTCAACTTTAAAGCGTTTTCACGCTCATCAATATAACGATCGATATATTCTAAGAGTTTTGAGGTTTTACCTTCGTTCAAAATCTTATAAAGATCATCTTTAAGTGATGATCTTTTCCCATTTTGCTGATCTCTTAATTGCCTGCTGTGGCGTTTATTGCTTTGCTCTTTAAACTTCTCGTATTCTCTGATTTTACGTGCAGTTCGCTCTTCATATGACTCTTTATTTTTACTTAAGGTTTCTTTAGTTTTCCTTCTGGATTTTTTGTCAGAACGTGAATCAGGAGAAAAAGATCTTTCAATACAGCGGCAGTAGAAATGTTCGGTGTTAAGATCGGTTCTTTGGCGTCGTAAAGATGTTGATGGTTTACAAAAACGTGAACATTGTGGTGCACATCCGCTATTTTCGCAATCATAATAATATTCTTCACCGCAAAAAATATATTCACAATTCCTATTTGCACCAACACGTTGATTTTCACTGTGATGACAAGCATTATTATTGCCTGCTTTGGTGTTAAAGGAGAAATGACAAAATGGATGCTCGCAGCACCAGTTGACTATTATATCATTGTTTTTAATATTTGCTGGTTCTTTTTGTAGGCAACCATTTGACATCGCTTTGGAATCTTCTACCTTCTTTCCATTTTTTGATTCCAAGTTTGAAAAACAATTGTGATCCCCTACCGCACCATGATCTAAAAACTCTTTTTTTGTTGATATTTGAGAAGCAACAGAGCGCAGGCGTGGCCTAGGAGCTAAATCTTTATCATCAGTATAGCGTGGGGAAGTGCAAATACATTGATGTTGAAGTGAAAATTTTTCTTTCGCCACCTCTAATTCATGTTGTTTTCTTTCCTTACTGTTGTTGCCAGCCAACTGCTCTGCCCAGGTCTCTTCTTGACCTCTAGACTGATATTTTCCCTCTGTATATTTCCTTCTTTCCATTTTCTTGTTCTTCAATAACATTATCACCTGCTCTTGCAATTTTTTAATATCATTTTTAATGCCCTCCTCTAAATTTGCCAATTGACAGGAAGTGTCATGTACCCTTTTCTCAAATTTTTCTTGATGATCTTTCTCCAAAATCAATGAATGTTCTAGCACTCTTTTTTGATAAATTCCAGCAGCACTTTTACTGGAAAGTTCTTCTTCCTTCTTTTTCTCTTCTTGACGGTTATCTCGGCTTTTCTGTGGTCTGCTGTAAAATTTTTCTCTTAAAAAAGTGCTCCTTGTCTTGGAAAGCTCTCTAGAATTTTGTCGAATTTCAATATTTTCTTGCTGCTCCAAAACTATGCTACTTTCTAAATATAGAATGATAGTTTTAAGAAGAAATGTTAATTTGAAAATCATTATTATTTCATATTAATTAATACTTTTAATTCTTTTTAGTTCCTGATAGATGAAACCCATGTGTTAAATATTTTAATTTGATTTAATGCAATAAAATCTCTTATTATTCAATTTTTAACTTTATAAATTTCGACGTAATAAAATTTTTATTTATGACTTTAAAACATTAATGTTTGAAAATTTTTCTTTTTTTTTCAATGATAGATTTTTTTCTTGTATAAATAAATTTTCATATTTGAATAGAATAACTACAGGGTTGTTCAACAGAAATAATTGAAATGTTTTCATCCAAGGCCCATTTATAAGCTTTATGCAAGGCGAATTGATTACAAAAAAGCTTAGAATGCAATCGTCAGACTCTTTATAAAAAGTTGACTTGAAAACTTTTATGTATAGAATTTGACAATCACCTTAGTGATCACTTAGGCTATTACATAAACCTTATTAATGGGACTTGTTTTCACCGGCCCAAAGCCGATTATTTTAATAGTTGAGACAGGGTTTTTCATATATGGAGTGTGATATTTGCCTTTACATTTCCAAAGAACTATGTAATTAGTGGAGCAAAGCGATCGCGCTTAGTGTAGATTATAGTAGATTCGATCATGAGCAAAGTTCTAATGTCAGTCCCACTTCACAGCTCGTGTGTATTTTATACTTGCCGCCAGTTTTAAGGATATTTTTAGATGGTTGTATTTGAATTAATGCTGCTTATGCCAATCATTTATCGAAAAAGAAGGATAAGCGAATTTATTTCATTGGGACATTTGAAAAGTTCTCACCATGATTTTTCATCTAAGAATGAATTCGACACAATTTTTACCGCTAAATTACCCCAATCGAACATCGTATGCATTACCAAACGTAAAAAATATACAACAATACAAGAACAAGACGGCTTTCTCGATATATCGAATTTCCTATAGAAATACTTTTCTGTTGGTTTGAGCCATTACATACATTTCGAACTCTAACCGCCAAAAAGAACGTTACCGATAAACCCAAAACTTTAAAAGAAAAGTTTTTTATTAATCGTTTTTACACTAATTTGCAGCGCTACTGTTAAATTGATTTTGATCTTAATTTGTAATGCGACTTTTTTTAAATTTAGTGATCATTACGGTCATATCGATTGATAAGAAAAAACTAAAATCCAACTTATGACGTATAACGTATGTCAGCAGTGTTATTTTCACCACCTTGTGCAGTGTGTACGTTTTGGATATGATCTTGGATCAACTGCCAAATCCTTTTCATTTTAAGGTACAGACACTTTTATTTGATTTGAAGTCACTATGAAAAGTGAAGTAATTTTGAAAAGTAAAATTGTTCCCAAGATGTTTCAGCCTACGTCGCAGCTGTCAACTCAAATGAATTTTGAAAAAGCAGTGTGTGTGAAAAACTTAAAAGTAAAAATTTATCGTGCGGCTGCAGGGTTAGGAAATTAAAAAGAATAGTTTTAGGAAAGAGGTGTCTAGCTGCGCCAATGAACACAACCTTGACAGCTGAATTTAATATTCACCCACTATGACTTCTATGCACATAAACCATTTCAAGGATTTCTTTAACGGAAAATTTGTCTTGCATTTTGTTATCGAAAATTCTTTATAAATTTAAAAAAGCTTCATATATCCTGGCAAGCGATTCAATATTTCTTTTGAAATTCTTCTTTTAAAATTTGTTATTTAATCTGACGTTAGATCTACATTTCCTAGTTCGCTTTCAATCTTAGTTCCATAATATATTGCCGTCAAACATAGAAAATTTTCCGAGCTTAACGTGATTCACCAGTTGACTATATTTCAATATGAAGGATTTTGATAAAAGCACTATTATTGTAGAGGATAATGATTCGTGCATGTTCCCTAAATCCATGTGATCAGACTGGAATTGCAGGCTTAAGTGATAAATTTTATTGGTAATCGATTTGACGATTATTAAAAACAGGCGCTTTCTCCGTCACACAATTCATTCTTAATGCTTTGAGCATTCTTATCATTTGTAGCAGTTGAAATTATCGAAAAATAATATTCAAACTTCACCCGCTGCTCGAAGTGTTAATGGCGGCCTTATATGAGAACCAACAAAACTATTCGAAAATCGGTAATGGATTAGCCAGAGTAAAGTCGCGGACTGTTTCTGTTTTCTCGAATTCCTCCTTCTTAATTTTTTTTTTTTTGAAAATAGGTTAAAAAATTCTTTAATGTGGTTTAAAGATTGTGGCAAATATAACCGAGGTTTCCAAATATTTTATAAACAGATAAAAAGTATTTTAGAAATTCCTAATATTTTAAATAAGGTTGAGCTACGGAAATAATCACTCAAGGTCAAAATTGAACCATTTTCACTTTTGTCACATCAGGCCACGCAGTTCGGCTATCTGTCTCCTTTTTGATAATTGTAGGGATTTACATGTTCCAGACAAAAATATAGTGAATAGTAATAAAAATGAAACTTCTCCTTTGTTTTTCATCTAATTGACACATACGACACATGCATCTCCTGACATATTGAAAAAATATCGTTTAGTTCACGTTGAAGATTCAATGCACCATCCATATAAGGATCCATATTTGGGATTTTATTTTTTAAATAACTTACAGCCTTAAAGGTCATAAGAATATTTTTTAGTATTCCATATTTTCTTCACAGTCACTTTCGCACTGATTCTCCTTACCATTACCTGTTCCAACTTCCAAAATAAAACTTTTCTCATGGCGATGTAATAATTACGTATAAATTCGAATAAAACGGAACACTGTCATGTCTGACACTGTACAAGTACGACCTAAAACAAACCATTTCCAATTCATCATGTTTTGATGTGAGGTATCAGTGAGTAAAGTCCATCTTCCTTTACCAGTAGTTGTCCATCTTCCTCGTCACTTACATATGTAAGCACAAATCTGCCGCTCTGTTCGTTACAGTTCCTAGCTCGATGGGCCCATAGCGAAAATGACAAGAGCGGCTTATACACAGGAGATATCAGATTCACATAAATATGTAAAATATCCGAGCGAATAAGTTCCTCTAAACATATTTTGAACCTCTTGTATTCGACATGATTCGGAATAGAGTCGAGCAGATTATTGATGCTCTGGGATCTGTATACCACAAGTGCTTATGAAAAGTGTGTCAATCATGACCCCAAGATAATTTAACATGTCCTGGAATCTATGCAACAAGTGCCAATATTTAACCTAAGGGTTTGCCCTACTTCTCTAACTATTTAGCAGAACCGCTAAACCCCATTGATCTAAGCCAAGTCCTTGCGCTCTGTATAGTGACGTTTACAATTGTTTATGCCTCCAGCAACTCTTTTAATTCACATTCTAACACTATGTCGTCAGCCAATCCCTCTCAGGTAAGTTTAACCTCAATACTCCACTGTACATGTCGTTCCACAATGTAGCTAAAGCATTAACAATATCTTCCCAATTTGCAGTGTTGGGGGCGTTCTTTACGTCTGAAGTTACATATGTGTGTCTGATGACATTTGCCTTTCCTAGTGCTGCTTTATCACTCAACAAAAGCATTCGATTGTGCTGATCATAATAAGTTTATGACGAAGAATAAACTTGAGACAAATTTTGGATTTTCAAGAACTTCTACTATCTTGCTAGTATCGTATCTCTCCGATCGTACTCAACCGGTTACATTGGAAGCATCCACATGTATGTTCGGACGACTACTATTTACAACACTCACGCATTTACGCAAAATTTAGTTGCAAAATTTAGTCCCTTAATAAATTCGTTAATAAATTTAACTACGATCTTGGGAAAGGATATGCATGACTACTGTCGAATAGACTTAATCCAAGAGAACTAAAATGTGCACTTATATCAAAATAGAGACAGATACTTCCTGCAGGAATATGCATCACCTTAAAAGACTCAAAGAACCCCACGGTGTTATTTTTGACAAAGAATGGAGCAAATGGAATAATTACGTAAACGCGGCTGCTGGCAACACTTTCGCAATGTAACGCTATATCCCACTCAACATCTAACTCCGGTAAACATCCGTGAGTTCCTTGCTATCCCGACCTTAATGTAGTGTTGTGGAAAGTTTTGCATCTTGTGTCACCGTTAGTGAAAATCAAGTAATGTTTCTTGCAATAAGAAAAAATAAAAAATTATCATTATTTGAGGCATCAAGTTTTTAGCCCTAGCCACAATCTCAACAGGATGTATGAATGGGCAACTGCAAATGGACTGCACCTTAATCCAAAAAAAATGTAGACGCCTAATTATCTGTAAGAAAAGAATGCATATCACTGATCTCGGCGGTCACAAGCACGGCTGCCAGATATGACGATTTATCGTCATTTTGACGATTTTTCTTTCAAAATTGGACAATTGACGATTTGACGATTTTTTAAAAAAATTTGACGATTTTAGTCCTTTGAACAGTGGCAGCTTTAAAGCATTTCTTTATTACTACGTTTATACGCACGTCTTATTTGCAAATATAACTATTTGCAAATAACTAATTCACTGTTTATACGGGAAATTGCATACAGAACTTATGTTATTATTAGTGATGCCATGTGACGAAAAAATGATTGTTTGGTAAGTAAAACACAAAAAACGTTCATGAAGTGGCAACGTCTTACTTTTTATTTGCAAATAGTGTCGTTACTCACGACTTGTTAAGTGAGTTAATAAGTTACAATAAAAAAGTTATACGGCAACATTCTTCTTTTTTATTTGCAAATAAGACGTGCGTATAAACGTAGTATATGTTAATAATAGTGTTTATCATTTGGTATGTTGTGGGCATTTACTACCATATTGCTTCAAAAAAGATCAATCATACAAAAGTAAAGAAAAAAGGCGAGGCGAAAAAGTTCACGGTCGTTTTTTTTTTTGCTGGTATACATAATTGTATGTATGTGAAAATGACTCGGTTGAAGGTATCCTTTATTCCAAAGACTATTTAAAAATAAATAATTCTAATTGGTATAAAATTGTAATTAAACCTGACTTAATAAAACTGTTAAGTTCAGATATTTATTTGTAACGCTTTTAAGTACATCATAAATTTTTATTTTTGTACATATGTTTGTATCTATACGATACAATTAAATATTTGTGAATATGTAGGATTGAATTGTTAAGTTTTTTTTATTGCTTTTTAATAAAAATAAAAGTGTGTAAAAATATTTAATAGCCTTTTGCAGACTTATCGTTTTCGTTCATTCCTACAGTTACATACATTTAAAACAAGAACAAAATTTTGAGTTTTGATTTCAATGTTATTATGCGAACGAAAGAAAACGTTCTTAAATCAGAAAAAGGCAATAAGTATGATTGATTTATGTTTTTTGCCCTATTGTTTTTTTTAATAATATTAAAAAAGTGTTTAAAAATTACATTTTTGCAAGTTGCCCGATTTTTTTGACGATTTTCAAACACGAAAAAGACGATTTTTTTATTTTTTCTCAGCAAATTGACGATTTTTCCACAAATTTTTCTGGCAGCCCTGGTCACAAGATTAATTTACTAATTTCGGCTAGAAATCTAGGTGTAATTTTCAATGGTACTCTCATTTGGCCAGACCACTTTGACCAAGCCTGTGACAGAACTTATGGTTTCCCAAACAAGAAGTTTATGTCACAGACAGTATTTTGCACCACCAGATAAGATAACATTCGTAATACCTAAACGAAAACTTAAGACTACTTCCAACACGCGCTATACTTATCTTTGGTAAACCGAGGCTTACAAGTGTATCAATTACTCCACACGTAGTTTTTGTATGTCCCCGTATGACTACCTGAAATTTAAGAACCTACTTTTTCTACACAAAATAATTACTACAAAGGGATCAAATGCCTATTATTATTATTAGTTTTAATTAAGAACACAACCTGCAAAGCTACCCGGAGTCTGCGGCAGAAGTCGAACCTGCAAATTTCGGACTACTAGTCTAGTACACTACGAAGGCACTTAGTATATACTTATGTACCTTAAACCACAGAATATAAAAGCGATTTATACAAACGTACAAGGACTAAGAAATCATTTAAATCAAGTAGAAACCACGATTTCATAATGTTATCAGAGAAATAACAATGATGAACTATAATCAATCTATAACATTTTCAAATTCTAGGCGAACAGGAGGGTAATCATACGAGTATATTTTAGAAAAGACTGGAATGTAGTGAAATATTTTGAAATAGTAGAAGACTCCAAGTTTTGGATTATAGTTTGTACAGTCAAATACAAACAAAGCCAGATGGTTTGTGTAGAACTGGGCAGATCACCAAGTAGTTATTTATCAGATTTCTGTGAAATATGTGAAAAACCGCGATATTTTAATAGCGAGAGACACTTGAATATAGACTAGGCGACAGATGGCTTCTGCAGACAGCAAATTGAAAGGCTGCTTATATGTCAAGGGGGTACAACAGATCGGTTCTTTAACACGAATAAAATATCGGACCATGAAATTATCGACATTATAATTAAAAGCGAACATAATGGCGCCACATAACCATTTAGAAGAGAAACCCAAATCTTCAAGTGCAATAAGGCAACATTTAATAGAGAATTAAGTTCAATGCTTAGATACGAAAATATGAAAGATCGAAATGGAAATGTAGATCGGTAAGTGTTTTGAGGACACAGTTAGAAAATTTGTTATAAAAGAGAAATTAAAAGAAGATAAAAAATATTAGCAAATGGTATAACCATGAAATAAACTGCAAAACCATTAGAAATATATACGCAAAACAAAAATTGAAAATGAGAAAAATAAATGATTAAAGTACTGGTTCTTAAAAAACATGGAAATGTGATGACATCTGTGATCTGTGATTTAATCACGTAGAATCATCTATTTGATTCTATCAATCAATCAATTCCTTATAGACAATATCAAGTTAATTAGAGAATCAATTGAAAATATGCAATAAATAAATAAATAACACACCGTTAACAAATAAATAATTTAAATTTAGTGCAATAACATTGTGCGAACTGACAAATATCTGTAGTAAAAGAACTCAAAAATAAACCTGACTGTACTAAAGCATCAATAAAAATCATACCGTTGCGGGAATAATTTTACTAAATATAATAAATAAATCAATGGAAAAGGGAGTGTTCCCGGAAAGCTGGAAAGAGACAACGGTAACGCCAATATTCCTTGTTTTAAGTGATCTGGCAATCCTAGCTGTAAGACTTACATTTTGTTCGGTGGTCAAAGAGTTTTGTAAAATTAAATAAATTGTGTGTTAAAAAGCAAACAATAAAATATTAGATACTTTTGAAAGAATAAAACAGATAAAATTGCATCTGAAGTTGAGATCAAAGAGGAATCGGATAATTTTATAGAATGTGATAACTGTAGAAAAATATTTCATTCCAAATGTTCCGGCTTAACAAGAAGAGAGTTTGGGAGATTGATGGATGATAGGAATGAAATATATACTTGTCAATTTTGTAAAGAATCAAGTGGAGAGATAGGAAGAGAATTAAAAACAATAAAAACAGAGTTAAAAAAACTTGAAAAATTAGAGATACTAGATCAGCTGACTGACTCAATAAATTTCATGTCAACAAAATTTGATGAAGTTATTAAGGAGGTAGCTGAAAACAAAAAGAAAATTCTTGATATAACAAGAGAAAATAAAATATTAAAAAATGAAATCAAAACTCTTAAAACTTCTGTTAAAATGTTAAATGATGTTCGTGTAAGGAATGATTGTGTTATAAGTGGACTTGAGCTGACTAATGATGTTAATGCTATGGATGCTGTTATTGAATTATCAAAAGATATTGGAGTTAAATTAGATCCGGCTGATGTGGATGAAGCCTACTTTGTTGGGAAGAGGAACAGAGATATGAATGTAAAGAAAACTGTGGTAGTGAAGTTCTCAACTAAAGTAAATAAAGAAAAGCTAATGTCTGCAAAGGCTAAACTTAAGGAAAATGAAAAAACAAGTAAAATTTTTGTACATGATTATCATAGCAAAGAAACGTCGAATCTTTGGAAACATGCCAAATCCTTGAAAGCTATTGGTTACCAACACGTATATACCCGTAATGGCAAAGTTTATTGTAAAAAAAGTGACTTATCAAAAGCTCAGTTAATTAAATCTGAAGATGATGTAGACGAGATATTAATGTATGCAACAACAAATAAACATGGGAAACGTAGGTCAATTGTTCAAAGCAGAAATGATATTCAAAGTGACTCTAGTGATGAGGCTGAAGGTGCGGCATATGTTTCTTCATAATATAAGGATAATGTATTTATTTCATTGTTTAAAAGTTATTATATTATTTATTTCTTTAATTAATGATTAAAAATCAATATTACAAAAAATTTTCAAGCTTTAAAAACTATATTTCTAATATTAATTCAAACTTTTTAAACATAATTAGCATAAATATCAGAAGCGTTTCATCTTTAGATAAATTCAATCAGTTTAAATCTTTATTAGCTGATTTTCCCAAATTACCTGATGTAGTTGCAGTGCAAGAGACATGGTTTGATAACAATTTGAAAGATTTATATTCAATACCTGGTTTTTTTGAAGTTCATTGTTGTAGAGACGACGGTTATGGGGGTACATCCCTTTATATTAAAAAAGACTTGAGTTTTTCAGTGGAACTTTGCAGTAGTAATAATTTCGTTGAGCTTATAGCTATAACTTTTAAAAATTTTAAAATTGACTACAAACCCATGAAACTTATATCTTTTTATAGGTCTCCGAAATGTAATGTCTCTGATTTCTATAATATGCTTGATGATACTCTAAATAATCATGCGCAATGTCCGTTAATTGTTGTGGGTGATTCAAATATTGATTTATCGCATAATCAATATTCTGATGAATTGTTTACAATATTTCAAAACTTTGATTGCCTTAGTGTGCATAACATGGTGACAAGACCTGTTAGCAACACATGTATTGATCATGTTTTTAGCAATTTTGCTGAAAATGTATATGTTGATTCAGTAGAATGTAATCTATCAGATCACAATATATTGTGCTGTAAAATTGAAGGTGGAATTCAAAGTAGGGAATTTTTGGAAAAATCTAAGATTCATTGTGACTATGAAAGAGGCAGGGAATATTTACGAAATAATTTGCCTCATGAGAATTCAACGTTAAATGCCTCAGAACTGACAGAAAAATTAGTGTCTTGTATGAAAAATGCGATGGATAGTTCAACTAAAGTTACTTATTATAAGAAAGAACTTCGTTTTGAGCTTACTCCTTGGGTGAACAGGAATCTTCAGGCTCTTATATTACTAAAGCGAAAATTGTTAAAGAAAAGACGTAATAATAGAAACTGGGAATGTGATGATATGTTGAAAAGATTGAGCAAGGTAATAAAGATATCAAACAAAGAATGTAGAAATAACTACTATATCGAAAGTTTGAATAAGGTTGGTAATGATCCCACAAAATCTTGGAGGTTTATTAATACCACTCTTGGTCGTTCAAAAAATAACGTGTTGACTTTAAATGATTCTCATGGAATAGAAATAGTTTCAGACTTAGATAAAGCCAATTGTCTGAATGATTACTTTATAACGTCAGTAAAGAATCTGAAGAGAGAGATTGAAATACAGAGAGGCGATGTATTTGATTCATTACGAACAATTAGTGAATTTCCGAACAGGTTTTATTTGGATGGAATTAGCAATGATGATGTCACTGAAATCATTGCTAGTATTAAAGAGAATAAAAGTCCTGGATATGACAATATATCACCTAAATTTGTTAAGAAATGTGCTGAGGAGATTTCACCAGTATTGGTTGAAATTTTCAATAAAATGTTACTAACGTCAGTGTATCCCGATGTGCTTAAGATCCACAAGATTGTTCCTATACCGAAGCAAATTAATTCTTGCACTGTTGACAAATACCGTCCAATTGCCGTACTTTCAACAATAGATAAGATTTTTGAGAAGATTATTTATGATAAATTATCATCTTATATTGAGGAGAACAACTTTTTATATGAATTTCAGTTTTGTTTTAGGAAAGGTTGTGGTGTGGAGGATGCAGTCTTAAACGTGGTTCGATATATTTGTAATGGTTTAGATGAAGGATTTTGTGGTGTTGCAGGTATATTTTTTGATTTTTCAAAGGCTTTTGATCTTGTAGATCATCATATTTTACTAGAGAAACTTTCATTATATGGAGTAAGGGGTAAGGAATTATTGCTTCTAAAAAGTTATTTCAAGAATAGAAAACAATTTGTTCAGGTCAATAATGAATGTAGTTTTATTGGTTCTGTGGATTATGGAGTACCACAGGGAAGTGGCTTAGGACCACTGTTGTTTTCCATATATTTAAATGATCTGAAGAACCTCAATTTGACGGGAAAATTATTTATGTTTGCGGACGATGTGTGCTTATTTTATCCTTATAAATACGACCTTGTTTTACAGACTTATATGGAAAGAGATGCTTCTTTGATTTTTGAATTTGCTCGTATAAATCGCCTTGTGCTTAATTCCGATAAAACTAAATTAATTCGATTTAGACCTAACTCTTCAAGTTTTAACGATTTTACGGTACACATTGGTGGTACACTTGTAAAGGAAATTCACTCTATTAAATATCTTGGAATCACATTGCAAAGTAATCTCTCATGGGACATGCACATAACAGAACTTAAAAGGAAAATTGCTCCGGGTATAGGAATTTTGTATAAGTTTAAAAATAAACTGAATGTTAAGAGCAAACTAATGATTTATCAATCCTTGATACAGAGCCACTTGAACTATATGGCAATAATTTATGCTCATAATAAGAACAGCAATAGTCTAAAGACTCTTCAATGTATGCAAAATAAGGCATTGAAAACAATATATAATTTACCAAGGTGTTATCCAACAATTTCTCTTTACACAGATGTATGTAAAACAATTTTGCCACTTAATGGGCTGTATGAATACCAAGTTTTGAAATTTGTATTTAAATCCATTCACAACATCGGTCATCGTACTATATTTTTTGTGCAAAATCAAAGTCATTTCAATACAAGAAATGCTAACAATCTGAGGATGCCAAGGTGTAGACTTGAAAAAACTAAACAGCGCATCGATTACATTGGTGGTGTGAAGTATAATAATATACCATCTGACTTAAAATCAGTCAATAGAATTTCAACATTTAAAATACTCTGTAAAAATTACTTGCTAAACAGAATTGAAACGCTTTTGTAATTTAAGCTCTGTTATAGATCTCTGTAAAAATATATAAATTTTACTTACTTTTTTCATAATTATTTTATTGTTAATATAATTACAATAATTGTATGTACATTAACAAGATTTACTAGATTGTCAACTCGCTCCTATAATGCCTTAAAGGCGCTGGAGCCATTATTAAAATGATCTTTATATATAAATTTGTACAACAAAATAAAAAAAAAAAAAAAAAAAAAAAAGTAGTAAAAGTGCAATTGGAAAGATAGTTTGAAGGCAATTATAATTTTTTTTTATCAAAATATCAATTTGGCTTCCGAAAAAAAATTCCATGTAAAACCGCAATAAATCATGTAATAAACGAGTGGAAAAATAAAAAATTAATTATGACAGTTTTACTTGACCTTGAACGGGCTTTTGAAAGAATCGACAGAGATATAATAGTAGGCAAATTCTATACATACTTATGTATGGTATACGAGGTAACGAATTAAGGAGCTCAAATCTTATCTGGGGCCTTATTCTGAATTGCGATGCGAAAGTCAATGCGATGCGAAAATGAAATGCGATGCGAAAGAAAATTGGTATTCTATAACGCTTTCGTATTCGCATTCGAGTTTTATTTTAAATCGTGGCAACGCCGGTCAAAAATAACAACGCTGGTCTAAAAAACGCCAAAGTTAAATTTACAAAAGAAAAATAAAATTGTGATTGTGTTTAAAAAATAACATTAATTTATATAATATTTGTGTAATTTACCAAAAATGGAATCTGTGGCACTATGGTTTGATGATGAAGAGGCGCATGAACAAAATGAAAGGATGCAGAGAAGATTGCTTAGAAGCAAATCGGATATTCTAAGCTTGAATGCAAAAAGGTAATTTATTTTGAAGCATTGAAAACAATTAATTATGCAAAATATTTCTATTCCAGCTTTATAAAAAATTTAGATTGAGCCAAGAGGCATTTATATATGTTTTAAATAACATTGACTTCGAATTGAATACCACATAATCAAGTGCGATTCCGCCAATTATCAAATTAGCGGCTACATTAAAATTCCTTGGTCAAGGAACTGTCAACGGAGGAAATTGTGGATGCCGAAGATCTGCCACAATCTATTACTAATTCACCCAGCTATAATAATAGTACTAGTGGTAATAACAATTACACAAACATTGCTAGATATATAAGAGACGAAATAAAAAACAACATGATTTAAAAACTAAAAGTCTTTTCTGTATTTAAAAACTTAAAGCCACTTTATTAGTTATATATTTCATTGGTTTTGTTTATTGTGCACCTTGAAATCAGCTCAAACCTATTAAAATTAAAGTTGAAATTACATACTTTTTTTAGAAAATTATATTTTTAAGTGATTTATATATTTACCTTCTTCCATCCTGCAGTTTCTCTAGGAGGGCGGTCCGCTTGCATTTAATTCTTCGGCTAATGTCTGCCACAAAGCATTTGCCGACCGACGTGCATTTAATGTTTTTAAATGACCTTATGCCAGTTGGCTGTGTTTCATCATAATTTACACCATTATTTCAAATTAGTGCGAATTGGTGGTCTTGTTGTTTGTTTCCCTGAATAATTTTAACAATTAATGTAAGAATAAATAAACAAAATTACTATTTTTCACTTACATTTTTGTGCTTTGCGAATGCTGTTTTGCCATCGAATATATTTTGCGATTTTCGTATGTATCTGACATTTCTTTTCGCAATACAGAATACCGACTTGCCGCCTTTTCGCATTTTAAATGCGAATAAAAAAAGTACTTTGCGAACATCGTAATACAGAATAGAAAGTGTTCGCATTTGCATGTTTTCGAGTCGCATTGACTTTCGCATCGCAATACAGAATAAGCCTCCTGGAAAATAGAAGCCAGATAACAAAAATAAGTGAAAAAAAAAATAAATTTGGTTTTCCCCAAGGATCAAATCACTTTTTGTGAAAGTGATTTGAAATCACAAAAAGGTGTTCTGCGCACAAAACTTTTTGAACTGTTGTGATTTGAAACCGGTCAGCTATGTGGCTGGCGATCTGAAATCACATTCTTAATTTTGGACGGCTTTTTATATTTAACTCAATAAAAACTCATTAATTGAACACATTTATTTGTTTTTTATTTATTTTAAGAGTAAAACTGATGATTTTGTACCAAAAAATTGACTAAAATATAAAAAAATTGCAAACACTTTCTATTGCAACAAATGTTGTTATTTGCTTTTGTGATTTGACATTTTCCTTTTGTGATTTGCATTTACTTTTTGGTTGTCAGCTGTTTTTGTTCTTCGAAAATACACCGATGCTTGCCAGAGTAGGTAAATATTTCTTTCGACGAGAAATATAGTATTTAATTTTTTAACTAAACAAGCTATTTCCAATAAAACTTAATTATTTTTGTTCAGTTATATTCAAAATATTTATTAACTCTCAATTGTTTACCTAATTTTAAAAATAATTACGCATAAAGTAGTAGCAAATGGCAACATAATTATATATTAAGAACAGTGGCAACCACAGATTACTAACTATATCTGTGTTGGCAACTTCGTGTGTATTCTTGAAACTACTTTCTTTTGTTAAATTAATAAATTTATTTTCAAATATATTACTGACAACAATTAAGCCCCAGGCAAATCAACTTATTTTTTTTTTTTAATTTTAGTTTACGTTCACTTATTATTTTGACTAAACCTTTATTAATTTTCAATACATAAAAAAATTGTCATCAAATCAAAACAAAACATCAGCCGTTTTCTTGTGTTTTCGAAAAGGTAAAATCACACCGAAAAGTAAAATTTCTTGTGATTTGCAGAACATGCCTATATTTCTGCAAAAAATAGATAAATGTCAAAAGATATCAATTATTTCTGTTAAAAAAAATTAATAAAAAAAATAATAATTATGTTTTGAATTTTATTTATTTTTTAAGGTTACAATTTTTACACTACCTCTTGAAATCCAAGAAAATTTTAGTTCTTTACAGATATCTTCTAAATACATGTTAGTTAATTCGTAATATTGAAATTGGTTTGTTAGCAGGGACATAAAATAAAAACTTCTATAACAAATCAATTACAATTTTGGTCTGTTTGTCTGAAAATTTAAAATAAGCGACCAATTAGATGTCGCCATATGAACAGCTAAAGCCACAACAAAATTCGTTTTGTAAACTCTTATTTGTTATAACAATAATAAGTTTCAATACTAAGTATTCTTCTAAAAATATCGGAACAATTTTCTTAAATATTGTAAAAAGAAAGTTTTTTTTTTATAAAAAATTAAAAGTTCACTATGAAAAAGGAATAATAAAATATTGCTTTTTTAACAATACAACATTATTTCTTATAATAAACTATTTGGATTTTAGAATTGTTTGCTCCTAAAGCGATAATTTTTTAGCACATTCCCGAATATTCTAGGCCTCAGTTCGTAATGAGCTGTCATTATGCATAACCAAACAAAAAAGTATTTGGCATCAATTATGGCCGGAACATAAAAAACTTTAAATGTTAGATTTATCAGGCATGTTCTGCAAATCACTTTTTGTGAAAGTGATTTGAAATCACAAAAAAGGTGTTCTGCGCACAAAACTTTTTGAACTGTTGTGATTTGAAACCGGTCAGCTATGTGGCTGGCGATCTGAAATGACTTTCTTAATTTTGGACGGCTTTTTATATTTAACTCAATAAAAACTCATTATTTGAACACATTTATTTGTTTTTTTATTTATTTTAAGAGTAAAACTGATGATTTTGTACCAAAAAATTGGCTAAAATATAAAAAAATTGCAAACACTTTCTATTGCAACAAATGTTGTTATTTGCTTTTGTGATTTGACATTTTCCTTTTGTGATTTGCATTTACTTTTTGGTTGTCAGCTGTTTTTGTTCTTCGAAAATACACCGATGCTTGCCAGAGTAGGTAAATATTTCTTTCGACGAGAAATATAGTATTTAATTTTTTAACTAAACAAGCTATTTCCAATAAAACTTAATTATTTTTCTTAAGTTATATTCAAAATATTTATTAACTATCAATTGTTTGCCTAATTTTAAAAATAATTACGCATAAAGTAGTAGCAAATGGCAACAATAATTATATATTAAGAACAGTGGCAACCACAGATTACTAACTATATCTGTGTGGCAACTTCGGTGTGTATTCTTGAAACTACTTTCATTTGTTAAATTAATAAATTTCTTTTCAAATATATTAAGGTGAATTCACCCATTCGTTCTGAACGAAATTTTTGTTGTTGTTCCGCATTAAATTTACTCTCTTTCTCAAAATAGAGACGTCAAACTACATATAAAAAAAGCGTTCGGTACGTTCAGAACGAATGGGTGAATTCACCTTTACTGACAACAATAAAGCCCCAGGCATATCAACTTGTGTTTAATTTGTATTTTAAAAAATAATTTTAGTTTACGTTCACTTATTATTTTGACTAAACCTTTATTAATTTTTAATACATAAAAAATTGTCATTAAATCAAAGCAAAACATCAGCCGTTTTCTTGTGTTTTCGAAAAGGTAAAATCACACCGAAAAGTAAAATTTCTTGTGTTTTTCAGAACACCACAAAATCACATTTGTGATTTTAAAATAACAAGTGATTTTGAAATCTTGTGATTTGCAGAACATGCCTGTATATTTCGTTTGTATAAAATCAAAGCATAACTTAGGGATCAGCAAAATATTTGGGTCAGGCTGTAGGAAACAACACAAGAAAGCTCAAATATCTTCTATCAAAAAACATACTTTGCTGTTTTTTTTTTTTCAAAGATACATATCGTCACCTGAAAGGCAAACGAATTTTTAGTCTTCTATTTTCAAAAACAGGAACTTTATTATAGAAATTGAAAAGGGCATAGCAACAAATGATTTGTTTTCCATATGTCATAAAGCCGTAAAGACATAGTAGAACGCGCCAAACAAAGTATTTTGTGGAATAATGCAACAAAAAAAAAGTCAACGGCTGAACTTTTTGAGACTTGCTCTTTAGTCTTAAAATTATTATTTTAGTTTGTAGTTTATTTTTAATCTTTTTTTCAAAAGTGCCTAAAAATTAATTTTGGGGTTTTCACTGCTACAGTTTGTAAATTTTTCTTTTATTAAATTGGAAAAATCATTGTAGATTAAAGTCCTCATAGACTATCGATATGAACGAACGTTTCTTACTATAAAATTAAGCTTCAGGTGCACAATTTTACACAGGAATCTGATAATTGTGTTTGGAACGCGATTGAAGGAAATTTAACATTATCTACTTTCGCTATATGCATTATTAAGCATTTAGAAGAGGTAATTACTAAACACCCTGAACTTCACCATATCATTGTATGGTATATTTAAATAGTTGTTTCTACCAAAGTCGGAACGTCATTTTATCATTGAAATCATATCTTTTTTCGCGATTATATTCCACAGTGTACCTATCAATACGACAAGGTAAAATAAAATATACAAAATAAAAATAAGAAATAAAAAAATACAAAATAAAAAAATTAAAATCTTAATTTCAAGATTATGTGAATATGATACAATGGGCGTAGAAGATGAATTACTCAGTTACTTCCACAGGGAATTGAAAAAAAATTTGTCATTGTTCAGCTTTCGCAGTTACATATGGATGTATTCAAAATGTTAAAGAAAAAATAGAATAGAAAAGACTGTCATTCATTTTGTAACAATATTCCTTTCAAAGATTATATGTATAAATTTGCAACAAATTTGGCTTTGTTATTAGGTTTTGAGTATCAATTTCATGACATATTATTTACGAGTATTTGTTTTTCGTTTGTACTGATTTACAAAGTTACTAATAAATAAAAACTTTAAATAAAATTAAAAAAAAAAACAACAAAACGAATTATTACAACAACCTACATACATATAGTGTGAACATTGTTCGTGTAATAAGTCCTCTATTGCCAAAATCGATGGTAGATGTTAAGGATATTATTCTAAAATATATCCCTGTTAGCTTTTTTGGCTTTTAAAAACCTTAATACAAGTTACAAAAAGAAATAAAAAACTGTTGTGTGTCAAGACATCATATTTATAATCGCAATGCTTCTTATTTTATTGGGCTTTTTATCTCTTCTGTACTTATAATAATTATTAAGTGGCCCTTTTACATTTCAGGTGTTGATATGTTGGGGCAAATATGTTCGCCATGTATAAAAGAACTTCAGAAATACATGAGCAAATGAAACACACAGAAATAGAATAACTTCTCTGAACATGAACATCAACACGTATTTACCAGATATAAGAACACAAACATGTTAATATCGTTGCTCAGCCGACGATATGGTTGTCATGTCTACTTCGTTAATACGTGATGTAAAGACCAATATGTTTCTTATTATATTTTAAAGACCAATATTTTTATTATTATATTTTACAATTTGCGGAACACTAAGAAGTGATTTTTTTTACGGGTGAGGTAGGGTTAAAAATGCCTTCGCACTTGCAGTGAGCGTCGTCAGCTGTGTCGTGTGGTGTTTCCACTAAAACAATCCCTCCTCCTTTTCTGGTGTGACTGCCTTCCTGGGACTGCTATATATATTACTTCGGGAAGGCCCAGAATCATACTCCTAAAAGGACTTTACTCTATGTAGCCCCGTCGGGGTCCGTCATATCCGTTGCCAGTGATAGTAGTCCATCTTCTTGGGTATCTGTCAGTGGGATCTTATTGCGCTGTGATGCATAAAGGTCTTTCTTCTTTCTCTGTAAAACAAGTTCGATGTAATTTGCTACAGCACTCCAATTGTTATCGCACTCAAGCATTTTGTCAACTACATCAGTAGGGGTAAACTCTCCAATCTGTGCGCTCAAATTGTTTCGCTCAGTATGCCATTGGATGCAGTTGAAAAACGTGTGCTCAGCGTCATCGTTTATCTCGCTGCAATAAATGCAACCGGGGTTACCTACTAAGAAGTGACTTACCTCACCCATATGTAAAGATGATAAATCGTGTTAATTGGCTGGGATTCAAAAAATATCTCAGTAGTTATTATACGGAGAACATCAAGCTAAGAACTTCCGATGATATTGAATTTAACATTGCCAATCTTACTGAAAATATTAAACAGGCTGCTAAACATGCCACTACCTCCCATCCGCATACTGGGTTTAATAAAATTTATTCTGCGGATATTGAACGTCTCGTATGTGAAAAAGAAGAGCTAGAAGGGAACAGCAGCAACATATAATCAAGACTTAAAGAATACACTAAACGACTCCAAGAGTTACTTGCATCTGAAAAATCTGCTTCTCTTAAAAACAATCTGGAATTTCTCGATGCCACAGCAGCATCTAATTATACCTTGTAGCGCGCTGCTAAAAAACTTAAAACACCCGTTGAGTTTAAACCACCCCTGCGCAATACAATAAACAATACTGAAAAACAATACGACCCATAAAGTTTAAGATGCGAGATACAAAAACTAATTTCTGAATCCAACCCGAATAAAGCTCCGGGTATTGATGGAATTAGTAACAAGATGCTCATGAAGTTGCCTCGTATTGCTATTAGAATACTGTTATTTATTTTTAATGCCATTTTACGACTGGAGTATTATCCACACAGCTGGAAACTTACCAAGGCTGAGTCGTATAGGCCAATAAGTGTATTGTCAACAATTTCAAAGTTCTTCGAAAAACTACTCATGACAAAATTGTCCCCAATTCTAACTGATAATGAGTGCATACCGGACCATCAATTTGGTTTTAGAAGTCAGCATAGCACTATTGAACAAACTCATAGATTGGTTCATTTTATAAGAAGAACATTTGAAGAAAAGAAGTATTTTTCTTCGCTCTTTATTGATGTTCCTCAGGCATTTGATAAAGTGTGGCGTTAAGGCCTAATTTTAAAAATCTTTTGGAAAGTTACATTCTTGCCCGGAGTATACTGGGGCCAGTTTTGTATTTGATTTGTACCTGTGATATGCCTCTAAGCAGTATATCCTCACCTCTACATTTGCCAATGATACAGCCTTTCTTAGTATGCATGAAAACCCTCACGAGGCATCCCGATATCTTCAGGAACATATTAACCTCTTGGAACTGACCTTGAACTTATGGCGAACAAAAGTAAATGAACAAAAGTGTGTTCATGTCACATTTACCCTACGAAGAGACACTTGTTCCCCCATTCGAATCAACAATCAATTTGTTCCTCATCATTCACAGGTAAAATACCTTGGTATACACCTTGACCGACGGCTTACATGGAAACACCACATTGACTCTAAGATGACACAAATGAAACTTAAGTTAACTCAGATACATTGGCTGATTGGTAGAAATTCAACACTACGGCCTTAAAACGCAACACTCCAGATAAAACTTTTTGAAAATATTTTTGTGCTTAACACGACAGTTATGTATTATTAATTACTATCACTAAGTTTATGTCCGACACTGGTTGGGCCTAATAATTATATATATACTTAAGATTTGAATACTTATTGTTAGTTTAGTTTTGAAGATACGATAAATAAATATTAGCGTGAATATATATATATATATATATATATATATATATATATATATATATATACATATATATATATATATATATGCTGATTGTTCTTTGTCGGAGTCCATAGAGTATGAGCATACTTTTAATATTTCTCTATCACTTCGTGGTCAGTTTTTATTCGCAAAATAACGGCATTCACGAAATTTCAATTTCAAAAATTATTGCCTTTAAAAAGATTTAAAAACTAACAGAGTTACTTACTTACGATCGATTAAGTTTAAGAAATTAATTTAAAAAAAAATTTATTTCTGTGAAAAAGATTTTAAGAAAATTGACGAGTTATGCCAAAGACTATAGATTTATAATCATAAAAACAAACATTTTGTATAAATGAAGGGGATAAGCAACGAGGGAAAGTCTTTCTCATGTCTCTCATTAACGAACGAAACAAAAGAGTGTAGGGTGCTTTCCTAAACGCATGCTGCTTTGCAGTTATACATTGCAACTGATTCCTAAACGTGGTCACTAAAATTTTTACAATATATTCTGTTCCCAAATGCCTACTGTTCTCATCGATGCGCAGAGAAATGCAAACTGTGTATCCAAAAAAGTTTAAATGCAATGCAAGTTGCGTCAAACATATTGAGCCTTAACCGCGAAAAAACGAAAGTGACAAATACATAATTTTTGCACTAAGTTTTAGGGTTACAATGAATTTTATTTTGCTGTAAGTTTCCGATTCCACTTTCAATGGTTAACAGAATTAATTTCAATGGAATTGAATTTTCAATTGCGATAGAAAACTGAAAATATAATGTTATTTAGGTAACGCTTTTTTGGCGGTAAGGGCACTATATGTATAAGCTCGTCGCTGGTTTTATTTTGTTTTTGCGGCATTTCTTTGCCTGTGCTCCACTCCCATTGTTAAATTTTCGAAATAAATTTAGTTTCTTGTAGTAGATGATCGTCATCAGGGATGCAAGCTATCCAAGATATCTCAATATACCAACATAATTAGTGTGTAGGATTTGCTTTGGAACATGTTTCCAACTGTCAAACTCTGTCTATGTGTCATTCGGATCCTCTTCCCTAATTAATTTTATTTGCTGAATCTTACCTTAATGGATATGATATCTGATGTACTGCATGCAAAAGTTCCTAAACGCCGTAACTGATGCAATGCATCCATATACAAAGTATTATGGAACTCTTAACAAACACTCGTAAAATGAACGAATATTTGAGAAATACATACATATAATCAAAGAAAATAATTTTTGTTTTTTTTTTAATCATTTACGCTTTTTATTTGTAGATAAAAATGTATGTAAGTAATTTATAATAAATTCGAACTAAAGTTACTGTTCACATGAATTTGAAGAAATATTTAAAAAAATCTATTGTATACATGAAGCTTTACGAATTTAATTTTTAATGATAGTCATCATCGTATATGTTATTATTGTTTAACGAAAAGTATGAATGAACTAATTTTTTTGAATGTTCGAAAGATAATCTGTTCCTGAGAGAACTATGAATCTGTCCCCATTTGGAAAACAATCCCTCGATTTGCGCCGACGATGCTGGAATGTTAAGCAGATTCATCGCCGACAAAGCTAAGTTTTTGTGTCTAATTTCAGCTGTCGCCCAAAAACATCACTTTTTGTAATATCTTTATCGTAAAGAGTGGAAAATGTACCATATTTGTTTTTAAAATTGCAACAATCTTCTAAACCATCACCATTTAAGTTTTCGAGGAGAAATCCGTTTATCATGTCAATGTGATTTTCTTTTAATACGCAATTACCATAAAATGGATGCAAGTAATATGGAGTTAAAGCATACTTAGTTAGAGCCATTTTACACCTTTTCTCGAATTTTTCCAAACAGCTTAAGGGAATGTTTATGGTTTCAAATTTGAGCCAAAGACGTGCAGCATCTGCAATGGAAGCTTCTTTTTTCTGGCATACATGAATAATTTCGCAAATGGGATCTAATAAATCTTTTTCTTTGTTTACATTTACAACAAATTCATCATCAAATACCAGTTTAGATACAGAGGATTAAATCTTTCTGGATTTTTCGTTTATAATAATTAATTTCATATGCTGCAAATTCGAGAGAAATCTTTAGCAAGCGTCACGGTTAGAAAACCAGCGGGTTTCACAAGCCAGCTTCATACGCCTGCCACCCAAGTGCAAAATAGATCTTTCTAAATCGCTATTTTTAAATTCTTTTAAAATTGAATTGACGTCATCCATGATACTTTTTGCCACATCTTTTGCTAGTAAATGTGCTATGTGACTGTTGCAGGACGTGCATTGTCTGACCCTACGGCGTATACATTGGTGTAATATAAAGATAGATTCAGTTACAATAGTGCACAGTTTATCCGCTGTCTCTGATTCTCCAGTGCAATTCCGGCGTTGACAAAACACCCAATGGATTCACTGAAAGAAGTCGTGTTGTGAATCATGCATTCATAAATTTTTTTCCACTAATTTTATTTATTGTATCTTCATTAAACTGAACTAACAATAAGTATTCAAATCTTAAATATAAATATAATAATTAGGCCCAACCAGTGTCGGACATAAACTTAGTGATAGTAATTAAAAATAAATAAATGTCGTATTAATCACAAGAATATTTTCAAAAAATTTCATCTGGAGTGTTGCGTACTAAAGCCGTAGTATCCCTCTTTTTTAAGCGGATGTGTCCAGGAAAGTTCAAGATGTTACGAGCAAGCCTGCATATTTTGCAATTTCTGCAGTCACAAGTGGCATATTTAAATCACGATGTAAAATTGAATTTTTCATGTACCATGGAGCCGAAGTTATTAACCTTAAAATTTTGTTTTACATTCGTTGGATTCTCTCTACATTGGAAGCTGAAGCAGTGCCCCATATCTGAATTCCGTAACACCATATGGGTTTCAAAAGCGACTTGTATATTAAAAGTTTACAATCTAGACTGAGTGTAGAATTTCTACCAATCAGCCAATGTATCTGGGTCAATTTAAGCTTCATTTGTGTCAGCTTAGAGTCAATGTGGTGTTTCCATGTAAGCCGTCGGTCAAGGTGTATACCAAGGTATTTTACCTGTGAATGTTGAGGAACAACTTGATTGTTGATTCGAATGGGGGAACAAGTATCTCTTCGTAGGGTAAATGTGACATGAGCACACTTTTGTTCATTTACTTTTATTCTCCATAAGTTCAACCACAGCTCCAACAGGTTAATATGTGCCTCGTGAGGATTTTCATGCATACTAGGGCAGGCTGTATCATCGGCAAATGTAGAAGTGAAGATATTACTGCTCAGAGGCATATCACAGGTAAAAATCAAGTACAAAACTGGCCCCAGTATACTCCCCTGTGGCACCCCAGATGAGATAGTTTTGGGCACACTCGTGAAGTCTCCTTCCACGACAGTGAACTTCCGGGCAAGAATGTAACTTGCCAATAGATTCACAATGTTCATTGGTAGAGATCTCCTCAATTTCAAAATCAGGCCCTCATGCCACACTTTATCAAATGCTTGGGAAACATCAATAAAGAGGGAAGAACAATACTTCTTTTCCTCAAATGTTCTTCTTATGAAATGAACCAATCTATGAGTTTGTTCAATGGTGCTATGCTGACTTCTAAACCCAAATTGATGGTCCGGTATGCACCCATTATTAGCTAGAATTGGAGACAATTTTGTCATGAGCAGTTTTTCGAAGAGCTTTGAAATTGTTGACAGCAAACTAATTCCATCAATACCCGGGGCCTTCTTCGGGTTGGTTTCAGCAATTAGTTTTTGCACATCACGCATCTTAAACTTTATGGGTCAAGGGGGTAGAGCAACTACACTCGACAAATCAACAGCACCAGTACATGAGTTTGGGGTAAATACGTGTTTTAAATGCTCAGCAAATATGTTACCTTTTTCAGTATTGGTTCTTGCCCAACCTCCGGTAGAAGTGCGCAAGGGTGGTTTAGACTCAACGGGTGTTTTAAGTTTCTTAGCAGCGCGCCACAAGGAGTAATTAGATGCTGCTGTGACATCGAGACCTTCCCGATAGTTCTTAAGAGAAGCAGATTTTTCAGATGCAAGCAAACTCTTGGAGTCGTTTAGTGCATTCTCTAAGTCTGATTTTATGTTGTGGTAATCTGTGCTGTTGCCATTCCCTTCTAGCTCTTCTTTTTTCACATACGAGACGTTCAATATCCGCAGAATAAATTCTATTAAACCTAGTCTGCGGATGGGAGGTAGTGGCATGTTTAGCAGCCTGTTTAATATTTTCGGTAAGATTGGCAATGTTAAATTCAATATCATCGGAAGTTCTTAGCTTGATATTCTCCGTACAATGACTACTGAGATATTTTTTGAATCCCAGCCAATTAACACGATTTATCATCTTTACATATGGGTGAGGTAAGTCACTTCTTAGTGGGCTACAAATTGTAATGATCGTGGGAGTGTTATCGGAGCAGAGATCATGTGAAGCTTCAACATGAATTAAATCCCTAGAGATATTTTTCATGACCCCAAAATCTATAACATCCGGAATTTTTTGTATGTCAGTAGGCCAGTAAGTGGGCTCCCCGCTCGAAATGACATCCAAACCCATTTCTGAAATTGTGTTGAACAATGCTCGATCTCTATGTGTAATAATACGCGATCCCCGGAACGTATGTTTTGCATTGTAGTCTCCAGCTGCTCACTGATTGAAAATCTGGGAGGGTAGTAAACTGATGATATTACGAGATTTGAACAAAAATTTTCTATGCAAATATTTGTTGCTTGTAGATGGTCTTCACAAGTGTTCTCAAGAATATAGTGTTTGAGTCTTGACTTTATTAGAACTGCTGATCCTCCGCATGCTCTTCCTCTCGGGTCCTTTGTATCGTATAAGGTGTAGCCACTCGTTTTAAATAGGCTTCAGATACCAACATTATATCAATATTCTTCACCGTGAGGAAGTGCTCAATTTCGTTTCTATGTTGGCGAATGCCGTTTGCGTTCCAGAAACATAACTTTAACGTGTTCATGGCTTGTTAACTAATGCTTGAAGCAGTGTGTTCTGCATTCGCAGCATTTCTTGCATCATGCTAGTCATATTTGTTGTAAAGTTGTTTATAGTTTGCACCACATTATCAATAGTAGTTTCAAGGCGACTGACATTAAAGCTTGGGTTAGCATTTGTTGTATTATTTGGTGGTAACACTTTTTGCACTGGAACAGAGTTGATCTTCACAGCGTCAGCATACGATACTTGTGGAGTGATTGGTTCGGCCATTAGAGGATAAGTGGCGGAGTACGTATTTCTTATTTGCGCTGAGACTACTTTAGGCTTTTGACTCATAGCCTGTTTAACGAAAGAGTATACAGGACATCCCCTGTAGTTAGTAGTGTGATTACCTCCACAATTACTGCACTTTTTTCCTTTTGGTCTTTCGATTTATTGCAAATAGCAGTATCGTGCAATTCGCCGCACACAACACAAACAGTAGGTAATTTACAATAAGTTTTTGTATGGCCATATTTTTGACAATTATGGCACTGTACGGGTCCTGAGCGCTTGTGTGGTTCTTCAACTGTGATTTTCCGGTATAACAGATATTTTAAATTATAAATAGGATGTGTCTCATTTTTCTTCAGTTTAATATCATTTGGTTCCAGTTCAACGCGAAATAAGGGTTGGGGGATCTTCTCTCTGTTTATTATGTTAGAGACATTTTTAACCTTAAATCCTTGGAGGGTGAGAGCATCTTTTATTTCCTCAGGAACAACATAAGAATCTATGCCCTTCAATACGATCTGTAGGCCTTTAGCACTCTTAAGCTGGAATGTGTAGAAACTTGTTTTACTTTTTTCAAATTCGTTAACCATTTTGCGGAAATCTTTTTCTTCGTATATTTGGATCTTTGTTTCGTCAATATTACCACGTTTTATTGGGACAATGTGAAATGCCTTTTCACCAGTAACCGAGATTAGCTTTTTAATAAGAGTGTTTGAATTTTTTTGTCTCAGATATATTGGTGGTGGTTTGGAGGTTTTCTTCGAGGATTCTTCGGGTCTGTCGCTGTCAACTTGCAATATTTTGAAACGGTTTTGACGGTTAGCTGAGGCGGTTTTTGAGGTACTCATGCAGAGTATTCCTCAGTCACTTTTTTGCGGTAGTTTTTGTTTTTTTTATGTTTTGTTTTTGTTGTTTCAGATTATATGAAAAAAATTATTAGTGCAAGTTAAGCAAATTTCACAAAATCAATACTTATTACGAATCAGTACTTATTACGATTTTTTTTTTGTATTTTTGCTTGTAAAAAAAAACCGCTAATACGTCTGTTCACTACGAAGGTTCAACGAAGACGCATTCATAAATGCATAGTTTTTTTTATTTTTACCTTTTAAAACATCAAAATTTAACTCTGAAAAATTAGTAGTATGCAATCTGCTTGCCATTTGTACATTAAGTGTCAAATGTCAGTGCTGCCATATAAAAAAAAGAAAAATAAGTGCTTTCAAGATGTTGTTGGTTTCCCCAACAGTCAAGCACAGATGACTGAAATATAAATAAAATGTCAGATAATATGAAAAAATAAAAGAAAATAAAGTCCGAAATGTGAAAATAAAAGAAAATAAAAACAAAGCAAAGTAAACTAAAAAGCAAAGTAAGCAACTTTGACATTTAAGTTGGGGAAATCAGCTGTGCTCGCGCGCTCACCTCTTCTTAATACATGTTGAGTGCTTTTGTGCCTTTATTTTAATTGTTCCAATTCATTTCAGTGTTCCTATGTAAAAGAAGTATAAGAGGGTTTCAGTTTACTCTTATTTAGTGCTCCGATTTTTTTATGTTTATTACATTAATTGGAATTTTTTACATTTTTTACGTATTTTTTACATTTTATACGCTTTTTTACATTTTCTACGGTAAAAACGTAAAAAATAATTTACATGAATTTTCACAACTCTGGTCAACACACTTTGAAACAATATCTGCCAAAATGTTCTCTAGGGCTGGTGTATCTGGCATTATTTATGATTTTACCCTCTACATTGGAGAAGGAACGTGTGCGTCTTTTGGTTTGGGAATATCCAAGGAAAAGAGGTCGCCCATATCAACTCCATCATCACCGGGTTCTTTACCATCGGCTCAATCACCACCAACTCTTTCGACGGCCTCTGAATCGAGCTCTTATAAAACAGGTATGCTGCAGAACCTGCAGTACGATTGGACAATCTTGGTCACTGGGTAGAATTTTGTTAACTGTCTTTTGGTTCTACCAAGTTTTGCGAGTAAAAATTATGGATTTATGCGAAGTTTCTGCGTGGAATGCTTTTACACGTTTCCGATTTTCTTCTACAAATGCCACTTGTTATTGAATTTATGTGAAACTGTTATTGAATTATGTGAAATTTATGCGAAAATTTCACGTATACCGGTATTTCGCGAATAAAAATGGGCCACGAAGTGGCCGAGACAAATTAAAAGTATGAGAACACCTACAGTGGTCGGCATATTTATTTTGACAAAGTAAAGTGAAGAATTGTTTTATTATTTTTTAATGTTGAAACTGTTATAACGGTACAGTTATCATAATATTTTCTATCCTCAAATTCTTATAAACACGAAATATTTTTAAAATCTTTACGCATTCTCATTCTGAAGAGAGAAATGCAATTAGGTATACGAATTTGTAAGGGCATAATTATTTTGACATTTTATAATTTCATTTCGTTTTGTTTTTGTGTTAAGCTTTAGTACAAAGCGGTCATTGTTCAGTATTACTTATTAACATTCGATGAAAGATAAATAAAATAATTCTATTACTATTGAGTAAATATGGAAAAATCTCGGAATTAAGTAACACCTTCAAAAGCGAAATTATAACCAAGTATAATCTTGGCATATCTCTAATAAATATTGCAAAGGAATACAATGTACCTAGGCAAACCGTTTATTATCAAGTAAATAAATATAAAAAAACAAAATCTGTTAACAATTTGCGTCGAACAGGAAGAAAATGTAAAACAACGCGAGCGGAAGATCGACAAATTGTCAGAAAATTTAAATGTAATCCAGGTTTGACACCAAAGCAGCTGCGCTGGAATATAATTTGCACTCTGACAGACATATCAGCGAAAGAACAGTTCGACGACGTCTAAAAGAAGCCAATATTAATACATATGAACCAAGACCAGTTCCGTGTATAGGCCCAAGAAACCAAATTAAAAGATTAGAATTCGCAAAAAGATATGTAGACAAGCCCCTCTCATTCTGGCAAAGTATCTTATGGACCGATGAAAGTACTTTCGAGTACCATTCGTCAAAGAAAAAAGTTTTCGTCAGACTAGACCAAAAAACTCGAAAAAAATCGCACCTGTTATCCAAAAAGTTAGCCATGGAGGTGGCACAGTTATGTTCTGGGGCTGTATAGCACACAAAGGCTTGGGAGACTTGGTTCCAATAGAAGGTTCGATGAATCAAAACCAATATTTAAGAATTTTTAATGATCACGCATTTCCTTCTGGCGATAAGTTGATTGGACAGTCGTTTATTTTTCAACAGGACAATGCGCCTTGCCACAAGAGTAAAATGATTAAGACATTTTAGACAGAAAATTGCATTGAAACTTTGGATTGGCCATCCCAAAGTCGAGATTTGAATGTAATTGAAAATGTTTGGTCGTATATTAAGCGCCAAAGAACAGCAAATCTGACAAGAAGAAACAATAGCTGAAGTCGAATCTTTGTGGGAGGGCCTACCAACAAAATACATTCAAAAGTTGATCGATTCAGTTCCTAAAAGACTCCGGAAAGTCATTGCCGCTAAAGGAGAATACACATTTTATTCATATTAAAAATATTTAAAAAATTTACAAAACTTGAAATAATATATGTATTTTTGTTTAAAAAGTTAATATATTATATGTCAAAATACTTATGCCACCCCAAAATTTTTAACTTAATTTCACAGAATGCAAATTTAATTTAAGAAATTATGATTTTATGTTTTTTAATTAGTAAATAAACGATACTTTCATTTGAAAGAAAATATGAATATTTTATTATATGTAACTCTGAAAAATTTTTAAAATTGTAAAATTTCTCAGGTGTCAAAATAAATATGCCGACCACTGTATATAAACGTATTTCAAAACCTAAAGAACAGAAAAAGATTATATATTTTACTATTATTATTATTTGAAAAAAAAAAAAATGTGAAAAGCAAGTCTGCTGGGCATTAACCTCAAATACCACAAATATTGGGCAAACTGCAATTACTTTGAATGATGACATCAGTTTCTTTCAACTTAAGGAGAATAGAGTTTTAAAATCATTGATAAAAAAAACAACCAAATTGAGTTTTATCGGCATATTTTTCATTTTATTTATATTTTTCGTACTGCAGTATATTAAATTAAGTCTTAATTTTCATTTTTTACATTTTCTTTTTGAAATTAACGCAAGAACATTTATGTATATGTTTAGGTATTTTGTTTTATTTACCTTTTTAATATAATTTAACAACTCCAATTGAAGTTGCCTTATTTATGCAATTTCTTTCGTAATTTAATACATTAAGAGATTCTACAAATGGTAATTATACTTGTACGGTTTTGTAAGACATTTTACAAAAAATAGATTTTTATGCTTTTAATATATAGATAGTATAATTAATATAATCATTAATAGTTATAACTAATTAATATGTTTTCGTAAATGTATAATTAAGAATGTAATATCGGATTTTTTTTTTTTTTTTTTTTTTGTATAAACATTTTGGATAACAATATTTGCAAAATAAAAAACGATGATTGTTAAATTTTTTACTATATAAGTTATAATTAAAAAACAAGGAAGTATATGGATCCCGGGCATATTTTTGAAGATTGTTCTGAAATGGCCACCTAAATGACTTCTTTCGTTGGTTTTGTCAACTGACGTAACTGATACATTTTGAATTAGTGGTTACTTAAGATGGTAAAATTAGCATATGATGATAATAACTGATAATTTTGAGATCTGATTTCATATCAAAATCCAAGTATAATGTGATGGAAGACAAACTTGAAATATGAACTGGATTTACAATATTAATTTTTCATAAAATTTGATCCATGAAACTTCCTGTAATCGCAGATAGAAGCGATAACAAATTAAATTTCACTAAAGTGTTGAAAGAAGAAATGTGAATGAAGATTAAGGACATGGGCCAGCCCAAACTACAGCATAATAAAAGAATATATTCCAAAGTTGTCAGCTGCTCTCCCAATTCTACCTGTTATGATTTTGCGTTGCAACCTCTTACATTTATTAATATACTTTGGATAAGAAAATATATTTTTTATTATTTTTGTAAAAAAGCCTACTGGATTAGCTTTTACTCTATTGAGTTCGCAGGAACTCCTCACTTTTGTTTCATAGTGGTATTACGCAGAAACATTTACAATCCGTGTTGGTAGCAAATTTCACACAAAAACTAAAGTTGTGTGTGTGTAAGTGTTCTAGAATAGACATTTTATGCTGGGTGACCATACACTTCAATAATAATAAAACAAGAAACATAAAAACAACAAATACATACAACTAATACAAAAACAGTTTGCATGAAGGGGTATACAAGGCGAGTTCACTGTTCGATTGCGATTGACATTTGGTGGCTTATTTTAAAGAGTTTATCATTTTGCCTAATAATTGTGCATAAATAAAAAAATCAGCTGTCGTTGATTGAGATGAAGTTGTTCAATTCGCCTTGGGAATAGGTAATAAAAAAAACAAGTAATAATTACAAACAAAAGTTTTAACAGTAACGAGAGAAATGGATTGTTATTAGAAAAATGGAATAATGGAGAACTAGTTTATATAATATTAATGAGTGCAAGTTTATTATTATAATTGCATTCTGTGAGAACAAGGCGTAAGCAAAAGCAAATTTGAGTAAAACTGTCAGATTCTTACTGTCAAACACAACAAATTTTATACTATAATTACTTATATTTTTCGCTTTATGAGCATGATGTCATCTTGTTAAATTTCACATAAAAATTTAGTAAATAAATGAGACTTTTCATATACTCATCTATTGTAAATATACAATAGTTTCTACATGTGAAGATTGACTAAATACTATCGTAACAATTAACTTAGATCAACTGAAAGCTCTATGTTATGTTCACCATGTTAAATTCAATGAAATATTTCGAAAGAGGAAATCAAATATAATATTAACATGTAATAATAAATTTGTAAGTTTTCAAAGTTCTGTTTACCATTTCATTTATTTTGGATATTACGGCACCCCTTTGAGCATCATCTTCACTGATTTATATTATGATTACTTAAAAAAGTTGATTCCAGAACTTGTTACTGAAGCAATAACCAAATGTCAAAAATAAATTTACTTTTATTTTGTTGTAATCAAGGGAAAACATAAAAATAAACATCATTTTCTATTGGAGTCTGATGAAATTTAAACTCGAGTTTCCCAATAAAGATGTTCATTAGGTACGAGTATTATCAATTCTAATTAACTTTTGGAGTTATTTAAAAATTTTGGAGTTACATATATATATTTCGTCAACTTTCGACAAGGATACCTCTCGAACGAGTAAACCTATATCCATCGAATTCGCGGTACACAAAGCAGTTTTCATAGTTCCAAAAAGCGACCGATACTTTAAAGTTGATTTTATAAAAAAATCAGGTTATTTAAAAACATTTCCGAAATCGCCAACGATTTGTACACCAATAAACATCATCATCAGGCGGTTTAAAGTGGGGTTGTTGTTTTTGGTATTGTCATACTAGTACTAAACGGTTTTTAACAAATTACATATAAGGTTGTTAAATAAGCACTTTTATTATAAATTTTTGATTGAAAATTCAGTCCTTCAACTATGTATATTAGACTGTGTGTTTGTTTTTGTTACTCTAAAAATATATTTGTATTTGTTTATTAAACGTTTTATGTATTCTTTTTTAATTTAATTTAATTAGCTTTTTAAGTTCATGTTATTGATATAATATAAAACATATTTAATGATTTAAAAAATAAATAAAAATTTGAACAACATAAGAAGATAAAATCTAATAAAACATTTAAATGGAATAGAAGTGTTGTAGAAAGTTTAGAAATAGGAAATTAAGAACTAATTTGTTTAACAATTAAAAATTACACATTTTTTATTAATTTTATTTAATTACTACTATACGGGTTTGAACAAGTTACAAATATTATTATTGGTATTCTCGTAACATTCCTTAAATAAGCATTATTATTATTATTATATTATTATTTATTTTTATTATTTTTTATTATTATTTTTTTTATTATTAAAAATTCAGTCGGAAATCTTAAGTTGGAACTTGTAGTTGGTATAAGAAAACTGTCTGCCAACGAGTTTAAAAGGGTCACTTCAAAATAACCTTCAACTAGTTCTGACTATGTGTTTGATTTTGTTAGTCTAAAAATATATTTATATTTGTTAATATATATTATTTAATAATTAAATTTACATAACTTTTTAAGTTTATGTTGTTAATGCAATGCAAAACATATTTAATGGTTTTAAAAAGAATTAAAAATTTAAACAACACAAAATGATACAAATAATAAAATATTTTAATGGAATACAAGTGTTTTGGAAAGTTTAGAAATGGGAAATTAAGAACTGATTTGTTTTACAATTTAGAGGTTTTTTTTAGCATTTATTAGTTTTATTTAATTGCAAAATTAATCGTTAATTTTATAGGCAATTTATACTTCCTGTTAAGATATTGATATTCAGTTATTGATATTTATAGTTCTTATTCGATATTCGAGCTTTTTCTACCATTTTTTTCACTTTTTCGAGTTTTTCTTTAACTCAATACCTTTCTTTATGTAATACTATTCCACATATATGTATGTATATTTCTTCTTGAATTATTTCCTCATTAATCCGGCGTTTTTAAATCGAAAATGTCGGTTCTGTGGCTAACTTTTAAACTACGCAAACAATTTTTTTTTAATTTTTTAATACAGTCGAATTCAGATAAATGAACGCCGTTTAAGAAATACTCGACTAATTGAAACAAAAAAAAAATGCTATTGTTTTTAATTAATTTCAAAGCACTTTATTTGCCTTCAAATAAACTCCACTTAAACGGAACAGAGTTTAAACGAAACACGTTTTGTTTGTAACAGTGCAGGATTATATGGAACCAATATCGCTCCAAAGCAACAATTATTTATTTAAAGCTGATAATGCTTATCTCTCGGACTAATATCATATCTACAAGCTTCTTTAAAATCGATGGATATACTTTATATAAGATAAAGGACCCCCGAGGTAGAGCTCCGCAATTTTAAAAATATCGTGATTAAAATACTATTTGTTCGGTAAATTTTGTGAAAATAAACTACAAACCTCTATTTTGAAGGCTTGCTTCCATTAGGACCTTTTATTGCCCCCAGATTTTCAATTACTGAAAGTCAATAAAGAATTTTTATCCTGCAGCTAAACCTGCATTCTGCGGATCACAAGTATTCACTCAGAATGGTGTTGTTTTGTTAGATATAGTCTCTAAAATGACAAGTGGACAACCAACAAAATGGCCAATAGATCTACTGAAAATTCCTGATATTGATTTGCAATAGTGAAGACTGTGTATAGAAAAATGATTCAAGTTGATTTATCTTTAGACCACTCACCCACTATTATAACCATATACTCAAATGGAACTGCATCACTTGCAGTCAGTTTGGCGATCACATCAACGCATATATTAAAATATGGAAAATATCTCAGTGTCAATTTCATAGAGAATATGCTGTCAAAACCGCTCCGATATATATAATTCCATTTACAATGTTTGAGGAAAAGCAGGGCTCTCAGCGTGCTTCTTCTGCCCATCGACAGGAGACACATAGTCGTTTTACTCCGTAGACGTTTAACGCCATTTAGTTAAAAAAGAGGAGAGCACGAAAATATTGGTAAAGTTATAGATCAGCTCAATTTAACGAATGCATTAAAAATTCTAGAATATTAAAAGAAATAAAATGATACAGCCATACCTTCAGGAACTAGACGCAACAACAAAAACAGAATATTCACTATGGTGAGCATGTCTGAACGCAGATTTGGACAAGAACTGACACAGAAAAAAATCATTATCAGTTAAGAAAAGTATTCACGCCAAATATATCCACTGCCAGCAAATGCTGCTGAAGCCGCTATAGATGGACACTCTTGCTCTTAGTCAAATACGAGGGATGTTACCGACAGTTAAAACATATTAACTAAAACCAGCCGTGAATATTGACAATTTTACACAACTATGTAAGTACATAACTTTGCCTTTGCTAGATTACTGTGCACTTTTTATCTGCATACATACATTCATAGGCAAAGTAAATTTGCATTACATAAAAGAAAACTAAAGTACTAATGTTAGTTTTGTATTAATATATGTTGAATTGTTTAAACTAATAAAACTTCCGTTACAGAATTTTAAAGCGACAAACAGCTAAAAAAAAACTTAGTTTTTTAATGCAACAATTTCCTTAAAATTCTTATGATGATGAGAAAATGGCGCAACGAAATGAAACTTTATTGCACAATTGTAGCCTATGCAATGAGTCAGGCAATGAGCCCATGGTGACATGCTTTAACTGTCTTCATAGCTATCATGAAATTTGCTGCAATATTGACAGTGGAGTTGATGTATTTCTATGGAAGTGTCGTTCATGTGCTATTACGGCTGAACAGCAAGGTACTACGTATAACCTATTCTCTTCAGGCGCATCACTGGCTGCCATTCTGGAACTTCTTGAGGAATTTATGCAACAGCCTTCATCGCAGAACCCCTCTAAGACACAGGCAAAACAAAATTGCAATTACAGCAGCTAGAGGAGGAAATGCGTTTGAAAGAGGAATATTTGCGGCGTAAGTACGAATTGCTTGATGCCGCGGGTGTTGAAGGTGACCTTGACATTAATAAACCCGAAGGGCGACAAGTACGGCCGGTGTCCGATAGCATAACTAATAACTTTTCAACAAATAGGGCACCGTGTGTACAAAATTTGCGTCTTAATGGTAACTCGACATCATTAAATAGTGGTATCACTAATTATGAGCACTTATCGCAGCCACAAACCTCCTTAATAGACCCACCTTTGAATAATGACAAACGTCAACGCGAGTTAGCGACGCTCATGCATAAACATATTTTCTTTATTAATAAACATATGTACATACGTTATTTCTTTATAATAATACTATTCTTCTTTTAAGATAATTAAAGTAAATTCCCGTAGGTGATAAGAAGGTAATTAGTAACTAAAAATATGTATGATAAACAATAATTATTGTAAACACACATAGACAACCCTTACTAAATATATTAAATTATTGAACAAAGGAATAAGATAAAAAAGGTTAAACAAATATCATAAATATACAAATATTGTAAAGATCATAAAATATCATAAACTACCCTAAATATTGTAAACAACCTTGAAAGAGATACGAAGTTATGATAAGACAAATATGTTAATCCCTTAGTATTTAAGACAGATATTTTTGGTAAATGAGGCAGTTAAAAACAAGTATCGTAGACACATAGATGTCGTATTGTTTTTAATTCAATTTAAAATAAAGAAAAATAAAAGTAAACGCATACACGTTGAAAAAATTTTTGATTTATTTTCAAAAACTATTAAACTTTTAATTGGCGATCCTGCCAGGAGAATAATTAAATTTATTCTTCGAACGAGCAGACCATCCAAATCTTTGTAGCAGCAAGGACATGAAGTTTAAAAACATAACTATTAAATAATCCTTCATAGAAGGACAATGCAAAAACTGCTTGCAATAGTAAATGAACACGTTTAAAAAACAAAAACGTAGAACAACGTTTGACTTGAAGTGACTACTAGGAGAAATTACTGAGGAATCCCTAGTACAGCAAATGGAAGCCCTACAAGTCACCATTGAGAACAAGCGAGCTGAACAAGTTCAGAATATGAAAGATCAAATTAAGCAAGTCCAACACGTAGAAATTATTCCGGAAAATCAAAGGGTTACAATAGAACCAAGAATCACGAATGAAAACCAAGTGAAGCTCTACGTTTTTAAGTCGTTACCCGTCTTTGATGGTAACATAAACAACTACAGGATATGGAGAGAAGATGCAACACGAATGATGGAAACCATATCCAACCTCAGCGATCAACAAATTTACACCCAGGCACTGCAGACTGTAAAAACTAAAATATAGGGAAGGGCAGTACAGTTACTAGCCAACCCCGGCACAATATTTAATTTTTACGCCATCCGCGACAGACTCGACAACTTATGTACTCCAAGACGAAATGAAGAGCTGCAGCCAGGGACGAAAAACCTTATCAGAATTTCACGACGAAATAAACAAATGCTTAAATCTCATAATTTCGAAAATATCAATGTCTGGTCATATAGCAGCGGTAACCAGAGCCATAATAAAGCAGGCAGAAGAAGATTCAATTCAATTTGGCAACGAACAACGTCATCAGCACCAGCAAAGACAACAACCGCAGCCGAGGACAGACTTTAGGCCGAAGCAGCCTTCCAATACTTTTCAACCCAGACCAATGGAAAGAACACAACAATACCAATCACCAACCGCGGCCGGAACCAATGGACATCAGTTCGGGAAACACGTCTTATAGTAAACCAACACGTTTCAACCAACTATGGAAATGAGAAAGAGAGCCGAGCGGTAATTACCAAAACAATAAACAAATGAGGAATAACAACATCATCACCAAAGAGGATGACAACAGCAGTACTATAGTAGAAACAGGTACCGTGAATAAGTTAGTTGTTAAGAATTTAATTTAAAATATGGGCTGCCCCACATAACCATGACAGACGAAGAACAAACGTACGACGTATTGACATATACAGGAGCAACCCATAATTATGTAAAAAAATCATTAAAATTTAATATCGTTAAAATAATAAAACCTATGAAGGTTGTTAGTTCAATGCATGGGACATCAGTAATAAGTACAATGCAAACAATTAAATTTCTTGGGAAAGACATAGACTTTTTCGAGTTAGACAATGGGTGGTATTATTGATTCCGCGCGGAAAGGAAAATTTTACGGAAAGAAATATCGATCGATATGAAAATTGTAATTATTCATTCCTGCGGTATTCGCTTTCCGCAAACTTAATTTAACATCCCTGTTTTAAGTGATTATGAGCCGATGTTGTATCAGCTGATGCAAAAAAATCAACAAGTTTTAGATATAATTTTAGACGCGTGTGTTAAATCTTTTTTAATAAATAAAATATGGATACAATTGCTTTATTTGACGATAGTAGTGACAGTGATTCTTATGACATGCGATTGGAAAGAAGAGTTTTACGCTATAAATCTGGAGATGTGTTGCAGATGAACGACAGAGAGTAAGTTGAAACAAACAAAAGTTAACCGGTCTCCTGCTAAATGCTTAATTTTACAGCTTCCAAAAAAATTTTCGCTTAAATAAGGAAGCGTTTAAATATATTTTGTGTGAGTTAGAATCTGCATCCACAGGAAGGGGTCGGCAAGGAGCTCTTACAGCCAAAGATAAACTTTGTGCTTGTTTGAGATTTTTTGCAGAGGGCAGCTATCAGCACAGTGTAGGTAAGGATTTTAATGTGAACATAGCCCAATCAACATTTTGCAAAGTGCTGGATGAGTTCTTGAGCAAATTAGAACATTTGTTGTGCAGCAAATGGATATCCATGAGCATGAGTGCAGACGAGGAAAGAATAGCCAAAATGACTTTCTATGAGAAATGTAGTATCCCAAATGTTGTAATGGCTGTCGATGGTACACATGTTAAAATTATTGCTCCGAATTGCAATAAACACCTTTTTTTTAATCGTAAGGGATACTACAGCATTAATGTTATGATTGTAAGTAAATCTTTATTGACTTGACTTGTACACAAATATATGCATGTATGTATATATAATTGTGTAATTACAGATATGTGATCACGAACAGAAAATACGTTATGTGTCTTCACAATATCCTGGAAGTTGCCATGATTCCCACATTTGGGAAATGAACGCTGCAAAAACATTCCTTCAATCAAAACATAACAATAGAAGAAAATGCCTCGTTTTGGGTAAGTAAATTAAAAAATTCTCAGCAACAAAGTTGTGTAAGCAAATTTTTAAAATTGTGGCAGGTGATAAGGGGTATCCTTTACAACCATGGCTGCTGACACCTTACAGAGAGCCAGTTAATTCTCCCAACAAAATTAGATTTAATACTGCACATTCTAAAGGAAGACTTATAGTAGAAAGAACTATTGGAGTGCTCAAATCTGTTTTTAGATGCCTTAATAATGAACGGGGATTACATTATGACACAGAGAAGTCTGCAAAGATCATAAATATCTGCTGTGCACTTCACAACATTAGACTTCATTACAATGTTACAGACGAGCAACTTGATTTTCCATTACCTGAAGAAGAAGATCCAATAAACGATCCTGTTGAAGATGATTTTAGTGGGGAAGCAAATGAAATAAGAAATCAAATACTACAGAATTTTTAATTCAATTTTATTTAGTTAAAATGTATATACATATGTATGTATGTACATAAATGTAAGCATATTCAAATAAAAATAAAAAAAAATTATCACAATTCATATATTTTGGAATTCAGGTATGTAAGTATGTCTATATGTGTGTATGTACTAAAAAAATCACAGTTCAGTGTTATAAATACATGAAAGCGATCCTACCGTAACTCTTTGTCCAGCTTCTCAATTTCAAGTTGCAAAATTCTTTCTTTGAGAGCAATCTTTTTCATTAATAATACCTTCATTTCTTCGTTGTGCCTCTTTTCTTCTGCCAGCTGTTGTTCCAAGATTTTCGTTTGCTTCTTTTTTTCGTCGGTAATTGTGTATATAGCCCTTTTTATGTCTTTCAAAGCTTTATGGTTTTCTTTGTTTTGCTCTTTTATTATTTCTAAAGCAGATGCGACATCGGAAGCTAACTTTTTTTGTACATTAATCTGCTCTTTAAGCAGATTTGACTTGTCCTCTTTTCTCGTCCTTTTAAGCGATCGTGATGTTGCAAATTCGGAAGAACTGCTCTGTGTGCCGGTTTCTTTATTCCCAGTGTCCAACGTTAACACATTTTCTTCAAGTGGCAAATCTACTTCTTGATGACATATACTTGGTTCCAATGGCAGGCTTATTTCTGAAAAACTTGGAGTATCGTGCCTTTTAGGTAAAACATCCTTCGAAACACCGAAACTGTTTACATTGGATATGCCATAAACCGCCATATTCAAATTCAAAAGACCGCTAACCTCTTCTTCTGTGTCAGTTAGTGGAATTTCTTTGTATGGTCCTCCTCCCGTTATGGTTAAAAGCTGTTTATTCTTGGCTAGCTTCTTTTTTACACCACTCTTGTAATCCGTCCATACCTATAATGTAAGACCAAGTTATAAACACAATAAAAACATTTAAAATTACAATTACGCTATGTACCTTTTTCCAACCACTGGAATCTTTTAAAGGCGGTCCGGAGCCATTAAGCGTTAGCGCCAAGTCTTCCCAGAATTTTTTTATGTCCGCCGGAGCTCGCTGGCTAAAGCCACAAGCAATGTCTTGATTTTTTTTCATCAAATCTACCATTGCTTCTATTTGCATTTTATTTGTATATTTCTCTCTTTTGCTCCTATAGAAATAGTAAAAAATTAAACAAATTAATTACACAATTTAAAAAAATTTTACATTTGCTTACATTTTTGTTCTTTCCGTTAACTTTCCGTCATAAAAATTGAGCGTAAGCAAAATGGAGGAAAATATCTACATTGCGGAATCAATAATATGGCAATACCGCAAATGTAGAGATGATACCGCAACAAAGGAATGTTACCGCAGCAGCGGAATGAATAATTGCAAATTTTGCTTCCGCAAAAAAAATGCCATCCGCAGCCGCGGAACGGAATCAATAATCGGACCCAATATACAAGATTCCGATTTATTATTAGTCTTCGGCAACAACATTGTAGCAATTATACTATGGCTCCACATTTTGCAAACTCCCGTTCGTCAAACAAGCATTGCCGGCCATGCACACGAACATTATACATATGTATTTACTTTTGTACCTAATACATTCATGTATACATACATATATTGTAAACAGTAACGTAAATCCCTCTTGTTGTCATATATTACTTGTTGCATGGTCTGGTTTTGTAAGTTTGTGTAAGCATAATGTACTTTAAGCAAGGCATAGACCTTACAACCGTTGGAACAACTTGAGTAAGTTGTGCCCTAGATTTCAACGTTTGTATGCCTGTTGTGTTAAGTTGTGTCTTGGTTGTACGAAAGATCAAAAATTTTTGATTTTTCGTCATGTTGTACAACACTATCTCAACGTTTATGTATCTGTCTCACACTGTTTTATGTAGTACACAAGACTAGTCTATACAGGTGTTGGAATTTTATAGCAACGAAATTTCAATAACTGTCGCTTGTCAAACTTTATACAAAAAACAGAACCCTTTTGCATACAGTTTGACTTTTGGTGTGAACATTTTTTGTAAGGAACTCATCTCTATTTACATATGTCTTTTTTTTATTCTTGCTATCACAACTCAAGAGTAAACACATACTTATGTATGTAATTTTATTAATATAATTTGCCATTAACACAAAATGGAGGACACAGCTGAAATGCGCAATTTTATAGAGTTCTACAAATCCATGCCGGAGTTGTGGAATTGTAAAAATGAAAATTATAAAAATAAAAGCATTCGCAATAGAAGCTATCAGAAGTTGTTAATTGAATACAAGAAAGTTAAAAGTGATGGTACATTTGAAGAGTTGAAAAAGAAAATTGTAGCTAATATGCGAACGTGCTACCGCCGAGAATTAAAAAGTAATAAAAAGTGAAAAGTCTGGAGGTACTATGATGCCTTTGAATTTTTGCGTGACGTAGAAGCACCATTACCTGGTCGATCAAACTTAGGAGTTACGATAACAACCCCTCATAAAATAATACATAATTTAATATTCTTTAAGTACATATTTCCCTAGATATTTTAACGCCTTTGTAATTTGATATAAATAAGCGCTGCAACATTTTTTTATAAAGAAAAGGAAGAATAAAATTAAAATAAAATAAAAGTGCCAACATACATACGTATGCACTTGAAGTTAAACGATTTCTTTTTCTTTTGAATAAATGTCGCAACAAATACCCAAATTGTTTAACGACCTAAACATACATACATACATACATACAAGTAAGTTAAGGTCAACACAAGCACAGGTATACTAACATTAATAAAGGATAAAGCAATTGATATCGTAAGAGTAAAAATACTGTAAACAAAATGATGTAAACACTAATAAATTAGATAAGATTGATCATGAAAAAACATGTTTTTAATACACAAAGAAGTATCAGCTAGTTCTAGATAAATGAGAACAAAGACACAAATGTTTATAACTCTTTGTAAGAACAAAAGAACAATAAAATATCATCCCTTAACATTATACGAACGAAGAGTATAAATAGCACTGTAAATACTCTCGCTCGCCAGTTCATAAGAAAAGTTAAAAAACTTAACATAGTTTAAAAAACTAGTTCATAAGAAAACTCAAAAAACTTAACATAGTTTAAAAAACTAGTTCATCAGTGAACTAATAGTAATATTAAATAAAGAATATTTCAAGATACAAAGGTATCTTGAAATTTAATAATTTTTTATTAATATAAGTAAGAACATTGTTTCTTAACTAGTATGTATGCACTTGAAATGTAGAACAATTATTAAGAATCAATAATATTTAGAAGTAAGCATATCTTTTGTAAAATTCAATATTTAATATTAAGTATTTTGTAAGAAAGATTCATTCACATACTTTGCATCAAATAAAGAGGATCATTTTTAAGAAAAACTAAAAAAAGTATTTTTTAAAACCAAAATCCTCATAATAAATCTGGCGACGAGGATGGGATGGAGGAATAATTCTCCTAAAGTAAAGTGAAAAATAAAATATAGTGAGGAATAATTCTCCTAAATTAAATTGAAAAATAAAATATAGTGAGGAATAATTCTCCTAAATTAAAGTGTAAAAATATTGCAGGAATAATTCTCCAAAAGTAAACTGAAAAAGAACTGAGAAATAATTGTACAGACCAAAAATCCAAAAGTAAACTGAAAAGGATCTGAGAAATAATTCTACAGACCAAAAATAAACTGAAAAGGACCATAGAAATTATTCTACGGGCTCAAAACCCAAAGGTGAATTTTATTTTTGAAAAAAAAAGAATCTGAGAAATAATTCTACAGACTAAAAACTCAAAGGTGAAGTGAAACTTATTTCTGAAAAAAGGGATAAGAAGTATAATCTTCCAACACATAAAGAAGAGAAAAAACCATTTTGAACTTTTGCTACTATATCAACCTAAACTTTACAAGAAAATATCCTCCACAACAAAAATACAACAAAAAAAAAAACGACTACGGCAAAAATCAACAAAATCTACCTATATTTCTGGAATGGTTATTACTAAGTTATTAATGTGAGTAAATTAATGTAATAGCAATAAGTATTTAATTAAATTCAGACCTTGTAACAATTTCCTTTGTACAAAAGAAGTAAAATACATTTTTATTAAATTAAAATTAAATCCAACAACAATTACCGCTAAAAAACATACAATAATAATAAAATATATTTTACTTAAAATTTAAAATTAATTCAAATACGAAAATTTTTCTATAGAAACAATTTTACGTTAATTTTTATCATGGCCCAACCAGTAGTGCACTCTGTAACTTTAGACCCCATAAAATACTTGAAAACTCTCCCAGAATTCAATGGAGATAGAAGGAATCTATACAATTTCATTACACTAGCAGATAGAATATATCCTTTACTGACGCAATACGATGAAATGTCACAGTTAGTTTTCTCCGACATTATTAAAAGTAGACTTCAAGGTAGAGCAAGAGAGGTTATAGAAATAAATATTCACGTCCAATCGTGGACAGATATAAAAGATGTTTTAGTAAATAATTTCGACGAGAAAATAAGCCTAGAAGAATTGTACGACAAAATGAGATCAGTAGGATTTAGAACTAATACACTGGACTTTTACAGCGAAATAAAAGACAGGTTAATAAGACTTAACAACAAAGCTATTTTTGTAATGAGCGCAAATGCAGGCTCAGAAACAATAGTTAATAATAATATGAGGTCAGCTTTGAATATTTTTAAAGAAAAAATACCAGAGCCTATGAAAACAATATTTGCTTGTAGGAATCCACAGACTCTCGAAAGTGCTATGGAAATATTAATTCAATCAGGCTACGGCTACTGCGGTGGTAAACTTGAAAAATCACAAGTTTATGTACGTAATCAAAATGACAAGGGACTATATAATAAAAACACTAAACCCAGAAACTCCAACCAAAATTATAATCAAAACGACCGACAAAAACCATTTGCCAATTCACAGTTTAGACCGAATTTTAACCCTAACCAAAACCAGTACAGACATAATCAACACAGAATACTTACAAATCCACAATACAGACCTAATTTCCATACCAACCAGAATCAATACCAAAATCCACAACATAGACCTAATTTTTATACCAATCAGAATCAATATCAAAATCCACAACACCGATCAAATTTCAACCACAATTATCAAAGAAATGAACAAGTAGTTCCAGAGCCCATGGACGTGAATATAGTTTTAAAAACTAATTTAGGTTATTTAAAATTTATTATAGACACAGGAGCAACCCATTCTATTATTAATACCGGCATATACCACCCACAATTGGATGTACCCTCCGAAGAAGTAACATTAAAAACACTACAACACCTAATTAAAATTAATAAAAAAAGTCAACATACCCCTTTTTGAAGAACTCGGCGATAGCAATTGTCGAATTGAATTTTTTGTCTATAAATTCCACACCTATTATGACGGGTTGATTGGAAATAATATACTAAAACAATTAGGAGCAATAATCAATTTAAAGAGTAATACCTTGGTTATTGGAGAAAAAGAAATACCATTAATATATAAACACAACGAAGAAGAATATTATTTTGAAGGAGAAGGATCATATAAAGTCGAAATACCTGTTGACTGCAAAGAAGGATTAGTATTTAAAGATAAAACAGTATCAAAAGATAAACACATTGAAATTATGGAAGGCGTATACAACGCAGAAAATTTTAAGATTACAGCATTCTTTAATGTGAAAGGAAATAATAAAAAAAGGTTATATTTACAACTCAGAAAACAGAAAAAGTAACTACCGAAAACTTTCATATCCAAGACATAGAAAAATGAAAACATGGTTCCTCTCTTGAATCAGATTAGAACTGATCATTTAAATGATGAGGAAAAAACCAAACTTTTACAAATAATTAAAAGATTCCAAAAAGTATTTTACATTGAGAATACAGACTTAACTTTTACAAACGCAATTAAACATGAAATTAGAATAACCAACAACTTCCCAATCACGGCTAAGACTTACCGTTATCCTTATATTCATAAAAGTGAAGTCCAAAAACAAATCAAACAAATGCTAGATAATAACATAATTCTACCAAGCCATTCACCCTACTCTGCTCCAGTATGGAGAGTGCCAAAGAAAATGGACGCCAGTGGTGAGAGAAAATGGAGGTTGGTGGTCGATTATCGTAAATTAAATGAAATTGCGATAGATGATAAATACCCAATTCCAAATATTTTAAAACTTTGGATTTGGCCAAAGGATTTCATCAGATAGAAATAGATGAGAAGGACATACCAAAAACAGCATTTAGTGTCGAGGGCGGACATTATGAATTCCTTCGTATGCCGCTTGGCCTTAAAACAGCACCAGCCACGTTCCAAAGGCTGATGAACAACGTCTTAGGGGACTATATTAATAGAATAATTATATTTTCTACATCACTCCAAGAACACTTGGAATCTATTACGAAAATATTCCAACGTTTAAAAGAAGTAAATCTAAAAATCCAGTTGGACAAAAGGGAATTCATGAAGCGAGAAACAAGTTTTTTTAGATATATAGTGACCGAATCTGGTATAAAACCAAACCCAGATAAAATAAAGTGCGTACAGAATTTTCCTATACCAACTACACAGAAACAGATTAAACAATTTTTGGGATTATCAGGTTAATACCGAAAATTTATCAGAGATTTGCCAAATTCTCTACGCCTATGACAAGATACCTCAAGAAGGATGCACAAGTAGATGTAAAGAATTCTGAATATAGAGAAAGTTTCGAAAATTTAAAGAAATTATTAACAAATTCCCCAGTCCCGGCATACCCAGATTTCAATAAGAAATTTATTTTGCAAACCGATGCGAGTAATTTCGCACTAGGAGCTGTGCTCTCTCAGGATGGAGACCCTATCTGCTATATTAGCCGAAAACTAAATGGACACGAGCAAAATTATAGCACCATAGAGAAAGAGTTGTTGTTGCGATAGTGTGGGCCACACAACAACTAAGACCATATTTATTCGCTAGGCGATTCTTGATCGAATCTGATCATAGACCACTTGCTTGGCTCTTCTCTATCAAAGAACCAAGTTCAAAGTTGGTCAGATGGAGATTGAAATTGCAAGAATACGATTACGAAATAAAATACAAGAAAGGTGTTTTGAACGGTAACACAGACGCATTGTCTCGAATAGAAACCAATACACACGAAATAAATTTAATAGAAAAAAATAAAGTTATAACGGAAACATCCACCCCACTAAATTTCTTCAAACGACAATTCATTATTAAACAAACAACATCGGGTTCACTAAAAATAAAAACTGACAAAATATTCAAAAATAAACGAAAAACCATTTCTGCAAAAAGTTTGGACGAGCAAACATTAATAACACTAATAAAGAATCATTTTGACCCAGAAAAAATCAATGCAGTGGTAATAGACCAAGAAATAGTATATAAAAAGTTCAAGGAAGTTGTAAACAAATACTTCGGGGATAATAGGAAATTTAAAATTTATAGAAGCAAAATTATTTTGCAGGATATTTGCAATGAAGTTGAATTAACCGAAAGAATATAAAGAGAGCATAAGAAAAACAATCATAGAGGTATCAATAAGAATTTTACAGGACTCAAATCCGAAATATGCCATCGAAAACTAAAATTACGCATCACACAATTTATCAATAATTGTGATATTTGTAATAAAAAGAAATATGAACGATGACCGATAAAACAAGAATTTAAAATAACAGAAACTCCAGAAAAACCAGGTGAAGTAATACATGCAGACATATATTATAGCTTAGAGAAAAAGTTATTTATGACGTTTATCGATAAATTTTCAAAGTATGCACAGGCAATTAGAGTACAAAGTAGGTCTTGGATAGAATTTAAAATTGCATTAGCTCAATACCTATCATCCGTTGGAAACATTAAAAAGCTTGTAGTCGATAATGAACTTGGGTTTAAGGCTTTGCCACTCCTAGAATATTTACGGGAACAAGAAGTCGAAATCCATTACACGTCGAATAATAATCATACCTCCAACGCAGATATAGAGAGATGTCACAATACTTTGAATGAGCATATTAGGATTCTTAAATATGACTCTCAAAGAGATGTAGAAACGGCAGAGGAAAAAATATTTAGATGCGTCAAATATTACAACAACACAGTCCATTCCACCACTGGAAAAAAACCCATAGACTTTAAAAATGATGTAATAAAATGTGAAGAATACCCAGATATTAAGGAAAATGTAGACATCCAAACAGGACCAATTTACCTAAAGGATGAAAGAGGCGGAAAGAATCATTCAAAGTTTCGGAAAGTAATAGTATCACAACCATATGAGGATCATGTAGTAACTGATAATAGTCACAAATATTATAAATCACATATCAAAAGAAAGAAAAAATTTCAAAATGAAAATACTCCAGAAACAATATGATTTCATTCTTATTTGCAGATGATTCCTATTTTATTATTATTAATAACGACGTTAGATGCCATATATGTATATGCAAATATTGGAAGTACAGGACTTGTCAGATAACCATGGGTATGTGCCAATTAAAGTCAAAGACGTACAGATGATCGACAGTTACGCAAAAATAATTCATATCATTAATACAACCAAATACGTAGAAACAACAAACATATTAGAAGACAACATATACAAACTAACAACAACTTATACGAACGTCAAACCACTATTAGGCAGTATTCGTAAAAGCATGGACTTATGTAAAACAAAAATTCGAAATCTAATACCTACATTCAGACAGAAACGAGGATTGATAAACGCATTAGGAAAAGGACTTAAATACGTTGCCGGAACAATGGACAGCGATGACGAATTAAAAATACTTCAGAAGATTCAGACCTTAGAAAACAACAACAAAGAGACTATGCATACATTAGACCAACGATAGTCAAACTGGTCCCTACCGCCCACTAGTGGGCGATACGGACTTTTTGGTGGGCGGTAGGATTTTCCTAAGTATATTATATATTTTAATTATCTTATTGCTTTAATTTTATTTAAAATACAACGTGCTGTAAATGTAGAAGCTTACAACGCAAATTCATTTTTTTACTATTTACACACACAGACGATGTATTGAGTAGATAGGTTATTTGAAGTTGTTTGTTGTATTTGTACCACAACAAAATATCTTCTCCAATGTAAAGGTTAAAAAGAAAGTTTACTTTTTTATTGCTGCTTGTTTTTCCATTGCCACTGTGGCAATACTTTTTAGCACAACACTGTTGCAAACGAAATTGACAACTGTTGTCACTCCTCCTGCAACGTTTTTTTTGGGATTTCCCCTTTTTTTTGAATGGTCCATCTAGTGTTACGAATGTGTCACAGTCGGTCATTTCATTTACAGAAGCATTTTAAAAAACATTACAAAATGTCCCAAAAAAAGAAATACGCTCGTGGTTATTCACCGGAATATTTGAAGTTTGGTTTCATTGAAAGCATCGTAAATAAACAAAACCCAATGTGTTTAATATGTAATAAAACACTATCAAATGAGGCAATGAAGCCAAGTAGATTGCGGGAACACCTGTCTACAAAACATCCAAATGATAAGAACAAGCCGATGGAATATTTTCAAGAATTGCATAAAAAATTGCTAGATCGGCCAACAATCGTTGCATCATTTAAAAAACAAAGTGCAGCGAATGAAGATGGTTTACTAGCCTCTTATCGCATATCATAATTAATTGCAAAAAGTGGTAAAAGTTATAATATTGGAGAAACATTAATAATACCGTCGATAAAAGAATTCATCACCACTGTCATGCATCAAAATTTACCTCAAGCTTTAAAAACAATGCCATTAAGCGATACAACAGTGAAGCGAAGAATTGAAGATATGGCAGTAAACGTGGAAAATAAACTAATTAGTATTCTCCAACAATGTCAATTTTCCATGCAATTGGATGAATCTACCATTGCAGACAATAACGCTCTATTTATGTCCTATGTACGTTATTTTGATGAAAACAACACGTAACAAGAAGAAATGCTATTCGCAATAAACCTTACTACAGATACAACTGGATTATCCATATTTACTACTGTGAAATCATATCTTACCAAAAATAATATTCCTTTGCATAATATTGTTGCTTGCGCTAGCGATGGAACACCAGCAATGAATGGTCGCTATCGTGGATTTGTTGCTTTTTTGAAGGCTGATGTACCAAATGTTTTATGTATCCATTGTGTAGTGCACAGACAACATCTTGTTGCAAAAAATTTAGGTGAAAGTCTCCATTCGTCATTAAATATAGTAGTTCGAGCTATAAATAAAATTAAATCTAATGCCAAAAATGATAGAATGTTTCGGCTGCTTTCTTTTGCACACAGAAGTACGATGGCTGTCAAAAGGTGCGTGTTTAAATCATTTTGTTGCATTATATAGCACTATTATAAAATTTTTTGAAGCAGCTCTGAAATCACTCTCTGCCAACAATTAGCAGTTGTTAAAAAGGATGCCTTTTATTTGGCAGATATTTTCAAAAGATATAATGACGTTAATTTACAACTCCAAGGCACAAATAAAACTCTAATAAGCTGCCAAAGTATTGTGTCATTATTTATTGACAAACTAGAACTTTTCCATCATAATCTGTTAAATTGAGAACTTTGTTAGTTTCCTGAATTATCATCTATAAAAGATGAAGTAACTCCAAAGGATATTGATAAGTTTTGCAGCCACCTAAGTGAACTTAAGTCTGACATGAAAAAACGATTTGAAGACATTTTGAACTTAAAGGTGTACCAATGGATGAAAAATCCATTTACAGCTAATGCTAAGGAAGCTGATACAAAGTATCAAGAAGAACTATTAGAAAAAATATGAAAAGTTGTGGCAACATAAAAAAATACCTCTTTTATATCCAAATATGTGGGGTATTCAAATTATTAATACCTTTTCCAACCTCATATTTAGTCGAATCAGGATTTAGTGCTGTTAACCACATCATGAACAAAGAAAGAAACCGCTTTAATATTTCTGAAAGAGGAGACCTTCGCTTGTTTTTGACGAAAATAGAACCAGATATTAAATATTTAATTTCGCAGCATCAGCCTCAGGGATCCCAATACTCAATATTTCACTATACTTAATTAAAATTACTTAATAAAATGTCAAAACCTAATAAATAAAAGCAGTTTATGAATAAACAACACTGTGGATTAGGTGGGCGGTAAGAATATTTTTCTATCACTCGAGGTGAAAAAGTGGGCGGTAAGTAAAAAAAGGTTGACTACCCCTGCATTAGACGAACAAACTGACTTAAACACTCATTTTTCACAGAGAATAACGAACATTACAAATCATATAAATAGCCAACAAAGAATCGTTCAAAGGTACGTAAAGGAATTTAAAACGAAAATAGAAAATAGGATTTTAGGACTAGAGGACGAAACCACATTTTTACAAAATGTTTTTCAAATAAATAATGATTTAAATTTACTAATAGACCACGTTAATGAAATTGGGCATGTTGTTTTTAATACGAAACTAGGAATAATTCCATCAGATATGCTAACAATAAAAGAATTTAAAATTATAGGCAATATAGAATCCTACATTCATACTACAGTTTCGTTGTCATATAAAGAAAAACTAATAATGCTAACTTTGAATGTTCCAACATTTCTAAATCAAACTTTTACAAAAATTATATTTGAACCACTTCCTAATTACCAAAATAAAACTTTAACAATACAGTACTTATTTACAAAAATGAAACATAAAAGTCAAATTCTTTAGAGTACAAAAATCTTGAAAGACTGAATGACAACTGTTTAACAAACATTGTGAAACATTTGGAACCTAAATGCACAATGAATATGTCTATAAATGCAAAAGAAAAAGAAATTTACGCAGGCCTACTTATTTTTAAAAATTATAAAGATAAAATTGTTTCTAATTGTAAAAACTCATACAAATTCGAAAAATTAAAAACCTACTTAATAAAATTTGAAAATTGTATTATAAAAACCAAATTAAGAGCTTATGAAAACTATAAAATAAATATAAGCGAAATGTTCATTTTAGAAAATTTTATGTTGAAAATTAACGAAAATAACATGACACTCCCCGATTTAAATATGAAAGAAATACATTTTAACGAAACACTAAAAATTGTAAACCATAAATTATTGAAAAACACTTTAGTTCTCACAAGTAGTCATATAAGCGTTTCTGTAATTTTAATCTTTATGTAATTATAGTTTATCTAAAATTAAATAGAAAAACCTACATCATTAGTTCGTCGGAGCCTCACTCTAACGATGGGGGAGTTACGATAACAACCCCTCATAAAATAATAATATAATATTCTTTAAGTACATATTTCCCTAGATATTTTAACGCCTTTGTAATTTGATACAAATAAGCGCTGCAACATTTTTTTTTAAGAAAAGGAAGAATAAATTAAAATAAAATAAAAATGCGAACATACATACATACAAACATACGTATGCACTTGAAGTTAAACGATTTCTTTTTCATTTGAATAAATGTCGCAACGAACACCCAAATTGTTTAACGACCTAAACATACATACAAGTATATATGCACTTGAAATGTAGAACAATTATTAAGAATCAATAATATTTAGAAGTAAGCATTTCTTTTGTAAAATTCAATATTTAATACTAAGTATTTTGTAAGAAAGATTCATTCACATACTTTGAATCAAATAAAGAGGATCATTTTTAAGAAAAACTAAAAAAAGTTTTTTTTTTTTTTTTTTTTTTTTTTAAACCAAAATCCTCATAATAAATCTCTTATACTTATGTATGTATATGTTAACACAAAAAACGTTGAATGCCCTTATTACAAACTGTTAACGTTGAATGCCCTTATTACAAGCTGTTTCACAGTAATAAAATTGCTGACACAATTGCAGACAAGCAAATAAAATTCTAAGTAATCAATATTGCAAAATAACAACAGCGCGTGCCATTTTGATTACCATGCAAATTAATATTTAGTTTTAAGTTATCATATGAATCAAATTAATTTTATAAGTTCAGCTGTGATTTGAAGATGAACAAATAAAGTGTATTTTAAAGAGTGAAAACAATAAAAAAACTTGTTTTTTTTAAACAAACAATTCACAAAAACATAATTGGCGCCCAACGCAAAAGAATAACTCCTAATGAAAACACCCCATAGGCTGTAATTAGGAGGACATCTCAACTAAAAAAGGAATCATCCTTAAGTGAAAAGCACCCCACAGGCTGCACAAATACATCGAAAAGGATATTCCCTACAAAAGCACCCCACAGGCTGCAGAGAAGAAAGGACATTCCTATAAAACAAACCCCATAGGCTTTATAATAGGAAGAATCCTGGAATAACTCACCCCAAAATACATTGGTTAAAACAACAGAATCATCAGCGAAATAAGGACACTTTGCGTGGAGATCTTGGTATAGAAGAGGTTCCCCGAGTATAGCTCATGGAAAAGGAATATCAACCCCCTATCAGCTTCATAACGATGATTGCTGTAACAATGTAAGAATAGTTTTAAGATATTTAAATAAATATTTACGAGTTAAGATAATTAAAACAAAAGGAAACAGAAAATATCAAAATTTGACACAGTGCTTACAAAAGTGAAAATTAAATAAGACATAAAATCATTTGTTAAAATTAAACGAAGTTTAAATCAGAATACATCGATAAAAATCGTTTTATAAAAATATTAACATTTGTTTTGAGAAAAATTTTTAAACTAAAACTAGTGCTTATAAAGTGAAAATCAAATAAGAGATAAAATAATTCGTTAAAATTAAAAAAAATTAAAAATTTTTAATCAAAATCTATCAATAATTTTTGTTGAAAATATTAACATTCATTTTGAAAAATTTGAATTTAAATTAGAACCACTACTACGATTCCTACGGGACCCTCTAATAGAAATAAGTCGAGGAGTGCAACAAATTACAAACAAAATTAAGAATTTAAATTTTTAAGAAAATATTTAAGTGAAAAATTTATCAAATTCTCTTCCATTATATTGCGATTATTAAAAAGTTAGTTAGAAATGTCTAACCCAAATAACTTAGTTAGGCCCGCGGTTTTAAACGTTCCGAATCCACCAGAGGCAGAACGGGTAGATAACTGTGTCAATAACTTAGAGGAGACAATTGCTAGGATCTGTACACAACAAATTAGAAATTTCGTAGACCCCGATTCAAATATTGGAGGCGTAGACCAAATAATAGAAGACAAGTATAGGAATAATCTGACAGAATTGGACAGAGTCCCCGACGTAGTGAAATGTTTAAGAGAACTCTCTGGTAGTCGTACAGAATTCAGCTCTTGGAAAATGAGCGTCGATAGAATTCTTAAGCTATACGATTCAGTTAAAGGAACTCCAAAATACTCTGCAATTTTAAACACAATTAGAAACAAAATTACTGGTAGTGCAGATGCTGCACTCGAGTCATACAATACACCTCTAAATTGGGATTGTATCTCGAAATGTTTGGCACTACATTTTGCCGACAAAAGGGACTTGACAACACTGGAGTACCAGATGAGTACTCTAGTGCAGGGTAATAATACTATACAGGAATATTACCAACAAGTAGATATATTCGCATCTTTCCCTCATTACGAATAAACTATCATGCATGGACATAAGTAGAGAAGCGCTTGACCTTTTAGCACAAACGTATAGAGATATAGCATTGGATGCCTTCACCAGAGGGTTAAGGGGCAATTTATCCTTGCATTTAGGAATGAAGGAACCGAAAGATCTTCCTCAGGCACTCCATTTGTGTTTAAAAATGGAAAACCAATTTGCCAGATCGCATTTCGCAAATTTACACAACCAAACTAATAGAAACAACACTAACAAGCTCATATCTCAACCATCAAATAGAGTCCAAAATCAAGAGAAAAGCCTTCACTGGCTTAGGTGTATGTCGTATGACATGGGCCGACATACCCCTCCAACCAACCTAACCTAACCTAAGAGAAAAATGGGAAACCATTCTACCCCCAATTGGCCTTTATGCCACAACCTTCACCTAACCATTATCAATTTAGATCTGCAAATCCAATGGGACATCATTATAATCATAATCAGATACCACAAGCACAAGCATATCAAAGTCTAAGATTTATTCCCCCTAGGCCAACTGCACCGAAACCTTATCCCCGTCCTGAACCCATGGACGTGGACAATTCAATGAGATCAAGAGCTATCAATTATATGAACAGACCAGCTCAAAATGACCGATTTTTTGGAAAAAGGCCACCTATTCAGTCCGAACAATTACGAAAGCCTCCTAAATTACAGAGAAATTTCCATTTAGAAACGGGAGACAGTAGCAATATGAATGACGAATATTATCAGGAGCAATCACTTAACTACGAAGAGGAAGAAAAGCTGCCAACGTTAGATGAATACCTTCAGAATCAACCAGAAACCCCAGAAAACGGAGACCAATTCGAAACCCAAGACTTCGCGGACATTCATTTTTTAGACTAACGAATTCGTCCTTACTTTATTTTGAGTGTAAGACGAACACCGGACAAATTTTAAATTTTCTCATTGACACTTGTTCAAATAAAAATTATATACAGCCCTTTTTAGTTCATAACCCTTTACCAAACAAAAATTCCTTTTTTGCATGCTCAGTGGGCGGAAACAACAAAATTACCCACCACACCTTCATAAATTTATTTGGAAAGCATGCCGACAAAACAAAATTCTTCCTGTTATCAACGCTAAAGTCCTTTCATGGCATCTTAGGAAATGATAGCCTAAAAGAACTATCAGCTATCATTCACACAGCGCAAAATTATATGCTTATAAACGGAACACTTAAAATTCGAATAAAACAAAAGGTTTCACAGTCAGTGAACAACATTAACATTAGAACACACCATTTGACAAACAGAAAAAAAGATAAATTAGAAAAAGTTATCGAAAATCACAAATCATTATTTAGTGAACCTGAAGAAAATTTGACTTTTACAACAGCTGTAGTCGCGGATATTCAGACAAAAACTCACGATACTATCCCTACCCAATGCATCTGAAAGAAGAAGTAGAAAATCAAATTAGAGACCTGTTAAGACAAGGCATCATTAGACCATCTCGATCACCTTATAATTCCCCAATCTGGGTTGTACCCAAGAAAACCGATGTATAAGGGAAGAAAAAAAATTCAGAATAGTGATTGACTATAGGAAACTAAACGAACAGACCATACCAGACAAATACCCTATTCCGGAAATCAACGACGTTTTACCACAACTCGGACAAAACAAATTCTTTTCCGTAATTAATCTTAAAAGCGGGTTCCACCAAATACCGCTTAATGAAGCCGACAGGAAGAAAACAGCCTTCTCAGTCAACAATGGTAAATACGAATTTACCAGATTACCATTTGGACTGAGAAATGCCCATTCTATATTCCAACGAGCATTGGACGACATATTGAGGGAGCATATAGGTAAAATATGTTTATCTATATGGACGATATCATTATTTTCTCCAAGAACGAGGATGAACACTATAAAAACCTGGATACAATTTTCAAAACTCTGAAACTTTCAAACATGAAAGTTCAGTCAGATAAATGTGAGTTTTTGAAAAGCGAAGTAGAATTTCTAGGATTCATTGTGTCAGACAAAGGTATAAAAACAAATCCAAAAAAGGTGGAAGCAATTCTGAATTTCCCAACTCCCAGGACATTGAAAGATCTTAGGTCATTCCTAGGACTTTCGAATTACTACAGGCGCTTCATCAGGGACTACGCTAAGCCCCTTACAACGCTTTTAAGAGGGGAGGCAGGACGTTCGTCTAAGAATACTTCAAAAATGGTAAAAATCGTACTTAACCAAGAAGCAATAGATGCATTTAAAAAATTAAAAACAACACTGACTTCCGATGACGTAATGTTGGCATATCCTGATTTTGGAAGAGAATTCGTTCTCACGGCAGATGCTTCAAATTATGCCTTAGGGGCAGTGCTGTCTCAAGACAACAAACCAATCGCATTCTTGTCACGAACCCTTACCAAAACGGAAGAAAATTACGCCACAAATGAAAAGGAACTCCTTGCCATTGTGTGGGCGCTGAAATCTCTTAGAAACTATCTTTATGGCTCAACAAAACTAAAAATTTTTACTGACCACCTTCCCCTGACATACGCTTTAAATAATAAAAATTCAAACTTTAAACTAAAACGATGGAAGGCATTTCTCGAAGACTTCAACTACGAACATCAGTACAAGCCTGGCAATACTAATCTAGTTGCCGACGCTTTATCTAGGCCACCTAATGTCAACCTTCAAATAAATACTTTAACTGCAACTGAACATAACGATGATAGCTCACCACGAAATCTGATACAATTTACAGACGCTCCAATCAACGCTTTTAAAAATCAAATAGCAGCAGTCAACCATCCTACAAATTCGAAATAGTGTTTCCGACATATCACAGGCACATCATAAAAGAAGCAAATATAACGATGGAGACATTGCCTCAAATCTTGAAAAGGTATATGAATCCATCTGTGACCAACTGTATATACACATCAAACGAAATCTTAGGAATGCTACAGGAGATATATAGAGATAATTATACCCAATATTCTAGAACCGTGGTAACTGATTTGAAAAATGAAGAAGAGCAAGAAACTGAAATACTCAAGGAGCATAATCGAGCTCATAGGAATAGTATTGAAAATAAGGCTCAGCTTTTAACTAAATTTTATTTTCCGCACATGCATTAAAAAAAATCACAGGCCCTTGTAAGGTATGTAAAGAAAATAAATACGAGAGGCATCCTAACAAAATCACAATCCAAGAGACACCTATACCGAAATTCCCCGGACAAATCTATTAGAATGTAAATAATTAGCATCTGGTAACATTAAAAGCACCTAATACACATTGTCAAATGTCAAACACAGGAAGAAAATACTTGTCAATAAAATGAGAGTTGTGCTTTTCTTTTCACTTCAACACTCAACAATGTAGGTTGTTTTATTTCTGTTACGGAAGTTTTAGCTGATTAACAATTCCTCTGAAAAACACATCGGAATAATCAAATTAAATATAACAGGTTATGGGCCATCCGTGGTTAATTTTAGTTAAAACTCGAAGTGAATAGAACAATCGTTGAACACAAATAAATATTTTTTTTGCTGATTAAATAAGAAAATCAATATTTTTTCAAAAGAAAAACGTGAAGTGTGCATGACCGCATGTACAGCGTATGGATCAATACGACAACAGTTTAGCAGCAAAAGCCGACGAAACATTGGAAAGTTTTTTGGATGTGAAAGATTTTAACTTCGATACGGAAAGTTCATCGTGCGATACGAATATGAACAGTTCAATTCCGTTTGATCGGTTAAAAGGCCGTGAAAATTTTGGCGAATGGAAAGTTGGTGCTAAATCTCATTTAATTATAAAAGATTTGTGGAGTTGTTGTGAAACTGCAGTGGCAGATACTGCAACGGCAGTAGAGAAGACAATAGATCAAAAGGCTGTAGCAGAAATTACGCTATTGCTTGAGCCGTCCAATTACACGTATATTGAGTCAGCTACGAAAGCTAAAGAAGCGTGGGACAGCATTACCTCAGCGTTTGATGATACAGGTACCAGCCGAAAAGTAAAATTGTTACAACAAATGGTATCGCTCAAACAAGAGAATTGCGGTTCAGTGCAAACGTACGTGAACAAAATGAGTCAATTGTGGTCACAAGTTAACGTGCTGGTTTTAACATTGACGATGAAGTAGCAGGTTCATTGATGTTGGTAAGTTTGCCATCCTAATACGATTCAATGGTTATAGGTTTTTAAACCGCCAAAGAGAAAATAAGCTTCGACAAAGTCAAAAATATGCTATTGCAAGGTTTTGTATGTGGAGATGAAACCGATGACGTAAGTGAAGCGGCATTAGCAATCAAGTATAAAAACAAATACCAGAAGCAGCAGCAACAACAACAGCAGAAAAATGATAAAGTTTGTTTTGGTTGTGGTTCCAGTGAACATTTTATTTGGAATTGCTCTAAAGTTAATGATAAAAATAAAAATAAAACAAAAATAAGAACAAATTTAATAAACCGAAAGCATTGTTTACATCGTTTATTGTGGACAAAAAGGAAGCACAAAATTCAGACGATTGGTTTGTCGATAGTGGTGCAACGGGAACAATGTCCAACAACATCTCATTAATAAAAAATCAAAAGAAAATCATTCGAAAAGAAGTGACAGTCGCAAACAATGATAAAATGACAATCGATTGTGTCGGTGATATTAATCAGAATATTGTGGTAAAAGGCAAACAGGAAAATATAACTATTTCCAACGTACATTATGTACCAAATATTTGTGCTAATCTTTTATCGGTTAGTGAAATGGTAAAGAAAGACCACACAGTAATTTTTAACATTGGCGGTTGTAAAATTTTTGATTCGGATTGGAATTTGCTTGCCACAGCAAGTTTGGTAAATGATTTGTTTAAATTAGATGTCGTACGTAACGAAAAGACATTGATCGTTGAAAAACAAAAGGATTCGGTTGTCACGGAAAAGCCAAAAGAAAATTCGATTTTATGGCATCGTCGGTTGGGACACACAAGTTTCGATTACATGAAATTACTGAAAGCAGACATCAAAAGTTTTAAAATATTGAAAAACAGTGTATGTGAAACGAGCGTAAAAGGCAAACACAGTCGTAAGCCATTCAGTGAATCGGGACATCGTGCAAAACAGTTGCTTGAACTTGTACACACGGATTTGTGTGGTCCCTTACCGGTAAAGTAGCACAGTGGCAATAAATACATTTTAACTTTTGTTGACGATTTTTCGCATAAACTGTTCGTGTACATACACGAACGAAAACGAAAAAGCCAAGTGTTCAAATGTTTAATTGATTTCAGGACAATGGTTGAAAATCAAAGTGAACACAAAATAAAGATTTTGCGTAGTAACAACGGCAGCGAATATTTTAGTAATGCCTTTCAACGATATTGCAAAAACAATGGTATTCAACAACAAAAAACGGCAGTGTATACACCACAGCAAAACGGTGTAGCAGAGAGGATGAATCGTACGATTCTGGAAAAAGTGCGATGCATGTTGATTGACTGAGGTGTTGCGAAGGCATTTTGGGCAGAAGCAGTAATGACAGCGGCTTACATCATCAATCGAGTGCCATGCAAAGGAAGCGGTGATAAATCACCTGAAGAAATCTGGTCCGGTAGAAAGCAGAATTTCTCATTGTTGAAAGTGTTTGGTTGTAAAGCATATGCACAAGTTCCAGAGGCAAAAAGGAAGAAATTGGACGATAAATCAACGGAATGTATTTTCGTAGGATATTCCAGCGATTCGAAAACGTATCGGCTTTACAACACACAAACAAAATCAATAATAACGAGCAGAGACGTAATTTTCTTAGAATCGAGTGTAACAACTCAGGTAAATGATTCTGAAATTGGTAAAATTAATCAATTCTATTTGCAATATTCGAAAAGTGAGGAGGACAAGAATGACAGTAGTGAATCAAAGGAGGAAGTACAGCCAACTCAAGCCGATTTGTCATCGAATGATTCACATACTGTACAACCAAATGATTCAGCTGATCCAGCGGCATCATCAACATCAAATGCTAGTGATAATGATAGCGACGACGAAGACAACAATGATGATGATACAATACATACAGTAATAGCAGCCGATCGATCGTCAAATGAACTATCAGATAGTGCTAGTGAATGGGAGCCAGAAAATACATTTGAAAGGCGAGAGATGAACGAAAATGCTGATGAGATGCCAATAGTTAGACAATCAGCACGAAATGCAAGCAAACCGAAACCGAAACTATGCTACGTTTGTTTGTGCATTTGTGTCAAGTGATCCATCCACATTTAAGCAAGCAGTATCGAGTGATAGCGTCGATTTGTGGAAGGTTGCAATGAAGGAAGAGTTTGATTCTTTGCGAGCGAATCAGACATGGAAATTGGTTGAGCTACCGCCGGGTAAAACGCCAATCAAGTATAAATGGGTGTACAAAACAAAGCGAGACACTCATGGAAAAGTCGTACGTCACAAAGCGAGATTAGTTGCAAAGGGCTACACGCAAATCTAAGGTGTTGATTATCACGAAACATTTTCACCGGTAGTTCGATTCACAACAATTCGATATTTGATGGCAGTTCCAGCAAAGTTCAATTTAAACATACGTCAATTAGATGTTGTGACAGCTTTTCTTCATGGTACACTTGAAGAAGAAATTTACATGATACAGCCAGAGGGGTTCAGCGATGGATCGAAACGTGTATGTAAGCTCACCAAATCGATATATGGCCTCAAGCAATCAAGTCGAGTGTGAAACACCACATTGAACAAGGTGTTATTGAATTTTGGACTGAAGCGATCATCGACCGACCAATGCGTGTACTATTTCGTTGACGGAAATCGCATTTTCATCGTGGCCGTTGATGTAGATGACATCATCATATTTTCCAACAACAACGAAATGGAAAAGAAGCTAACCAAGGTGCTGTTCGATAAGTTCAAAATGAAAGACATGGGAGAGATATCATCGGTACTTGGTATTCGTGTAACACGTGACAGAAAATCAGGTACAATTTCCCTTGATCAAACTAATTATAGCAAAGATCTTTTGTCTCGGTTTAGCATGAGTAACTGTAACGCGTTGGCCACACCAATGGAAGCAAATCAAAAGTTAACGAAGAAGATGTGTCCAAGCAACGAAGAAGAGGCAAAAGAGATGATGAATGTGCCATACCGTCAATTAGTTGGTGCATTGCAATTCTATGTTCAAGTATCCAGGCCGGATATTTACTTCGCTGTGAACGTGCTAAGTCGATACAATCAAAACCCAGGTAAAGCACATTGGGCAGCGGCTAAACGAGTTCTACGCTATTTAAAAGGAACAATAGACAAGAAAATAACGTATACAAAGCAACCGACTGAAATTAAAGGGTATTGCGATGCTGATTGGACTGGTGATGAAGACGAACGCAAATCTACAACCGGCTACGTATTCAAACTGCAAAACGGTGCCATTTCACGGTGTTCAAAACGACAACCGACTGTCGCCATATCCACAACAGAGGCTGAATTCATGGCAATGACCGCAGCAATACAAGAATGCATTTGGTTAAAGAAAATAGAAAATGAGATTTTTGTTAATTCTATTCGTACTATTAAATTGTATTGTGATAATATCGGTGCGATCAATTTTGCTATTAATAATACATATTCAGCCAGAACCAAACACATTGATATAAAAGAAAAATTTGTTCATCAAAGGTTCGAGAAAAGGTTGTTGATCTGATCCATTTAGCTACAAATGAAATGCTACCTGATATGCTTACAAAGCCAGTATCTAGCATAAAAATAAATTCAGTTTCGAAATAAAGGCCTAACTATAATGTGCTTAATGCAACTTAAGCAAATGTGCGAATACACACAATCAAATGTATACAACTATAATGTACTTAAGTAACTTTTCGTCAAGTTTCGTCAAGTGTCATTTGCTTAAGGAAAGTGCGTTCAATTTCGCTCTTGCTTAAGCAAATGACTCATCAAGAACCCATTCTTCTTTCTGTCTCTATTTATTTCCCGTACTGAGGAGCGTTTTCTTTTCTTCATCGTCTCTCTTATTTTTTGAAGAACACATATTCCATCAAATGCACAATTCATTAACTTCACTGTCTTCAGAAATTTCAGTTTTCTATCCATTTTTAAAAATTTTCCAATAAACACTGTACACAATAGATACATATATGTATGTAATTGTTTACAATTAGAAGATGCAACCACTGTTGCTTTTTTTAGTACTTTTTTTATTTTAGTTTTCGTTTATTTTATAAATAAATAAAAGATAAACATGGATTTACTTGTTTATGGTAATATATTTATAAATTTTACAAATTAAATGAGATTTCGTCAAAATTTTACATTTTAAAGAAATAAAAACGAAAATAGTTTTCCAAAAGTACAAATGTTTGCAACTAAGTGTAAAAAGTTTTTAAGCTCAATAAGTACAATATAGCCACCTAAAAGTCTTCAGTAATTTACTTAAGCATTTGACATGCTTTTCGTTGAATTTTGACACTAGCTTAAGTTTGGTTAAGCACATTATAGTTGGGCCTTTACTTGGATTGGATTGAAAACTTTTTCACCCAAAATATTAATTTAATTTCATTGTATAAATTTCATTTCATACTTAAAGTTTTTTTTTATTATTAATATTGGAAATAAAACTCTAGTTGTTTGAATTTGAATAATGAATTGAACATTATAAATTTTAGTAAATAACGAGAAAAGAAATATTCAATTCAGGGAGAGTATTAGAATGTAAATAATTAGCATCTGGTAACATTAAAAGCACCTAATACACATTGTCAAATGTCAAACACAGGAAGAAAATACTTGTCAATGAAATGAGAGTTGTGCTTTTCTTTTCACTTCAACACTCAACAATGTAGGTTGTTTTATTTCTGTTACGGAAGTTTTAGCTGATTAACAATTCCTCTGAAAAACACATCGGAATAATCAATTTAAATATAACAAAATCGTCCATATTGATATTTTTATGACGGGAAAAAAGCAGTATTGACCGCCATAGATAAATTTTCAAAATTCGCACAGGCTAGAATTTTATAATCTCGATCTGTTGAGGATGTTAAAGAACCCCTAAGGGTGCGTACAGAGTGGCCGCTTGTTGCCGAGCCGAGCCGACTGACGCTTATTGCGAGAACTTGTTCATGCAAGCAACAAGTTCGGGTGTGCATAGTGGATGCGAGAATCAGCGCTGATATTTTATCTATTATTTGTGTTTTTTGTATGTTTGTATGCATTTGGGTTTGTTGTTCATTCGTGTTTGTGAAATTGAAGTGGATTCGCCAGATGATGAGTATTTAGCTTCGGCTACTGTTTTAAAGATTAATAAGAGATAAATTTTGTAATTTCGTATACATGAATAAAATATAATAAATTTCAATATAACTTTGTATATTAATTTCTGAAGCAACGGACATCCATAGCTTTTCCACTAAAACACGGTTATGATAATATTATTTATTTTTCTGATCCCACAAAGCCGGCCGAGAAAAAACCACTTATTAATTGTTCTATATTCATTTTAAATAAACTAAAACACACGACTCTTTTCAAGAAAAGTTCAACCATTAAATGATGAATGACAGCATATAATATTTGCTTTCAATTTTTACAAAGAATTTTATGCCCAAAAATTATAATAACCGAAATGCAAAAAAGAGAAAAAACATTTTTTTACTTTTTCTTCTGACCAACTCGGCGCCCACTATGAGCTGTTTAAAATAAACCAAAACACACGACTGTTTTCAAGAAAACAACAGCCCAAAATTACAACAACCGAAATGCAATAGACAAAAAGAGAAAAAACATTTTTTTTACTTTTTCTTACATATTTGTTTTTAATTATTTTATGTTTTCCAAACAAGTTGAAATCATAACAACAACATAAACAATGTTTGCGACGCTGAAATACGCTTTGGAACTGGCGCCTACTATGAACTGTTCGCGCTTGTTTGTACTAATTTGTATATTACCAGTTTTCTCGCATTGGCTCTCGCAATAAGCGTCAGTCGGCTCGGCTCGGCAACAAGCGGCCACTCTGTACCAGTGTTGCCAGTGAAATTTCGAGAAAGATACATTTTGGTTTCCAAAAAGATACATTTAACAAATTTTATGTACATACATACATGCATATGTATGTTTCTATATGGAATTATTGGCATTTCGTTATAATTTACAGGTCATTCTCCAAAAAAAGACAGCGTACAATTTTAATAATAAATGGCTGTTAATAAAAGAGTACAATGGATGGTTAATGAAAAAAATTAAATATGAAATAAGAATGTTATGTTAATAAATGTTAAACGTTAAACATGGATTTTAATTTTTTTTTAAATGTAAAATTCACTCACTCATTTTGTTTACACAAACATGCCTATGTACATAAATATATAATATATTTGCAGTCAGCTTTTTAGTTTTCTTCTTTTAATTTCAGGAATAAAATTGTTTTATTTTATAAAACTATTATACGGTCTGAAATTATTAACTGACAGAAGAACTTAGAAAACCTATCAAGTCCCCGTCCACATTACCAATTTTGTTGCAGCAATTCCTGGTTGTTTTAGGGGAGAGAGGTAAGAAGCTTGGGGAGGGGTACAGAATTTCATGTTCTCTGCAATTCTCTTTTGCTTTGAAATTCTTCCTTTTCAAGTTGATGTTTGGTGTTGTTGTATTTGACGTTTTATATACGTTAAAAAAAAAAAATTGCAACACTAGGTTTTTTCTATTGTGGAGACTAAAGCAATTTCAAAGCAGAATTTTAAAGAATTGCATGTTATTTTTCTATTTATTTGTCACTGTTTTTTTAGTATTCAAAACGAAATGATAACTTAAAAAAACCTTGTCAGAGACGGAAAGTTCAATATTTTATTTCTGTACATATTGCGTACAGATTTAAAAGATACGAAAAAATTCGGGATTATACATGGTACCCGTCATCAAAGTCATCAAAAGATACGAAAAATGTATCTTTCGTATCCTAATGGCAACACTGCTCTGTACGCATCCTTAGAGAGATTGTTACGTCGTTTAACATATACAACTCCGTAAATACAATTTCATGTAACTCTGTAACTACTATTTAATGCAATCTTGTAACCGAGCTGTAATACAGCTGATGACATTTTTATGAATTTCTTTTTCCTGTTGCACGTGGAGATATTCACACCTTTGTGCAGTTCGGGAGTTTAGTAATATAATTAAAAATAAGTCTCACAATTTACTGTTCAACTGTTTGTTTACGTCTGACAAAACACAAGTGTATGTATTATATTTTATATGAACTATTTATATAATATGCTGTACATATACACATGTTTACATATGTAATATAAAACGAATTAATAAATTGCAGATTTTAGCTGCAGTTAATAACACTTTGTAAATCAGCTCAAGATACGTGTTTTATTTCACCCATTTAAACCAAGCGAACGAACATTCCTAAAATACTTGTTATGCCTACCGCAAAGGGAAATCTGGAGGCTAATGGAGCTGATGCTACAGACCAGCCGCTCACATCAACCGACACACCCGCAAACCAAGCAACAATCGTCGCATTATCTGCCGAAGCAATAGATTTGCCTTCAACTGATTGCGCCACCACCGTTGCCAACCCTGCAATTGTGGTCGTTGATGAACAAGCCAACAAGGATAAGAGGGAAGTAAAAGCAACAACTTCTGTTTCAAAAAAGTCAGCTAAGGTAAGTGCCCTATCGTTTAAAACCGCTCTACCATCCACACGCTCTGGTCTCGTACGTAAAGATCCTACCGTTAAGCGGCCTCGACTAGCCGCCAAATCCAAAAGTAAAGTTGCTAGCACAGACGAACATTTCACATTCCAAACCTGGCCTCCAGTCACATCGTCTGCTGCTACGGCAACAAATACAAATTTGTTAACGTCACGTATGTCTGCTCTTACAATGGCAGGCGTAGCTAACACAAATGATAATCAACAACGCTCTATCGTTACTCCGACACATAATTCCTTTCTTCCAGTTGCTTCGAGTTCAATAATGTTGGATCAACAGCTGAGTAACACTTCCAACAATTACAATGCCGCAAATATTTTTCGAAACGGCGTATTTAATCAACAAAGTTTTGCCGCCCACTCTCATGCTGGCACGAGCAACGGCGCTGGTATATCACATGCGCCGAATTCGAATATGGGTATCTTACCATCGAACAACATTTTTATAAGCCCACCACTGGCAGCACAACAGGTGCTTTACCACCTAATTCAATAAATTATAATCAAAATCCATCTATTATTGCATCAAATTATGCGAGTTCTCAGCCATATAATAATATCTTTAATTACTCGCAGTCGAATATTGCCACTCAATCTGTCCCATGTCCTTCTAATTTTACATCGCAGTTCCATAGCCCATATACTTCATATAATACACATATGCCATCTACGAGCCACTGCCCAAATTTAAGTAATGCCGCTGACATAACGTTGTCTACTTCGCATATAGCAGCTCGGCAAGCCATCAGCAAGGATTTACCTATTTTTTCAGGAAAGCCAGAGGACTGGCCTATCTTTATAACCAACTATACGCAATCAACGGAACGTTGCGGCTTTACCGAACAAGAAAATTTAATACGACTTCAGAAGTGTCTAAAAGGCGCTGCATTGGAGGCAGTGAGAGGAAAATTAATGATGCCAAGCACCGTGCAATTTGCTATAGACACACTGCGAATGTTATATGGACGGCCTGAGATTATACACCAGGCGTTGCAAAAAAACTTAAAAAATGAACCAGCTGTGCGTAAAGAGAGACTTGACACCCTGATAAACTTTGCACTGGCCGTTCAAAACTACAGAACAACTATGCAGGCAATGGGCCTTAACGATTATTTGAATGACCCCATGCTGCTTAACGAGTTGGTTGAAAAGTTGCCATCTGATTTGAAATTAGATTGGGGCAGATATCGAATTACGCTGCAAAGGGTAGATATTGTATGTTTTGATATGTGGCTATTTAATTTAGCAACATGCGCATCACAAGTCACCACATTCTCGCCATATATAGGAGAAACAAAAAATATGAAAAAAGAGCGCATTTTAGTGCATGATGTCATTGATGGCAACAAACAAACTACTCAGCCAGCTTCTTGTTTGAAATGTTACAGCAATCATCGGCTCTTTCAATGCCCCGAATTAACAGCATTGAATGTAAACGATCGGTGGAATTTTATACGTATAAATAATTTATGTTTGCGCTACTTTAAAAAACATCATATTAGAAGATGCAACTCGAAACGTCAGTGGACAACTGTAAAATGCCGCATAATTCTCTACTGCATAAGAGTACTGTAAGCCAACAGCAACGACCAATTCTCAACAACAACAATCAATCTCTCTTGTTTCATGCAAAAGAGAAAGTTCTCTTTAAGTATATTCCAGTCAGGGTTGTCAGATGTGGCGATTTTTCGCCAAACGTGGCGAATTTTTATCTGTAATGACGATTAAATTTTTGATTTGGCGACATGTCGATTTTTTTGGCGATTTTAAAATTGCATGGCGATATATTTGGCTACTTTTTTCAATATATAAGCATTTTTATGTTTAAAATTTTTTTACCAAACTGAGTGAATGCCACTTTATTGACAACAATTAAAACAACTGCGGGTTAGGCAAATAAAAGTATAAAGCAAAACCTAACTGTCAAAATGCTTTTTAAAGTTTTTAGGAAAGTTTCAATAACAAAATGCGGTAACCCGCTAAACCAAGTAAACATTACGACCCTTTATGAGCACAAATGTTTTAGTAGGCGAGTATGAGCTTTAATTGCCGAAGCTGTGCTGTATTAACTGGAATGACTATTTTAGGGATGAAATACCTACAAATTGGCTTGATTTTTGGCCTATCGTTTACATATACAAAGACGCAGCGGGTAGGTTTCATTTTAAAGAAATATCTTTGGCCGTTCTCAGTATGTTGGTTATTCCAGTTAGCAAGGCTTGCGTGGAAAGAGTATTTTCAGTAAAGAATTATACCAAAACTCGTTTAAGGAACAAAGTACAATATGAACTGCTTGATGAATTAATCAGAATAATAAATTATATGAACGTCAGTAAAATTTGCTGCAACACGTTTGAGCCAACGGAAAACATGTTGAAAAAGTTTAATTCCAATATTATGTACGACATAAAAAACCATACAGATCGGACAGACGAGACTAAAGTTTATAAGCTTTAAGATTTATGCTTTTAGCTACATATGTTTGCAAGTATTTATATTTAGGAAGTTTTTTTTAATCAATACAGTTTTGTATACACATGTATTTTGTATGTAATTTTGAGCTTTTTGAATACAAAGTTATACATACATAAATGTTACTTGAAATAGCTTGTGTTTATTTTTTTGTTAAGTGAATTCAATAAAAATTAATTTTAATAAAAAACTTTATGAAAGATTTTTTGGCAATTTTTTTCTTTTAAAATCATGAATAAAATTTTTTGGCGAATTTTGGCGATTTTTGATTACTATTTTGGCGATGGCGGCGAAAAAAAATCTGACAACCCTGATTCCAGTAACTCTGTTTGGTAATGGTTATATACTCTTAATACTTACGCACTAATTGATGAAGGTGCATCATGCTCTTTAATTGAGAGTGAATTAGCAGAGCAGTTAGGACTAGATGGCCCAGCTTGTGAATTGTGCCTACATTGGACAGGCGAAATAACGCAAAAAGAATATCAATCAAAAAAAGTTTCATTGTATATTTCAGATCGCAAACAAAATTCTAAATTGTTGTTGAATAATGTACGTACTATTACAAAACTTGATTTGCCTGTGCAAACATTAACAAAATCGCAAATCAACGAGCATGAGCATTTAAAAGATTTACAAATTATCCCATATAGCGCCGCAAAAGCAAAAATTCTTATTGGACTCGATAATGCCAAATTGTGTGTTCCACTAGAAGTAAGAGAAGACTCAAATGAAGGGCTAATAGCTACAAGATGCCGAATAGGATGGGGAGTGCACGGACGTCACAAGGATGGTGTGGCTACACAACAGCAAGTGTTGGATATTTGCTCATGCAACTCTAATGAAAAGAAGTTAGACGAAATGTTGAAACAATATTTTTCGTTGGACTCAGTTGGAGTTAAATTGAATCAAGATCCACTACGGTCAAATGACGATGAGCGGGCTAAACTCATTATGGAAAGCACAATTAATTATTTAAATTATGAAAAATGCTGGGAAACCGGATTGCTGTGGAAACATGATAAAATATGTCTACCCGACTCACTCCCTATGGCAAAACGTCGACTGGCTTGCTTAGAAGCAAGATTGCAGCGTAATCAAACCATGAAAACGTTTCTCATTCAGAAAATGAAAGATTATGAAAAAAGGGCTATATTCGAAAATTAAAGCCAAGTGAAATTCGCCACGGTGCTGAGTCCTGGTATATACCCCTATTCACAGTGGAAAACAAAAATAAACGAAAATTACGAATAGTTTGGGATGCCGCCGCTGCTGTAGAAAACATTTCATTAAATTCTGTACTATTAAAGGGGCCCGATTTACTTAAATCGTTGGTAGGTGTTCTAATCCGATTTCGTGAAAGACCAATCGCCATTTGCGGTGACATTAGGGAAATGTTTCATCAGATCCGTGTACGAAAGGAGGATCAACGTTTTCAGCAATTTTTATGGCGTGGTGCTGACGCATCTAAGCCAATTGAGGTCTACGCTATGACCGTCATGACGTTCGGGGCAGCATGCTCCCCATCCCTGGCAAACTATATTAAGAATAAAAACGCAGAACAGTTTGTTGAAAAGCATCCTACGGCTGTGCAAGCTATTGTAAATAATACTTTTGTGGACGACTGGCTACAAAGTGTGGACAGTGAAGATGAGATGGTTGATTTGGCCCGATTAGTTCGCGCGATACATCAAGATGGTGGTTTCGAGATGCGTAATTGGCTTTCCAACTCGGAAAAGGTGCTAGAAACTTTTGGCAAAACAGATGAAAATTCTCAAAAGGCCTTTGAGGAAAAGGAATGCAATTTAGAAAAGATTTTGGGTATGTGGTGGGACCCTTCACATGACAGGTTAACATTTGTTAAAAAATTTAATACAAACGCTTTTGATGAAAGTGTGCATCCAACCAAACGAGCAATTCTTCGCATAGTCATGACAATTTTCGACCCGCTTGGGCTGTTAGGCAACTTTGTTATATACGCCAAAATACTCTTGCAAGAGATATGGAGGTCCAAAGTAAAATGGGACGAGCAAATACACGCAACTGAGCGAGAAAAATAGTGGCAATGGGTAAATGTCTTAAAAAACATCTCAACAGTTTGTGTGCCACGATGCTATCCGCTTGCAAGTAAGTCAGACAACGTTCAGCTTCTTGTATTCACAGACGCCAGTATAGACGCATATGCTGCAGTTGCCTATGTGCGCGCTGAATATGCCAATCAAATAAGCTGTTCGCTTGTGGCTTCAAAAACTCGAGTAGCACCATTAAAACCTATATCCATACCCAGGAATGGAACTAATGGCTGCAATACTCGGGCTACGTCTTAGCGAATTTTGTTGCAAGGAGTCGTCGTTAAAATTTAGTCGCTGTGTATTCTGGTCCGACTCAAAAGACGTTCTATATTGGGTCAACTCTGACGCACGAAAATTCCAACAGTTTGTTGCGGTTAGAGTCGGTGAGATCTTGGAAAACTCAGACGTTTCTGAATGGAGATGGGTTCCATCATCACAAAATGTAGCCGATGACGCTACTAAGTGGAAAGGTGTTCCCGACTTAAGTAGCAGCAGCCGCTGGTTCAACGGACCGCCGATTTTAAGCTGCAACTCAGATGCCTGGCCCACTTCTAACTTTAATCATCACGATGGTTCGAATGAAGTTCTATTTCATACAACCTTAAAGACACCAAGGCTCACATTTTCTTTAATTACGGCTGAACCGACACGCTTTAGTAGCTGGGAGAAACTTCGCAGATGCCAAATGGTTATTTTAAAATTTCTGCTCAAAATGTTTGGAGGCAGAAATGTAGGTGCAGAATTCAAACCATTCACAGAGAACTCTGTGGTGGGCGCAGCAGAATTTCTTTTATTCAAAATGTGCCAAGAAGAATCTTATTATGAAGAGGTCGAACAGCTTAAAAATAGTCAACCGTTGAATAAGAGGAGTATTTTATATAAGCTAACTCCATATTTGGACGAATTTGGTCTGCTGCGAATCAAAGGCAGAATTGATGCTATAGATGGCGTGCCTATCAGCGTAAAAAGACCCATAATTTTACCGAAAAAACACGTAATAACAAATTTAATCCTCGATTACTTTCACCGTAAATATCATCATCAACACAATGAAATAATTGTAAATGAAATTAGGCAGTACTTTTGGATATTTGGCCTGCGAGCAGCCGTTCGAGCTGTAGCCAGATCATGCCAACACTGTAAAATAAAACTAGCAGTCTCAAAAGCACCGGCGATGGGGGATCTTCCAGCCGAAAGACTTTCTAGTTTCACTAGGCCATTCTATTACACAGGTATCGACTATTTTGGCCCAATAGATATTGTTGTTGGCCGCCGTAAAGAAAAGCGCTGGGGCATCGTGTTCACATGTATGACTGTGCGAGCGGTACATTTAGAAATTTCGCCATCATTGTCAACGGACTCCTTCCTGCTAGTTCTTAAGCAATTTATCTGTCGGACAATGCAACGAATTTTAGAGGAGCCAGTCGTGTGTTAATAGAAGAGGTAGAAAAAATCTCATCTAACGAAGTCGAGCGTAAATGTCCAACAATTCAATGGGAGTTTATACCACCTGCATCTCCCCACATGGGCGGTGCTTGGGAGAGGATGGTTCGATCTGTGAAATCTATCTTAATGGAAATATTGCCAACAGAGGTCTTCGAGAAGAGCATTTAAGAGCCGCACTTGCAGACGTAGAAAATATTTTAAACTCGAGGCCATTGACATACGTTCCACTGGAATTTTCAGACGCGGAAGCATTAACACCTAATCATTTTTTAGTAGGATCATCAAGCGGAATACGAGAACTAGCAACTCCCCAGAGTAGTGATATGGTATTGAGCAAAAACTTCCGGCTATCGAACATGATCGCGAACGAATTTTGGAAACGATGGGTTCGCGAATACTTACCGAGTCTGACCAGGCGTACAAAGTGGTACGATAATTCGCAACAACAAATAACTATTGGCGACATTGTCATAATAGTTGACGAAAATGCGAAGCGAAACGAATGGGTAAAGGGTGTTGTCGTAGATGTGCACCGTGGGAAGAACAATACGGTACGAAGCGCAGTCGTGAAGACGCTAAATGGGCTATTCACACGCCCCGTAGTGAAGCTTGCCAAGCTCGACGTAAAACTGTAAACTCAGGCCTATGCTACGAAGTTTACGGAGGGAGCTAAGTTACGTCGTTTAACATATACAACTCCGTAAATCCAATTTCATGTAACTCTGTAACTACTATTTAATGCAATCTTGTAACCGAGCTGTAATACAGCTGATGACATTTTTATGAATTTCTTTTTCCTGTTGCACGTGGAGATATTCACACCTTTGTGCAGTTCGGGAGTTTAGTAATATAATTAAAAATAAGTCTCACAATTTACTGTTCAACTGTTTGTTTACGTCTGACAAAACACAAGTGTATGTATTATATTTTATATGAACTATTTATATAATATGCTGTACATATACACATGTTTACATATGTAATATAAAACGAATTAATAAATTGCAGATTTTAGCTGCAGTTAATAACACTTTGTAAATCAGCTCAAGATACGTGTTTTATTTCACCCATTTAAACCAAGCGAACGAACAAGAGATGTTACTTTCATTCGGTATGCCAGAAATAATAGTTATGGATAATGAGAAATCATTCAATTCTACGGCCATTATCTTTATGCTAGAAAATTAATATAATGTAAAGGTATTCACTATTCCACCCTACAGCAGTAGCGTCAATGGTCAGATTGAGAGATTTCACTCAACACTTTCTGAAGTTATGCATTGCCTGAAAGCTGAAAATGGACAGCGCACCTTTTCAGTTACTGTACCGAGCAATATACGAATACAATAATTCAATACATTCCACCATAAGAAGAAAACCCATAGAAGCATTTTTTTTTTTTTGGGAAGAGTTACCACTGACCTTTATGATATAGAAAAAGCTAAACAATATACTGTTAGGAGACTCAAAGAAAAACAAATAGAGGACAGAACTTATCATAACAAGACGAGGACCGTACCTAACACCTACGAACCTGGACAAATCATTTTTGTTAAAGAAAATAAAAGACTAGGGACAAAGCTCAGCAAGACCTATAAAAAGAGGTAGTTAAAGAAAATAAAAACACAACAGTTATTACAGAATCAGGAAAAATAGTACACAAGAATAATATCAGGAACTAAAAAATCTTAATTTTTAGGTCATTTCTAACAGTGGTTTCGGCCGAAGTAAAAATGTTGGACTATTCTCACAAATATTAACGTTGAACTCCGGACTAGCAAAATTACAGACTGGTACATTCAAATTAATCCACGTCATCGACACAAAAGTATATCAGAACCTAATAGATAAACTACAAGAAACATTAAACCATGATATTAGCTCTTCTCACCTTCTGCAACCCTTTTTAAACCGTGAAGTTACAGAACTCCAATCATATCTGGACAGATTAAAATCAAGGTCAAAAAGATCCCTAGATTTCATAGGCTCTGCGTGGAAATGGATTGCAGGGAACAAAATAAAATATCAAAACATTTTCATATGCGATAATGTAATGTATGGTATGAAAAATGAATGCAAAGCTTTAATAATATTACAATATGCAATAGAAATAGTTTCGATTATATTGAAAGCGATATGTGTCTAGCGAACTTAATTAAAAGTAAGGTAGCAAAATGCAGTTTAATAGACAATCGAAGCATCCCCAGTATTGAAGAAATTGCACCAGGAACAATTCTTCTGAACCAATTCAATGGAACAATTCTTCTGAACCAATTCAATCGAACCTATGTGATACAGTTCTGCAATACCTCTGTGACAATAGCCAATAGAACTTATGATTTCTTTGAAACAACACGGTTACAACCGTTACCAGCTACATATCTTACAAACTAAGGATTTGCACCAAAATATAGAAGAAACCCTATCATTGGAAATGGTGAAAGAGTTACGAGCAAATAACACCGAAGTAATTGATCTGCTGGATGACAGAAACAAAAAAGGACTTGCAGCTAATCTTAGTCTCTCTTAAATGACGATAATATTCATGGTCATTCTGCTGGTCAAAACAAAAATACTAAAAAGAAGCAGTAAAACAGTCATTATTCCAACAACGCTAGAAGCAATCCCATCGGTACATACACCCATGCCAGAATTATCGGACACCGGTAAACCTGGAAAACCCAGCATAACAAGAATCTCCAATATTCCATATTTTTGATCGCACGGGACGTTCGAAATTAAAAGGGGAGGTGTTAACGCAAAAAACGTTGAATGCCCTAATTACAAACTGTTAACGTTGAATGCCCTTATTACAAGCTGTTTCACAGTAATAAAATTGCTGACACAATTGCAGACAGGTAAATAAAATTCTAAGTAATCAATATTGCAAAATAACAACAGCGCGTTTCATTTTGATTACCATGCAAATTAATATTTAGTTTTAAGTTATCATATGAATAATTTTATAAGTTCAGTTGTGATTTGAAGATGAACAAATAAAGTGTATTTTAAAGAGTGAAAAAATAAAAAACATGTTTTTTTTAAACAAACAATTCACAAAAACATAATTTACATACAAGTATGTATGCATTTGAAATGTAGAACAATTATTAAGAATCAATAATATTTAGAAGTAAGCATTTCTTTTGTAAAATTCAATATTTAATACTAAGTACACTAGAGCCCCGACTTGCGTCGTCCCGATTTGCGTCGTTTCGATTTGCGTCGCTTTTTAAAAACTGGAAAAATTCGACTTGCGTCGTTGCAATTTCAAGTTGCGTCGTTTTGACCCCGATTTGCATCGTTTTGATTTCGATTTGCGTCGTTTTGATTTCGATTTGAGTCGCTAAAAACGGTTAAATTGTTTACTACAGCATTGTGGATTACCATTTCTAGCATTTGTAGTGCCTGATATAGCATCTTTTCTGTCTTTTAGCATTTTTACAAATTCTGGCCTGTACATTAAGAAGTTTTCAAATTGCGTAAAATAAGGGGAATTCCCTTTTCTTTGTTATATAAGTGGTGCTAAGAACAACTGTCTGGTTATGGTAAGAATTTGGCGTGTTATTTGCCAAAATCATCTGAACAGAGCTAAATGTAAGCTAAATAAATTAAAATATTTTAATGCATCTACTTTTTATGAATATACATACATACATATGTACATATGTAAATGAATTTAATTGTTATTATGTTTTTTCTTAATTTATTGTTTTATTTCTTTATAATAATTATAGACATGTGTTGAAGTAAATAAAATAAATAAAAATGTATTCATACTTGTTTTTTATCAAAAATAATTTTTTTTTGCTTTTTTTGAATATTTTCCCCAATAAATTAAATTTCAGTGCATTTATATAGAAAAAGGTGATTCGATTTGCGTCGTTTCGATTTGCGTCGCGTTTCTTCGGTCCCCATTAACGACTCAAGTCGGGGCTCTAGTGTATTTTGTAAGAAAGATTCATTCACATACATACATACATACTTTGAATCAAATAAAGAGGATCATTTTTAAGAAAAACTAAAAAAGTTTTTTTTTTTTTTTTTTTTTTTTTTTTTTTTTTTTTTACCAAAATCCTCATAATAAATCTCTTATACTTACATATGTATGTATGTATATAAGACAGTGTTTTTTATACACAACAAACAAAAAGGTGGTGGTTTTTTTTTGGAGAGCTGATATAAAAGAGTGTTTTTTTTCTATTTTTCGTGCGTCACAAATTTAAATATACTTATGTACATACATACATATGTACCTATACATATGTATGTACATATATAGAAAAGCAGAAAAGTTAAACAAAATTTTTTTTAACTAAATAGACAAACCAAAAGAACATTCAGCAGTGCTAAGTTGAAAAACAAAATAAGTATATGTACATAAGTCAGGAAGAAAAAAAAAACCGATCGTCTCGAAAAACTGAACTGTACGAAATATAAAACGAAAGTACACCTACAAGCGAAAATACATAAGAAAATAACCTTAAAGAGAAAAGTACAGTACGAACTCGAAAAAAATATACATACGAGAAATAAACAGTAATTAAAAAGAAGAGGTGTTATTTTTTTTAAATGGAGGAGGTACATTCCAACGAATATACAGCAGCGCAGCTGCGTTGTTGGCTACGACAATTAAATCTGCCCACAACGTGTACAAATAGTACTCTCGTGCTTCGTGTGAATGAAGTTCCAGAAATACAAAGAGGTGTGTGTTCAGTGGACAGCAACAATGTCGTGGCAGAGGCAGTCGATGAAAGTGATTGTGGTACTGTTGAAGAAAATGATATGCTACCGAGTTAGGCTTGCCAGATGGCCGGGAATGAGCTTGATTGTCAAGATATTTTAGTGAATGTCAAGTTTCAAGCTCTAGCAATATTTGTCAAGCTGAAATTGAACATTGAGAAACTTTTTATTTTTGTTGCTTTTTTATTGTTTAAAACATAAAAGACAGTTTTTTGGCGCTTACTATGCATACACCTATGTATGTTGAAAATATACAAAAGTACATTTATAAGTAACGAACTGAATGAATTTTATGTAATAATCCTGTAAAGAAATGACTGAGTTGTTGAACTTTTTATGTTATTATTGGTTTTTTTTTGTAAGTAAACAGCCTTTATTTCTGTTTTTAATAGATAAAGAATTTTTAATAAATTAAAAAAATTGATATTATCACGTATTTTTAGTTTTTAAGCAAATATTTCAATTTGTCCAGTTCTCTTCTTAAAATCAAGCTCATTTGCACTAAATGTCAAGTTAGTGCTCATATTGAATCTGGCAACCCTATACCGAGTTGTGCAACAGACAATGTAAACTCAAAAAGAGAGTATGCACTATTAAAAAAGGAATTACAAATACTAAAACGGGAAAAAGAGTTGCTTAAGCGAGAAAATGATTTTTTTAGAAAGATGAGGGAATTCGAAAATAAAAATAAAACTAACGATGGTTCACGCAATGAGTGTGAAAACGAAATTTGCGTAATTAACAACGATGGTGGTAACGAAGACAGTGACGGTGCAAATAAGCGCGGTGCAGGTGAAATTATAGTTGCAAATGATCGAGTTGAAAATGAGGGGGCAAAAGGCCTGGATAAAAATGATAGTGCAAATGATCGAACAACTGAAGCTGGGAAAACTAACGAAAGTGGGGATGCAAATGATCGTAGTGGAAATGGTGGATATAGTGGTGGCGAAAATTTTAGCAGTAGTGACGATAGATGTGGTGAATTAGTGAATTGTGGGAAAACAATGGATAATAACCCTTTCGCTTTCTTGAAGGAGTTACTGCCAGAGTACGATGGTACCGTAGAGCCGTCAATTTTTGTGACACGAGTAAGGAATATTCGTGCTCTTTATTCGGTAGATTCCAGCACAACGAAGGCGCTACTAATATCGAAGGTTAAGGTAAGAGTCCAGTGCTTGGCTCCATGCCAAGTCAAATTTTGTAAATGATGATTTGGATCAGTTGCTTAATGAGATGGTAAATCTATTTGGAGAAAAAGAAAACAAGTTAAGTTTGCGGCGTCGATTCGAGGCAAGAAAATTGCGATACGGGGAAGACTTTGTCACTATTTTAATGACAAGATGATGTACGCAGACCGCCTGAATATCACACAGGACGAACTAATCGAATATATCGTCGATGGGATCCCAGATAACAATTTAAGATTGCACGCCCAGTTACAGTGCTTTACGAAGAAGTTCCAACTGTTAACAGTTTTTTCAAAAATTCCACTGAATCGAAGTTTCAACTTTAATAGAACCGGTAAGCGAGAATCTGGCGTCCGCTGTTATAATTGCAACTGTTTGGGACATTTTGCCAATGAATGCCAAAAACCGAAGAGGGATGCTGGTGCTTGCTATGGCTGCGGAAGCATGGGTCATTTGTTAGCTGCTTGTCCTGAGCGGAAAGTTGGTGTGTCTAAGGTATATTAACTGTAGCCTAGATTATAATTTCAAAAATTAATTTTATTTAGAATGCTTGATGCACAGGGAGCCCCGCTTCTTTTATAAGAGAATCGTTGGTGATGGGGAAGTGTAAAAGCGACAGCACCACAAAGGAAAATTTTAAATTTTTTGTTTTAATAGAACTGTATTCCAAACCATTGCAAAACTTTTATTTTATCTTTATTTTGAGAATAAATATGTTAAAATTGAATTATTTGTTGTTGAAGACTCCTCAATGATGGTTGATTGCGTACTTGCAAGAAATTTTTTTAGTAGGGTTGGATTGATTCTGGTTAACGAGGGAATTTTGTGTGGGAATAGGGGAACAGAGGTAGTTTCGGAGAGTGAGACGTTTTTGGATTCTATTATGTCCATCGAGGTTGAAGGGGCGAATGAGTCCGCGGATTTGGTAGTAGGCGAAGAGATTGGCGGGTGTAGGAAGAAAACGGGGGAGCTTCGAATGTGCGTGGACTACAGAACTTTAAATAAGATGACGTTGAGGGATAGCTACCCTATCCCACTCATAGACGAGTTATTGGACCGCTTGTCAGGGAAGCGGTATTTTACGAAGCTGGACCTAAAGAACAGATTTTACCATGTATTTGTAGAGGCTGATTTAGTTAAGTATACGTCTTTTATCACTCCATTAGGGCAGTATGAGTTTTTGCGTGTAGACTAGAGTACAGGACTCGTTTTTAAGCTTAAATCTACGAAATTGAAAAATTTTATTTGCATTGAGCAGGAGCTCAAAGCATATAATTTAGATGACATGGATGAGGCTGCTTTAATGGTAAAAACGGACATGGTTGAAAAGCTGTTTGGAGTTTTGAAGCTGTTCATGAGAGGCTTGAAATTGAAGACGTCAGCGAAATGAATAGCATTATGAAGGATCTGCATCATATGCGTCTATAAAGACAACGTTAAAAAAAGACTCATTAATCTTCAATCAAATGTGAGTATTGAGCGGCATCCATTGGTAAGACAATCAACGTTTGAGAAAAAGCAGCATTCAATTGTAATACAACAACAGCGTACTCGGCTGCCCTTTATCCAAATCCCCCAGTTTAACGGTTCATACACGGAGTGGCCCGGTTTGTATTCAATGTTTTTAACGGTTGTTGGCAGTGATGACGATTTGACAAAAATTGAAAAGTTTCAGCATCTGCGCTCTAGCTTGACTGGCCCGGCTTTGGATGCAATTCGTTCTTTGGAAATAAATGAAATAAACTACGAAAAGGCAATAAGTATTTTAAAACTAAGATTTGATAACAAGCGTTTAAATTTTCAGGCTCACATTAAGGGCATTGTTTCATTGGACAGTGTTGAGGTACGATCAGTGGCAAAACTTAGAAACAAATTGCAGATTGTTTACTTATTCAAATTGTTGGACGAAAGTTGCATATTGAGACCCAGAGGAAATGGGAAGAAATAACTCCCGTGAATGAACTTCCAACCTGGGATGCAATGGACAAAATTTTGCAGAAGTGGTGCCAAATGATGGAAAATGTAGAGTGTGCTGTGCCGGTAGTATATAAAAATTCAACAAAACAGGTGGGCTATAAAATGTATGCTAGAACTAACAATCGCAAAAGGTCTTTGATTATTTCCTATAACACATCACTTGTCCTCATTTTATTTCACACACGCCATTTAATCCCTTTAAAGAGACAAAACGTTTAGGCCTGTGTATCAATTGTTTAAGAAAAGGACACGACGTTAAATCTTGTATGTTAAATGGCTGTCGAAACTGTTCGGCCAAGCACAATAGCTTGCTTCATATGGAAAATAATGTTTCTCAGATAAAGCAGTCGCCTAATTTAGAGCAGAGTGTTAAAGAAATTAACAATTCTTCAAGTCTTGAAAATCCATATTCGAATTCCACTAAAATTTTGCAACAAGCCCCGTCTAGCTCAAAACAATCGTTACAATCGTCTCTAGTTGTTTCAAATAATTTTCCTGAAAGTAATATTCAATCATGTAGCAATACTGTCAACAGCAATAATATTTGTAAAAAACAAAACAAATTCGTTAATTCCATGTAGAGCCATACTTGATTCAGCGTCTCAAATAAATTTTATCACATCTGATTTGGTCAGTAAACTACAACTTAAACAACACAAAACAATAACTCTCATTTCGGGCATAGGCCAGTCAAATTTGCGCGCAGAAAAAATCGTGAACATCTTTATTAAATCTCGCTTGAACAACGAGTCAGCAAGTTTGTCTGATGTTGTCGCCATATAACTTTTTTATTGTAACTTAACAAGTCGTGAATAACGACACTATTTGCAAATAAAAAATAACACGTTGCCACTACATTCTATCAAAAACTTTTGGTGCATTTTGTTGAGATATTTGTGCAATAAATTTTTTCTTTTTTGTATTAATTGCATTGCCAAAAATATTATTGTTTTCGATTTTGCCATTTTAATTTTTTTATTAATTCTTTCACTTTTATAAACATGTGTTTTTTATAACAACTTTCCAGACAATCATATTTTCGTCACCTGGCATCACTAACAATAACATAAGTTCTGTGTGCAATTTCCCGTATAAACAGTGAATTAGTTATTTGCAAATAGTCCTATTTGCAAATAAGACTTGCGTATAAACGTGGTATGTAATTGACTCCCAACCACCCCAAATAATAAACATTTCTAATTGGAATATTCCAAACGAAGTTCAATTAGCAGATCCATTGACATGCTTTTATCGGTGGTGACTTATTTTTTGAATTTTTTAAAGCTGAAAAAATTAGAATTGGTTCTGGTTTGCCCCTTTTACAAACTACGTCACTAGGATGGATTGCTGCCGACGGTGGAAATGTTGTGCAAAAATCAAATCAATGTCTTTTAATATCGCAAGCCAGTCAGCATGAAGCGAGGAATGAAAATTTAGATTTTTTAATTAAAAAATTTTGGGAAATTGAAAATGAAATGGAAGTCCCTCCTAAAAAATCGATGGAGGAACGCGATTGTGAAAAACATTTCGTTGAAAATTATTGCCGTTTAGATTCTGGTGAATTTTCAGTTCGCTTGCCATTTCAGAAACCTCCCAGTTCGCTTGGTGATTCATATCAATCTGCGTTGCGGCGTTTTAGAAAACTAGAGTCTCGTTTTGATAAATGTAATGAACTTAAGAAACAGTATTCGGATTTTATAAAAGAATATGAACAACTAGGCCACATGTCTTTAGTCAACATTTTTCCTGATGGAGTATCGACCTATTTTTTATCGACAGCACCACTACGAAACTCCGCGTAGTTTTTTATGGGTCTGCCAGAACATCATCTGGTGAATCTTTAAACGACATTCTCATGTGTGGCCCAATTATTTAAGAGAATACTTTTAATATCATACTACGTTTCAGATCATTCAATATTGCTTTAACAGGCGATATATGTAAAATGTACCGCTGTGTAAAGGTTTCTTATCCTGACAATTTCTTGCAATGTATTCTTTGGCGTGATTCTCCTACTGATGTTTTAAAAATGTATAAGCTTGATACGGTGACATACGGCACTAAGCCCGTATCTTTTCTTGCTATCCGATCAATGGCCCAGATAGCAATGGGTGAACAAAATAATTATCCCCTTGGATCAAAAATAATTCGTCGAGATTTTTATGTCGATGACCTTATATCCGGTGGGAATTCCAGAAAAGAAGTAGAATTTTTTTTTATGGAAACAACAGATTTATTGCAAAATGGTGGCTTTAAAATTCGAAAATGGTGTTCAAGTGATCCATTAGTTTTGAAAGGATTAAAAGATGATGTTACCGCCACTAAGAAATCGCTGGAAGTACACCATTTCTTATCGCTATTTATCGCTATCGATTAAACTATCAAGTGCAATTTTTCTTTTATCATTCCACGCGGTTTAAACAGCGAGCCATATTTATTACAAAAGAATCATATTTTATTCGTATTAGATAATCATCCGAAATGATAGGATCGAGAAGTTTCGCTCCGAGTAGCCATACATAAAAAGTTAGTATCCATATTTATAGTATATAAGTTTTATAATAATTGTGAATTATATTCTAGGAATTTTAACATTGAAGTACAAGGCAATAAATAATAATTATAGTCTAAAAATCCTTGTACTTGTGTTTATAATCTGCAATTTGGCTACAAAGAGCTTGGGCAGCTTCACCCGTCCACAGATGATGAAAAGGAAAATTTTTTGAAACTCAGGGATGTAACTGACGTTACTAAGACATTGGGTTTATTATGGGAACCCAAAAGCGATAACTTGTTTTTACAATTGTTCCTGTTTCCAACAGTGATAAAATAACAAAGCTATTGATTTTAGCTACTGTTGCATGCTTGTATGATCCTTTAGGGCTTGTTGGACCAGATATCGTCAAGGCAAAGGTTTTTCTTCAAGGGTTGTGGAAGCTTAAGATTGATTGGGATGATAATATTCTCCTTGCCAAAAATAATATTCTCCTTGCCAAAAGAAAGCTTGGTTTAGTTTGTGTGATGATTTAAATTTTATTGAAGAATTTCCAGGAAAGGTTTTCATCCCCGAATCTCGGTATGAAATTCACGCATTTTGCGACGCCAGTCTGACTGCATACGGAGTATGTGTATATATTCTCAGTAAAAAAAATAGCGTTTATGACGTTCGTCTACTCTGCTCAAAGTCACGCGTTGCTCCAACTCAACTTCTCACAGTACCACGACTAGAGCTTTGCGCAGCACTTTTGCTAGAAGAGCTAATGTATTCCATTAAACAAATGAAAATTTTTTTTGCAAATATTTTTTGTTGGTCGGATTTTTGTAATGGAAGGTCTAGAGTATATGGCTATATATACAAATTTGGAGCTGCAAACTTTTTTCCAGAAAGGCACCACTCACATGTTGGGAAATACATAGAGCATATGGTGTTTAATTGCTTCGAATGGTTCAAAAATATTGCTTTCCAATAGAATATAAATCCCTTAAAGATAACAAAACAATAAATTCGTCGAGCAAGCCAACATCTTTGAATCCATTTATTGATCAATTTGGTTTAATTAGGGTTGGCGGTCGTCTCCAAAAATCAAATTTCGAGTTTGGTGCGCAAGTTACGTATGTAATCCCACATACTCAACCAACCCTCGTAGAAATAAACTCATTGATTGCTAAATATACTAAGCAAACTTAAAAACAAAGTCAGCGGCACTTTGTAACAATTTCAAAATAAAGAAATGTTTCTACAATTAAAAATTTTACTTCTCCATTTTTTTCTTTTAATTTGATTCCTTCTTCCGTCATTTCATAAACACTTAAAGTCAATGACATTTTTTTTGTTGTCATCCAAATTTTATTTTACTATACATAGTGAAATACAATTTGGTTGAAATTCTAAACCCTTAAAAAAATATTGGCCAATTTATAACTTTTGGTTGTTTGTAAAACCACTTAAAGTCATCAACTTTTATTGCGATTGCCCAATAAATAAAATTGTCCAAATTATAGAAAAAAAATTTAAAGAACAAGAAAAAAAAGAAACAGAAAAACTTATGTTAAAAATAGAATCAAGAATTTTGAAGAAGTTAGTCTTAAGACCACAATAAAGAAATAAAGTCACATTTAAAAAATTTGTATGTGTTTTTCTTTTGAATACGTAATTGGCGCAGTCAACGGAAAGTTATTCCAAAGAATAAGTTAAAGAACATACACATTTATTCTAAAGAATAAAAACGTTCAAAAGGCTTAGTTTCATATAATTTAAGTGAAATAATTTAAAACAAAAATATAAGTGAAAAGATATTTTCATTCTAAGTGAAAAAAAAGATGAGCAGCTTTGATGAAAATAGAAATTTGGGGCAGTCGACCAGCGAAGAACAAGTTATGGGGGTAATTTCTTCCCAGGAACAACTTATTAACCAGCTAAAATAACGAGTAGAAACTTTACAAACACAACAACCACTATTGTAACTTTCACACGTATTTATAATTAACTATCTGGCAACCGTATGTTGTCTGCGTTGTTAGGTTTGTAAGCTTTACTACTGAAAAATAAAGAATTTAATATACTAGAAAACACATCACGTTTCTCATTTTTTCCATATTAAATTAACATCCATAAAGCTACAATAAATTGGCGACGAGGAGAAAAGAGCATATATATATAAAACTCATCAACTAATTTCATTGTTTCCAGGAGATAATCCAACAAATACAAAATTTCAACAAAAATTGTACTTCAACAGGCGTCGAAGGTAAATTGCATCAGAATTAATTTTTTTTCAAAATGGACGCCACTCAATTTTCGCACTTCATGGATATGCAGAAAAAAATTTTAGAAAAGGTTAGTGGTATCACATCGGTATCGGCGAGCCAACAAGGATAATTAAACACAGGTGCTAACATTGCTTTAGTGCCAAACTTTCAAATGTTGGATACATCAAAGGAATCTTTCGATATGTACAGGCAAAGATTTGAAAATTACACGCGTATGAAAAATATTTTTGCCGATAAGGAATATTGCTCAAAGTTTCCACCAAAAAAGACAAATACAAGAACAATAATAGAAAATCAAATAACAGTAAATCGAAAAACAACAACGAGATCGATTACAAAGCGTTGGGCTTAGAAGGGTTATGTTTAAGGTGCGGAAGAAACAACCACTATGCAAAAGATTGTAGAAGCAATAAAAGCCACCTTAAATGTTCTAAAACCGGTCATGTGGTAAAGGTATGTATAAAAGCCCGAATGAAGGAAATAAAATCAACTCATGAGGTCACAAATCAAATTAAAGACACACATCACTATGGAGTGTTAAACGTCGTAGACAATTCAAAAAAATTTGAAAAGTGTTGTGTAAACATTCAAATTCAAAGTAAACCCGTAAATTTTGAAGTTGATACTGGGTGAGGCTACACATTTTTACCAAGGGATATATTTTCGAAACTTCAGCTTAATGCTCCATTGTTACCAACGAAAATGTCATTCCGATCGTATACAAAAAACGTTTTTATACCGGATGGAAAAATTCAAGTCAAAGGGGAATATGTTAATAAAACGATAATAGATGAGATCATTTATTGTTCCTGAAGAGTATACAGCGCTACTTGGCCGTAATTGGATACGAAAATTAGGAATCAATTTAAATGAAATAAATTGCATACGCCAATTAAACAACCTTAATGAATTGAATGACATTGATTTTTTTCTTGATAAATTTTATGATATTTTTCAGCCAAAAATTGGATGCGTCAAGCAGTATATAATATCATTAAAATTGCGTGAAAATGCTACGCCTATCTTTAATAGAGAACGTGAAATACCATATTCGCTAATCGAAAAAGTGAATATTGAACTGGATCAATTAGAAAGCGCAGGCGTAATTCCCAAAACTGAAATTAGTGATTGGGGTTCCCCCTTAGTTGTGATACCAAAATCGGATGGTGGTGTACGTCTATGCGTTGACTACTAAGTGGGAGTTAATGAACGCCTGGTAGACGCACATAGTCCTATACGAAAAATTGAAGACATATTCAACTCTTTACGTAATTCAACATTCTTCTGTAGACTCGATTTATATAAAGCGTATTTGCATGTACCGGTTGACGAAAATTCAAGCCGGATACAAACTATATCGACACACCGTGGCACGTATAAAATGAACAGATTATTTTTTGGCATTAAGACAGCACCATCTGAATTCAATCGCATAATGAGTCAAATATTTGCCTACCCCAAAATCAGTTGATGACGTAAGGCGATTTTTGGGAATGGTGACGTATTATTCACGGTTCATCCCAAATTGTTCTACAATAACAGCACCCCTACGCAACCTTATAAAGAAAACATCAAAATTCAAATGGACACCACAGTGTGATAAAGCTTTGAAAGAGATCAAAACTGAAATAGCTAGTGATCGAATCCTAGTCCCTTATCACCCTACGTATCCACTAACGCTAGCATGCGACGCCAGTCCTACTGGAATTGCAGGGGTACTGTCTCATATTATCGGTGGGGAAGAACGCCCTATATCATTTGCATCAAGGTCCCTTACAGAGTCTGAAAGGAACTATTCACAGATAGATCGTGAAGCGCTGGCAATGGTGTTTGCGGTTGATAACTTCTATCAGTATTTATTTGGAAGACAATTCACCCTTTATACGGATAACCAACCATTGGTGGAATTTTTCACAAAAACGCAAAATTACCCCGAATGACATTTTCGCGTTTACAGCGATACGCTGCCCTTTTATCGGGATTCAATTATAAAGTCGTGTATAAAAAAGGCATTAATAACGCTGATGCCGACTGTTTATCTCGAGCTCCAATTAGTTCAGCATATTCAACAGACAAAGCCATTAATGAAGAAGTAAATCAACTTTGTGAAGAGTCTATACAACAAATTACAACATCCACATTAAATTTCAAAACACTTCAAGCAGAGAGGAGGGAAGACAAAGAACTTTCAATGCTCTTACAGAGTCTTCGGAATAATCGTGTAGAAGATACGATGTTTACCATAAACAATGGTATTATATTTAGAGGTCAACGTGTCGTGATACCCCACACCCTACAACCGGCAGTATTAAATGAACTTCACCAAACGCATTTGGGAATTACAAAAATGAAGCAGTTAACTCGCAGGTACGTGTATTGCAAACATATTGACAACGATATTGAACGTTTAGTACGTAACTGTTTGCAATGTGGTAATATCAAGTCAAGTCCCCCGAAAGCCACGCACCATTCTTGGGAGGAACCAGAAAGTAATTGGCAACGTATTCACATCGATTATGCGGGCGTTTTTCAGAGCCACTATTACCTTATCGTCATGGACGCAAAATCAAAGTGGGCTCAAATAGGTATAACATGTTCTGCCCCAACGTCGGATTCTATAATAGAGCTGCTGTTGCATCTATTCTCTAGACATGGGCATCCTGATTCCATAGTATCAGATAATGCGACAATATTTACCAGTGATGAATTTAAATCTTTTTGCGCAAAAGCTGGCATATTCCAAAAATTTATAGCAGCAGGGCATCCAGCTACAAACGGCCTAGCCGAACGAAATGTGCAGACTATAAAACACCGGCTCAAAGCAATGGCAGATGACCCTCGCAACGTTCGTGAAAAGGTAAGGGAAATACTATTCCGGTATAGAGCAACACCACTTAAGAATTGGAAGACTCCGTCCGAGCAATACCTTAATAGGCAAATTCGTATTCAGCTAGACGCGTTGAGACCACCTAAATTCTCTAGCCACCGTTCTACGGATAAATAAATGTAAAGTGCGTCAATTAAGTGCAGGCGATCGAGTATACGCTCGATATTATTCAAATAACAAAAATATATGGCAGCTCGGAACCATCTTGAAAAAGTACGGTCATCTACACTATCTCATCAAATCAGATAATGGGTATACGTTCAAACGCCACATACATCAATTGAGAGCAACAAGTATTCAAAAACAAGTAAGTCCTTCACTGGATGACCCCATACAACCAGAGAATATTCAGAGACACTGAACCGAGGTTAGAACTACAAGATTTGGTTGAGATCCCACAGAATGCGGGGAACTGTTCAGATCAAAATAGAGAAGAACTATCAACAGAAGTCGATCAATCACCAGCACAAACAACTTTACGCAGGACTACTCGCAGACGTCGCGAACCGGCTTATCTCGAGGACTATGTAGTACATCGTGTCCTATAAGCATGGGAGAACTATTGTAACTTTCACACGTATTTATAATTAACTATCTGGCAACCTTATGTTGTCTGCGTTGTTAGGTTTGTAAGCTTTACTACTGAAAAATAAAGAATTGAATATACTAGAAAACACATCACGTTTCTCATTTTTTCCATATTAAATTAACCTCCATAAAGCTACAATAACCACAAAATCAACTATTTACACCAAAAGACATATTGCAGCAATTTAGACAACTAAGATGTCTCGACGAAAATCATAGCGTTATGCCATTCATTAAATCAGTCAAGGCAGTGATGTTGCTGTGTCCCAGAGATAATATGGAGTTAATGAATGTAGCAGTGACAATAGTGGCGAATGAAAAAAATTGTTGGCGAGGCAGGTAGATATATGCAACAACTGGGAGACAATATTACATGGACTCAAATAAAGGCGAAGTTAATGAAACACTACAAGCCCCGGAGACGTTTTCAACAAGTGCAGGAATGTAAAAGTACGTAATTTAAGAGAACTTTTTAATTATTTTGAAAAATGTAAACACGAACTAAATGAAATATATTTATTCGACATTAATAAGCCATTGATTTATAAACCACACAGAGTAGACAGTAGAAAAAATAGATATTCCTTTACGATCTCATTTAGATCAATCAAGTGCACTAAACGACATTATGGCAAGATATTCACAGATCAGAGCTTTAGACGACCCTGGAGCCATACACATAAAATACAGGAAAAACATAAATAATTATAAGAACACGAACATAAACACACCAATTACATCAAACACTCAAAGACACAAATACACTGAACAACGTCAATATACAAACCGACTTCAAAGCCAACAAACAGGTAGAATCATGAATTTGCGCAAAATTTTAACAAGGGCTCTTACAGTTATCAATATCAAAGGGACAATAACACTTACCAAACTAGAAACACTAATAGAGGCGATGAGTCTCGTTATTCAAAACAAGTACCTGAACCATGGAAATAGGTACTTTACAAGACGAACAGTTAATAGGAAATAATGATTTAAATTTTATAGCATTGCCTCAAAATCAACATTACCCATAGTAAAAATTTCTATTGGCAAACAAACCATTAGATGTCTTATCGACCACAAGTATCCTAATACCCCTGACACACATAGGATTTGTATACTACAATAGTATGGTATACTACATGTGTGTCAACGTAAACCACAATTAAACCACGAAACAATCTGGTATAAAGCTGGTTTCTATACTACGTTCATGAACGTGGTTTAAACGTAGTATCTCACCGAACACTTCCCTTTAGCTGTGTTTAGTAAATATTTGGGCAACCCTAGTAACAAAATCAGCTGTAAATACGTTGATGTTTGCCATTTATAATTTATTCCAACAACAATACGCACACATGTCCAAAATGCATGTAGTTTTTCTTTATTTTTTTAACACTTAATATAGGATATTTTCTATTTATTCTGTTATACACAATTAATGCATAACGTAAGCAAATTTTTTTCCCCGTATATAATTCAAAATTTTGTTATTATTTATACAATAGTCAACAGTTTCTCTCATTCCATATTTGTAAACATATGATCGAACATAAAAACAAAAACATAGAATAGATACCACAAGTCTGTCACCCATAAGTAGTATAGAAAACCGTAGTATACGTACCATGGTATGTAAACCATATGCCTGTCAAGGGTATAAAAGAAGGAATATTAACTGAACTATATCCAAAAATTACTCTTAAGAATCCTTTGTCGTATAATACACTCAATGGTACAAATAAAATTAAATTTGTTGTAACAACACCATTCCCAAAAGAATTTGGTTGCCAGGGAACACTCAAATGGAAAATAATTAATTTCTCAAATAAAAATTTTTCAGGCATAATTTTGCAAAATTCTTTACAACCCCTGAAAACAAAAATTGATTATGAACAAAGATGTGTGGAAATACTAAACAATAGACTTTACTTCGAAGAATATAATTATCCCGAATATGTTTATAACATTTGTAGCATACAACAAATAGAAAATAGAAATATAAGAGATAGCATTGATTTTTCTCATATGAATATGAACGGAATAAAACCAAATCCCGCTAAAATAGAATTTTGTAATACAAAATTTGAAAATACCAAATAATACCAAATAATACAAAAATTATGCAAAAATTGCATATCTCATGACAAGGTTTTTAAAAAAGGACCAACCGATCAATGTATATGATCCTAGTTACATAACTTCTTTTGAAAAGCTTAAAGACCTTATAACAAATTCACCAATATTACGTTACCCCAATTTCACAAAGAAATTCAAAATCACAAAGGATGCAAGCAACTTTTCCCTTGGAGCTGTCCTATCTCAAGATGCACACCCTATTGCATATGCATCTAGAACTCTAAATAAGCATGAAACTGATTATGCTACAATAGAAAGAGTTGCTCACCATAGTATGGGTAGTAAAGTACTTCCGACCATATGTGTTTGGCAGAGAATTTGATTTAGAATGTGATCATCAATCACTAAAGTGGTCATCAACCACTAAAGTGGGGTAAAGACATAAACCCAAAACTTCGGAGATGGGTTCTGTACCTGGGGGAATATAATTTTTCAATCGAATGTATTAAAGGAAAAACTAACAATGTCGCCGATTTCTTGAGCCGAATAAGAAACGACGAAATTAATGCTCATATGGAAATTCTACAAGGTGAAAGTGAAAGCAATAGCATGATAGCTGAAATAGGAACAGTCCACTCCCAAGAGGAAGATCTAGGCTATATAATCCCAATTTTAGACACAATCGTCAATCGGTTTAAGACACATGTTAATTCGTTTGAGTTTTTTTATTCTTTATTAAAAAATAAAAACAACTCTCAATAGAATTAATAATACTTGAACATAATCCGTACTTCTCTTTTACGTTATTATTTTTCCCACATTTTCGCGTGAGAATTACTGCGTCTGCATAATTCATAATACTTTAACAAAATCCGTACCTCTTTTTTACGTTCTTATTTTGGCGTGAGAATTACCGCGTTTGCAAAATTCATAGATAAATTAAAACAAAATATTTATTTACACGTACTAAGTCAAATAACTAGTCAGACGTTGGAGAAATTTAATATCTGTTGGGGCTTTACTGTCAGTGAGAAAATAATTTGCTTATTTAATTCACGAGCCAGACAGTTATGAAATCCAATATCTGTTCTCTGCTAACAGTGGGAAAATAATTAGTGCAGCAGAAGAATGAACGGTTTCCGGCCTGCTAAAATTAAAATTTTTTATTTTTTTGTATTGTATTTCTATTTGTATTTCTTTATTATTTGTATTTGTAATTTCCTTCTTTAAATACAATAAGGTTTTAATAAAATTTGTGATTGAACGATTGTCATTCATCCAGCAAACATCCGAATTTCATTTTCACAACAAGTCAGTTTACGTTGTTCTTGTGTACCACTTGAACAACTGAACTGAAAATTATCGCTTGAATTATCCTGGTGAACTACTAGGATAATAAACCCCTACGAACATTAATAACTTGGTGAAGTTATCCATCGTGATAAAGTTGAGCAAACGAGCCTGCGCTTAATATTTTGGCGACCGCGACAGGACATCGGGTTTAGAAAAAACCTAGTCTTTTAAGCGAACAATTCAAATCCAATATATCAGCGGCCAACCACAAACTACAGGCGCTCAATCACAGACAACGTTGCATCACAACCAACAAGCAGCTTACTACAACTCTCAATTAACCTCTAAAGGGCATCAACAGAGCAATATGGAAACCGCAGAGCAGCTTCTTCACCAACTGAAGGAGACCGGCGAGCATATCGCCGGCATCATCCGCAACTTTACCAAGGACCCAGCATCGAAAGAATTCGATGAGGCATATACCAAATTGCGGACTCTAAAGGATAGTGATATGGAAGATGAATACTTCACTGCAGACCGCCATAGTCAAATCCAGTCAATAGCATCCAAATATATAACCCTGATGGAACACAAGCACACTTACCAAGGCAAGGGAGCAATCGCCAAAAACCCTATTGATCCACCGCCAAAAGGAGGGGCGACCAGTCCGAAACCATTAACAAACCCCCCATCCACGAAAAATCAACCTACAAGTGGCCACGATGGTTTAATCAGCCGCTCCCTAGGAAAGATGGCAGCTCTGGATAGATAGAAGGAAGGCCTTCAGTTGCAGTCAGGTCAGGATGGGCCTGATTACGATCTTAAAAAGGCCATCATCACCAAACTATGGCAACAGCTAGAACTACTTAATGATAAAGTGTTAGATAAATATTCCAATCCAGATCTCGCCGGTTATGACACAAGCAGATACATCCACCTCGAACAAGCCGCTCAGTTAGCGATCATCCAGCTTACCACGGCTAACAACAATCGCCACTCATCCACAGAGACTATGGCTAGACCATCTACCCTACCATTACCCACAATCACTCTCTCTAAATTTGAAGGTGATTATATGAAATGGACATCGTTTTCTGACTTATTTGAGAAAACTATTCATGAGCAACAGATGTCAGACGCTCACAAAATGTTTTATCTAAAGACCAACGTTACTGGTGAAGCAGCGAAGCTTATTAATCATCTCGCTGTTACTGCAGGCAATTACATAGCCGCTTGGCAGTTACTACAGGATCGGTATGATAATAAACGACTAATAGTGGCAACAGCGGTTCAGAGACTGCTAAACTGCTGTTAAGCGATTGCACGATACAACGAGAGAATGTCTGGCAGCTCTTTCTAATATGGGGCTCGAAATCTCGACATGGGATCCACTCCTACTCCACTTTCTGGTAAAAAAGTTGGACAAAACTGTATATACTCAATATGAGCGATCACCAACCCAAAGGAAATGCAGCCATTCAGCCAATTTCTTACCTTTCTGGAGAACTACTTTCACACTCTGGAGGCAATAGGACACAAAGATAAGACAGTTTCTCCTGCTAGCAAAACATGCACGCTTACGACACATCCCCGCCATGAGAACCAACGATGCCTAGTTAGCAAGCAAGAATATCACCCATTGTATAGATGCGGAGAATTCATCCAGCTAAGCCCTATAAACAGACTAAAGTTGATACAGAAACATAAACTGTGTGTTAATTGTTTTAGTCACAATCATTTGACCAAACAGTGCACAATTTCAGGCCGCTGCCAGAAATGTGGAAAACTGCACAACACCCTGGTACACTTGGAACAAGCCCCGAAAAAGAATTCATATCCAGGAAGCGTAACAAATCAAAGGGGGAAACAGAGTCAGCCAATGAAGCAGTTACAACGAATAACTCCACGACGCAACACGCGACATCTCTAGTCAGCACACCAACAGAAGCTGAAAGCATGGCGGGAAGTTACACTAACAAAAGACCATATGTTCTACTGGGAACAGCGTTGGTAAAGGTCAAGGCTAATGGTTTATAAAACTGAATGCAAGGCAATCCTTGATTCAGGATCACACGTCATTTTGATCACAGAACGATTAGTCAACCGGCTTGGACTCCCAGCACGGACTACTTCTGTTTCAATCAACGGTATTGGAAAAAACCATACCAAGGTTCAACACCGAGTCAACATTACGCTACAATCTCGGCTCAACAATTTTTCAAGACGGCTTGAAGCATTCGTATTGCCGCAAATTATTTCCCCTCAACCCGCTCAATCGCTTACAATCGACAGGTGGTCAATTCCCAGCAACGTAGCATTAGCGGACCCAACCTTCAACCGTCGGGCGGAATATTATCAGCAACTACTCAAGATCGGACAACTTAAATTAGGCATATATGGCGATGCAATACATGTGAGAACAATTCTACCAAACAAAACAATAAGAGTATAGTTGTTATATGCGAAATCACAGATAACTCCACTCAAGCAGCAAACGCTGCCTAGACTGGAACTATTTGCCGAACAATTGGGTGCTAACTTAGCTGCAAAAGTGAAACTAGACTTGGATATGAATACAACGCCAACATTCTATTGGTGCGACTCAAAAATAGTCTTATCGTGGATAAATTCAAGATCTTCTTCCTTTCATACATTTGTGGCAAATCGAATCGCTTCAATTCAAGAAAACTCGCTACCTGAGCAATGGCGGCATGCGAGTTCTAAAGATAACCCAGCGGACATCATATCAAGAGGATTGGATCCACAACAGTTACAGCATACACCCCAATGGATGTATGGGCCATTTTTTCTTCATGGAGACGAGAAACATTGGCCTCCCAGTTTTGGCCTAGATCCTAATTGCCGACCCCTGAACAAAAGCAAGAATCGTACAACTCACTCATTGCTGTCAATAGTGAAAATTTTTTGCACAGCATCAACCACCAAAATTTACTAAAAGGGCTCCAACGTATCATAGGATACATTTTAAGATTCATTAAAAATGCCAGAACTTTCAAGCAATACGACAAACCCAACAAACTCTCACACCTGAACTTCACGATGCGCTTGACATCATTGTTCGAACCACCCAACTATGCACGTTCACAGAAGACATTCAACAGCTGCAACAGAAAAAGGACCTTAAAGGATCGAGTCAAATAAACAACGTATCCACATTTTTAGACAAATATAACATTCTAAGAGTCGGAGGCAGATTAGAAGCATCCACGTTATCATTCAATACCAAACATCCAATGTTACTTCCTTATAACGACACAATAAGTAAACTAATATTTGAGTCGATACATAGGGAAAACAAACATTGTGGCCCTGGAGCACTTCTAGCAATCGTAAGACAACGTTTTTGGCCCATTAAAGGCAAACATTTGGCTCGGGAAACTGTGCATAAATGTATGCAATGTGTACGACTGAAACCAAAACTTCTACAGCAAATTATGGGAAACCTGCCAGAAGCAAGAGTAATACCAGCCAGACCCTTTATTAATGCAGGAGTTGACTACTGTGGTCCAATCTGGGTTCACTTCAAAACCCGAGGAAAACGACCCCAAAAGGCGTATATTGCAGTATTCTGTTGCTTTTCGACTAAGGTGGTCCATCTGGAGCTTGTAACAGACCTTACAACCGACGCTTTTATTGGAGCGCTCAAAAGATTCATCGGCCGAAGGGGTCATTGTCAGCATCTCTGCAGTGACAACGCAACAAACTTTGTGGGAGCTCGCAATCAATTAGAAGAGTTGTCAACTGCTGTTTTCGCCACAGCTGCTCAAGAAAAAATTCAACAAGAGTGTGCCAGCAAAGGCATCAGTTTTCATTTCATACCTCCACGAGCCCCGCACTTCGGCGGACTATGGAAGGCTGCAGTCAAATCTGCAAAAAGGTTACTTGTTAAAGAAATGGCAAACGCGTCTCTGACCTATGAAGAAATGGAAACCGTGATCATAGAAGTCGAAGCAATCCTTAATTCGAGACCGATTGCACCCTTGCCGAATAATCCTAATGATGAGGCTGCACTAACACCAGGAAAGTGGATGCAACTGTCAGGTCAACTTCAGCAACTCTTACAAAACGATGGGAGTTAGTGTCACAAATAAAACGTCAATTTTGGAAACGATGGTCGCAGGAATACCTCAGTGGACTCCAGCAGCGAAACAAGTGGCAAACCAAGGCTCAAAATTTTCAACGGGGTACCATAGTTATAATTAAGGACAACACACCAGTCATGAAATGGCGTCTTGGAAAAGTAACTGAAATTTACCCCGGTCCAGACGGACTCGTCAGAACAGCTGATGTAAAAACATCCGATGGTATCCTTAAGCGAGCAATTCACTTGCAGGAACCAATGTTAGCAATAATACAACAGATGAGAAACCAACACGAAAAAGAGACAGCTCACCCAAGAACAAAACCATAAATGAACCACCCTCAAAACGTTGTACTCTAAACGCAACAGCTCTACTAGTACTCGTAGCATTATTTCCTATGTCAACAAGTGACGTACACCCAAATCACCAGCAACCCTGGATTACATTTCGAAAATATTGGCCAAGTTAAACCTGTCATCGCTAAAGCTCCTTATTTATTTTGAGCTGACACCGTTCTATAACGAATTAGAGCTTTTAATGAACGGTACCTCTGCGCTGAAAAGGGCCTGCGATTACTCATCCCTTAATCATCAACGGACTTCTATCCCATTTTCAAGATCTCAGGAATGAAATGGAGCACGGTTTGGAAAATTTCATAAAAAGGAAGCGACGAGGAGCAATACACATCGTTGGAAATATAGCAAGCTCCTTGTTTGGCGTTCTAGACTCCAAATATGCAGCAGAAATGACGGATACTATTAACAGTATAAAAACCAACGAAGCCCACTTGCAGAGCCTTCTGCGGAATCAAACATCGTTTCTCGACTCGACCTTCAATCTCATGAAGCAATCGAAACAACGCACGCAAGATAACTTCGAAAAAATGAACGGTAAAATAAACAAACTACTCTACCTCACAACCAATGACATTTACCATCGATCGGAAGCCATTTCATCACTGAGTGTCCAGTTACTTACAATTGCTAATAATTTACAAAAAATGCACACATCTATGATCACGTTGTTAGCGGACACTTACCATGGTCGAATTAGTCCGGTTCTACTAACCCCACAACAATTTTCGGGTTAAATCGATAACACAGATCTAGCAGTTCCAGTTGCAGACATTATTCATTTATATGGTGTAATCACGGCTCACGCGGCAATCTCAACTCAGCACATTATTTGCACCTTGTTCATCCCTCTAGTCCATCAAGGGCAATATGACCTATTTTATATTACTCCAGTACCACAGCTAATGAACAACTCTTTAGTGGCTATCATACCAACCACTAAAATGATGGCTCTCAACGCTCATCGTGACAAATATTTCCCTCTAGATGATCCGAAGCTAAGTACCTGCAATAAACTTGAGCATAACATTTTCTTATGTCCACACATTCAAGCTGCATATCATAGAGGCTCTCCAATTTGTCGCTGTGAGATACATATATTCAACAATGAATCCGACTCAAGCTGCAACATAGAGTTGATAAGTAGCAATAACGTATGGTACTGTTATGAATGCCTGTGCTAACCATGTGTCACAACAATTCATATCTTTCACCCAAATCATATCTTATTGCTAACACTACACTTTGTATAAATATTAAACATTCCTATAAGTGCATTGCCACAAACAATGAGTAATGCTAAATGTTTGCTAGTAATAAGCAACACTTTGTTTGAAACATGACCCTTTTTGAATTTCATAAATATGATAATCATTTTTAGTGACCTAAATATTCTGCATTCTTTTAATGTAAAACGACACATGCATTCATGACGTTTCCATAGTATTAAAAACTATATCAATATAGTATTAGAATATATGTATTAGAATATAGTCAGTAAGAGAGAGTTACAATAAAGATTTGAACGTAAACGCTCATGGCTTGTCATTAATATCTTACATGGCGACCGTGACTTAAAAAAAAAGTAGTTCTTAAATAAAATAGTGATGCTTAAAAAAAAGGTGCTCAAGTAATAAGCAAGTGATTAGATAAATAATAACATTATCCAGTTGTAAAAACAGAAACTTTGAAAGAAATAATAGCACGTAAAAAGTGAAAAATGACGTGGTGGAAAAAAATTCTGTCCACTATCCCCTTACTAATAGCGGGGTATGAAGTGGGAAAGTCCCAAGAGGACAATAATAACGAAGAACTTGTGCAAATTCTTAAAACTCAAATTAATGAACAAAATGAAAAACAAATTAATCATGGGGAACGATCTTACCTATATATTGAAATAATTTCAATAATATTAATAATTATACTGGCGATCATCTATATAATCAAAATGATATGCAAAGTGGTATTATACCGCAAACGAATATAGAGTACGGCCTCAAACAAATACGTAAATCAACAATTAGCTGCTTACAACATAGAACCAACACAACATTAACCAGCAACAACATGAGTGAAAACATCATCAGCAAGTCTACATAGTCAAAAACAACAAGTCAGCATCATCAAAAACAACCATGTAAAAGTAAGACTAGAATTAAACTTTTTATATTTTAAGTTAAGAAAAATAATATTAAATAAAGTTTAAAAAAAAGAAAGGTAAAAATAGCAAGAGTAATGAAATGGAAAAAATATTTTAGAGAGTTTAGAACCATTAAAAAGTAAATTTAAGCAGGCGTATAAATGTTTAAATCAGAACAGGCCTATAAAACAGGATACGTTGGATTAGCATACCCAAACGTTAACAAAATCATTTAATAGTATTAGGGCTACACTACACATACACTACGACAGATTCTCTGCACCACATAACAAAGAGGAAAATGAAATCTTTCACACCCTTAGGGACCAGATACTAGGAATCTTTCATAAATCTTTAGATATTGACAACCAAAATTCTTCCATGGCTGAAGAAAAATGGTTATTAATATCTAAAAAACTACATTCTTATAGAACTGAATTTGATAAAAGCTACAAATGCTTAAATAAGAATCAGAAACCAAGTACGACTACCATTAATAAGCATTTGGAACTTTTACAATTATATTATAATAAAACCATTTAATCGAGTGCAAAACAGTTGAAAATACTTTGCAAGACAAAATTTCAAAAATTTGTGAGGAACTTGAACTATCGTTTACATTCCCTCCTAATTATGAGGAAATAAATCTACCAACCTTAGATCTAAACCACATAATCTATTGTGAATCAACCATGGCCGACCCAATAAAATTTCTTGAAACCGCCAGTAAAATTTTACCTGACTTTGATGGTACCTATCCAAATTTGCGTAAATTTATTGACGCAATTAATCTATTAACATCAATACGAGGAGAACATCCAGAATCTCTCCTTATACAAATTATAAATACAAAAGTAACAAGCAATATCCGCCATGAAATAGAAGGCCTCGATTCAATTGTATCTATAATAGGCAGGTTAAAAAACGTTGTAAAAGGGGACTCTGCAGATACTATAATAACAAAATTAAACGCGATTAAGCCATATGAGAAAAACAAAACAGAATATGTTAAGGAAATTGAACAACTATCCAATGAACTGGCAAATGTACACATGTCGAATGGTATGACCGAAGTGGCAGCGAATAACATCCCTACAAAGGCTGCGACAAAATCTGGTATACAAAATACAAACTCTGAATGAGTTAAATTAATCATGCAAGCCGGCACTTTTAACTCTGTTGAAGAAGTTACTTCCAAATTTCTAGAAATAGACACACAGCCAAATAACTCTATTATGTTTGTCAGAAATCGAAACAAATTGCCATACAATTTTAATAACAACAGAAGCTATAATCACCATAATTATCAACATCATAACAACAATCGTAGAAACAACAATTATAATAACAATAATATTCGTACTAATACTCGGTACCGCAATAATAACAATTCGAATAATAATCGCAGTAATAACAGATACACTCATAATAATACCAGTCGCACTAGCTTTCATAGAAATGTTCGTATTGTTAACAGTCATGAGCAGGGAAACGGCGACGACCCCCTGAACACCGATCAGGGGGAACTCTAAATAACAACAACAGGGTGAGCATTAACACCGCAATTTCCAATGAAAACAATATTTATCACTTTAATCTGAACTTATCAAGCTATTGCTCCATTAAAAACACGCTAAGCGAAAACGTCAATACATTTTTAATAGACACTGGTGCCAGTGTTTCTATACTGAAGAATTTTTGCATAAAAATAAAAGAAAATATAGACCCTACATACAAATGTAAGCTTACAGGTATAGACGACAATCCAGTTTATACAACGGGAAAAATTACAGGCAATTTAATTAACAAAAACGTCTTCATCAAACACGATTTTCTCATCGTTAATGATGACTTCCCAATACCCACAGATGGAATTCTAGGTCTTGATTTCATTACAAAATTCAATTGTGTTCTTGACTTTGAAAAAAATAAGCAACTTTTAATCCTCAGACCGGACGATTTTCCAAATGAAATAACCTTTCATTTGGAGAATCAACCGTCCTTACAAAACCTTTTGGCGATAACCGCACGAAGCGAAGTCATTAGAAGGTTAAATGTTCAAACTAAATATAGCTATATATTTATACCCAACCAGGAAGTCGCTCCTGGAATATACATAGCAAATTCCATCACCTCTAATAAATCACCATACGCCCGTGTCATAAACACTACAGATGAATATGCTTTTATTTCATATACAAACATTATCGCAGAAAACCTTACAAATTACCATATACGTCAACCACCAAAAAATATAAATGACTGCAATCCAATGAGGAAAACAGAAGTTTTAAAAAAGCTTCAAGCCAACTTTCCCACATTTGCATATGATAATCTCACAAAACTATGTTCAGGATACACAGACATTTTTGCTCTGGAATATGAAACCATCTCATGCAATAATTTTTATAAACAAAAACTGAGATTAAAAGATGATACACCGATCTATATAAAAAATTATAGAATCCCTGAATCCCAAAAGTCCGAAATAAATAGTCAAATAGAAAAACTTATCAAAGATGACATCCTAGAACCTTCTATGTCCGAATTTAATAGCCCAATATTGCTTGTGCCAAAAAAAAATCGCTACCAAATGGCAACTAAAAAAGATGGCGGGTAGTCATAGACTACAGACAGGTCAACAAAAAACTAATAGCTGACAAATTTCCTCTCCCTAGAGTCGACGATATTTTGGATCAGCTGGGTAGAGCGAAATATTTTTCGTTCCTTGACCTTATGTCAGGTTTCCATCAGATAGAGCTTGAAAATGACTCTAGAGATATAACTTCTTTCTCGACTAATACAGGTTTAAAAGACTCCCCTACGGACTCAAAATAGCCCCGAATTCGTTCCAACGCATGATGTCATTAGCGTTCGCTGGTCTAAAGCCGGCTCAAGCATTCCTGTATATGGACGATCTTGTCGTCATAGGATGCTCAGAAAATCATATGCTTAAAAACCTTAAAGACGTTTTTAAAACATGCAGAAAATTTAACTTGAAGTTGCATCCTGATAAATGCGTATTTTTTAAACATCAAGTAACATTTTTGGGCCATAAATGCACCGACAATGGCATTTACCCAGATGATGGAAAATTTGAGATCATAAAAAATTACCCAACACCAAAAAATGCTGACGAAGTCAGAAGATTTGTTGCCTTCTGCAATTATTACCGCAGGTTCATAAAAAACTTTGGAAACCATTCAATTCATCTCACAAGATTAACGCGGAAAAATACACAATTCATTTGGTCACGAGAATGCGAAGAGGCATTCCAATATCTGAAAAATGCACTCTTATCGCCACAAATATTGCAATACCCAAATTTTGAAAAGCAATTCTGTATCACAACAGATGCAAGCAAAAATGCCTGCGGGGCTGTGCTTAGCCAGGAATACAATGGTATTCATCTGCCCGTTGCTTTCGCTTCAAGAGCCTTTACCAAAGGTGAGTCAAACAAAGCAGTCATTGAACAAGAACTGATGGCAATACACTGGGCCATCAAGTTTTTCCGACCTTATGTCTATGGAAAGAAATTTCTAGTAAGATGCGACCACAGACCACTGGTATACTTATTTTCGATGAAAGACTCTTCGCCAAAACTTACGCGAATAAGATTAGATCTTGAGGAGTATGATTTTTCAATAGAATATATACAAGGAAAACAAAACAGCGGAGCTGATGCTCTATCGCGCATGAATTTCAGTGACATCAAGGAAATGGGCGAACACATTAATACACTAAAAGTCACTACGCGACTACAAAATAAAAATATTGATAATACTAATATAAATTGTAATATCAATCAAAAAGAGAACAAACCACGCGCATATGAAGTTATTAACATAAATGATGTAAGAAAACAAGTTCGTTTAAAGTTTTCCCGAGTAGTAGATACACTTAAGTGTTCACTAATAAAAGGAAAACGAATTTTGGTAAAAATGATCGTGAATGACTATATTGTTAATGGAAAGATTGATTTAGACCAATTCTTGCCAAAGCTTGCAAAAATGGCTAACAATATAGGCATTCAAAAGTTGCAACTATCACTTAATGATACAATATTTGAAAATACTCGAGTAAATGAATTTAAAGAAACAATAAATTAAATAATCTAGAAATCGCGCTAACACCAAACATAAAAATAATAACTGATGAAAAAGAAAAACTTGAAATAATAAGGAAAAATCACGATGATCCACTGATTGGTGGCCACCCAGGGATCACAAGATTATTAAACAAACTAAGAAAAGACTATTACTAAAAAAATATGACCAGACAAGTCACTAAATATGTAAAAAATTGGGTGCAATGTCAGTTAAACAAAGCACGTCCTAAACACAAAGAGAAGTTAGCAGTTACGCCAACCCCAGCTAAGCCTTTTGACATAGTCATTATAGATACAATAGGGCCATTCATCAAATCAAATGCGGGAAATGAATATGCCATAACAATGCTATGTGACTTATCTAAATATCTAATAGCCATACCCATACCGGATAAGTCGGCAAAATCTGCAGCAAAAGCAATATTCATGAATTGTGTACTAAAATACGGACCCATGAAAACAATACTCACAGCCATGGGCACAGAATACAAAAACCAAGTACTTTGCGAACTCTGCAAACTAGTTGACATAAAACAATTGCATTCCACGGCATACCACCATGAGACCTTAGGTGCCGTTGAACGTACTCATAGAACATTCAACGAGTACCTCAGAGCCTATTTAGCACCAACCAAAACCGATTGGGACGAATGGGTAACTTACTTTGAATTCTGCTATAACACAACCCCTTCCTCAGTACATAAACATTGTCCATTTGAGCTGGTGTTCGGCAAGTCGCCCACACCGCTTAACTTTCTCCTGAAAGGGGAGGTAGACCCAATATATAATATTGAAGCCTACGATAAAGAGGTAAAATACAGATTACAACTGTCACACCAACGAGCCAAATTATTAATTGAAAAAAGTAAATGTAAACAAAAAGAAATACATATATGACAAAAAGTCGCATCCACAAGAGATACAAATAAATGATATGGTCTTGATAGAAAACACGGCTGGTCACAAATTGAACGAATTATACACCGGTCCTTATCAAGTCGTAGCAGTAGAAGATAAGAATGTAGTAATAAAACTAAAAAACAATAGAACTTCTACTATTCATAAAAAGAGAGTAAAGTTATTTCATAAGGATTAATTGTAATAATATAAATACATAATTAGGTGGATCCCCTAGCAGTAAAACAATTATGTAACATTTAAAATAAAATATGTTAGGAATGATCCTAAAATTGAAAAAATAATTATAGGATCATTCTTTCGAGAAGGGAGGTGATATGAATGCCTGTGCTAACCATGTGTCACAACAATTCATATCTTTCACCCAAATCATATCTTATCGCTAACACTGCACTTTGTATAAATATTAAACATTCCTATAAGTGCATTGCCACAAACAATGAGTAATGCTAAATGTTTGCTAGTAATAAGCAACACTTTGTTTGAAACATGACCCTTTTTGAATTTCATAAATATGATAATCATTTTTAGTGACCTAAATATTCTGCATTCTTTTAATGTAAAACTTCACATGCATTCATGACGTTTCCATAGTATTAAGAGCTATATATGTATAAGAATATAGTCAGTAAGAGAGAGTTACAATAAAGATTTGAACGTAAACGCTCATGGCTTGTCATTAATATCTTACAGTACCAACTTTATAACAAGAACCAGTGGCTGCTCGCAACTCAAGAGCAACTAAAACTAAGCACAGTATGCAAGGGTGAAAGCAGTTCATAATTGCTGGAAGGTACCGGGTTGCTCACGCTTCCCGCAGGGTGTGCAATGAAAAATGATGTTATTACCATATATGGACATCGAACCATCTCATCAAACTTGCATTCATCATATGCAAGCAATGGTACTAAATCAAATAACTAGACAGACGTTGGAGAAATTTAATATCTGTTGGGGCTTTACTGTCAGTGAGAAAATAATTTGCTTATTTAATTCACGAGCCAAACAGTTATGAAATCCAATATCTGGGGGCTAATTCTCACACTCGTAATCGAAATAGTATTCGTATCGGAATTAATTTCGATACGAGTTATTTTTCTGATGATAACTCTCGATACGTAACGAATAGAGTTATTGCTTCAGTGTTGTTAAAAGCGTGCCGAAATACTTTTGCCAACACCGAATAAATTGAAGTAAAATGCAAACAAAAAACATATGTTTGTATGCACAAGAAAAAGGAAAAAATTACAATCAAATTTTAAATAAATAAGGAAATGGATCCCGTGTTGTTTTTTTATTCAGAATCTTCTGATTCTGACAAAGTGGAAAACCTAAACATTATAAGAAAAAAAATAAGATGCAGCATGGATCCCTTAAGTTTGTCAAGAAACGAGTAAGTGTATTTTTTGTTTCTGAAATAAAACTAATAGTATTTCTTTTATAGAATTAAAAAACGTTTTAGACTTACCAAGGAAGCATTCAATTATGCCCTTGGAGAACTGCAGTTTGAGGGGCATCTTTATACTGCTGTTCCACCAAAAATTCAATTGGCTGCTACACTTTCCATTTTGGCGTCAGGTGGGTTCCAACATTGTGTTGGCAACGACCTTTTAATTGGAGTAAGTCAGAGTGGTATCTGTAAAATCACAAAACGTGCCATAGAAGAGATGGAACGTAAGCTTTGTGGCCAATTTATACAGTTCAACCCCAGAAATAGTGATGACTGTAAAGAGTATTTTATGTCAAAATACAACATTCCTGGAGGTATGTATGCAAGTGAAATACATTTGACAAGTTAGTTATTATTTTTTTACAGTTATTGGCTGTTATTGGAACGCACTTCGGTTTACAGAAGCCTAAAAATGAGCATATGTTCTTTAACAGGAAGGGCTTTCATAGTATAAATTCAATGGTGGTGAGTATATTCTTATGTATGTATATATTATTGAAATTATTGCGTTACTGTTTATTTTAAAATTTAAAGATATGCGACCACAAGCACAAAATCTTAGCAATTAATTCAAGATATGGAGGAGCAGCCCATGACTCTTTTGTGTGGAAAAATTCTGACGAAAGAATTCTAGTTGAGCAAGAGTACAACAACAATTTAAGAAACTTTTGGCTCTTAGGTAAGTAAATTTAAAACGTTATTCAGAAACTTAAAATTAAAATGTTTATGTATTTAAAAATGTATTTATAGCGATTCAGGATATCCATGTGAACCATGGTTATTAACGCCATGGAATCGCGGTTTAATGAAGTACATTCAAAAGCAAGGTGTACCGTTGAGAGGACAATTGACATTTTAATGGCTCGTTGGAAAATATTGTGCCACGACAAAAGAAGTCGTTACAGTGCCAAAAGGGTCGCCCAATTTTCCAATTTTAAAGTGCCGGATTATGAAAATGTACAACAAACAACTGATAGGTTCCAGGTGCCTGTAGTCGATGATGCAACAGAAACAAATATAACAAAAATTGGGGAAAAAATTCATGACAACATAAAACGGAGTCTGTGTAACATTTAATTACATATGTTCATACATTTATTTAAATTATTGCTAGTTCATTTTCATTAAACACTTAAAACTAAATAAAATTATCACAAATTCATTTACATTAAAGACTTGAAACTAAAAGAAATTAAGAAAATAATAATTGCATAGGTACTTTGGTATTAAAAAAAAAATAAAATAAATAAAATTAAAACTTCTCCAATTCCCTTTTTTTATCATAAGCTCCATTTCTTTTGTTTGTATGGTAAGTTGCTGTTCCCTTTCTTTCATTTTAAGGCTTTTTGCTTTCATATCATTAAGTTGACCAGAAAGTTCTATTTCTTTTTCCTTTAACTGGAGCTTTTTATTTTTAATTTCAATTAGTTTATCTAATCTGCTTAACAACTCTTTCTGGTATACTTCTGCAGATATCAAATTTTGTTGCAACAAAGTTGTTTTACTTTGTTTTAGACCTTGGTCGGTAATTTCTTAAAACGAGCTTCTTTTTTAATAGGCTCTGATTGTATTCCGTCTTCACTTGCAATAATATACGAAATGTCAGCAGGTAGCATATTCTCATCTCCACTGTCATCCAACAACTGTAGCGATGTGCACAAATAAGTGGTACTTTTTTGTTGGGATGTAGATGGATAATTATCGCCGTCTTGCAGCAGATCTTTCAATATTTGTGATCCAAAACTTTTAACAGTGTTTAGAACTTCGACCGCGACTTCTATACCCGCAGCAGCCAGTATTTGTTCTTCTACATGGGAAAGAACTTTTTCCTCATACGGTCCACCACCAGTTTTTTTCTTTGATAATTTATCAAAAGCAAATTTACTTTTCACGTTTTGCTTTTGGTCAGAGTAGACCTATATATGTACATATATGTAAATACAAATTAAGTATTAAAAAATGTATTTATTTTTTATTTATACACATATTTACCTTGCGCCACGACTTGACATCTTTTGTTGGAGGGCCAGAGGCGTTTAGCTTGGCCGTCAGTTGCTCCCAAAGTTGGTTAGCCTTTGCTCTCCCTTGCGAATTATTTGGCAATATGCCCTTTGCCAAGTCTGTGTGCTGAGACATGAAATTTCCAAGAATTTCCTTTTGAGTATAATTAATTTTTGTTATGCTTGACCTGAAATGCAAAAACTATAATTTTTTTCTTAATTTATAAAATTTTACTTACATTTGCTATTTTATTTTTCTTTGCACTTAAAATACGTTACTGCTGTTTTCTTGTTTACGAATGGCTTTTTGCTTGCGAGTAAAAACTCGCACGCATGCGAGTTAATGATTACTCGGTATCGAGCGTCATCATTAGAAATTTGGATACGAGTTACTCGATAGCGAGACAGAGAATCCCAAAAACTAAAAAACTCGATCCATCGAGTAGGATTTCGCACGCATGCGAGTGTGAGAATTAGCCCCCTGTTCTCTGCTAACAGTGGGAAAATAATTAGTGCAGCAGAAGAATGAACGGTTTCCGGCCTGCTAAAAATTAAAATTTTTTACTTTTTTTGTATTGTATTTCTATTTGTATTTCTTTATTATTTGTATTTGTAATTTCCTTCTTTAAATACAATAAGGTTTTAATAAAATTTGTGATTGAAAGATTGTCATTCATCCAGCAAACATCCGAATTTCATTTTCACAACAAGTCAGTTTATGTTGTTCTTGTGTACCACTTGAACAACTGAACTGAAAATTATCGCTTGAATTATCCTGGTGAACTACTAGGATAATAAACCCCTACGAACATTAATAACATAGTGAAGCACCAAGTTATCCATCGTGATAAAGTTGAGCAAGGCAAACGAGCCTGCACTTAACAACACAAATAATAGTTATAGAGGAAAAACGAAACACAATTGAAACAATTTTCAAATTTAAACGTATTTATATAGATAAAAATGATATTAACGAAAATAGGGTCTTAGATATCATAAGGAAGGAAATAGATAAAGGAAGAGTGGGAATATACTCTAACCTCAATGACCGCGAATATTACAAAGATCAGAAAATTATAGAAGCAGAATTTTCTACGAACCCCAATGTTAAATTCATCAAATGTTCTCGATTAGCAAAGGACATCGAGAATGACGAAGAATAAAGAAAACAAATCGGCCTATTCCATAAACACGAAAGCGGACATTGCGGTCTAACAGCAACTTTCGAAAAGCTGAAGAATTTATTATATAATCCTCAGCTTAAGGAAGAAATAACAAAAGTCATTAACAATTGCGATATATGCTCGGGAGGAAAATATGATAGAAGCCCCATCAACAGCAGGTTTTACATAACCGATACACCGCATACTACTAATGAAATTATACACATAGACACTTATGCCAATAGCAAACATTCCTTCATCGTTTTTATTAATAAGTTTTCAAAACATGCCACACGCTTGCCACTGACGAATAGAAATAGTATTACACTTGTTGCACAATTACAACAGTTTTAGCGAAGAGTAAAAAAATGGTATTCGACAACGAATTTAATAATGAAAGTGTTAAAATATTTATGCAAACTGAAGGAATAGATTACCACATTACCAAACCAAACAGCCCCACTAGCAACAGCGATATTGAAAGACTAAACAACACAATCACAGAAAAACTAAGAACTTTAAATCTGGAAAATCATTTACCAATTACACAAAAAACATCTAAAGCCATAATGTTGTACAATGACACTTATCATAGCACAATTAAATGCACACCATTACAAGTTCAAAATCACACAATTGATCACACCATAATATATGAAAGGCTACGTAAAGTAAAAGAGCAACTAATACCAAAAGCAAATACAAATAGGGAAAGTTACACAGAAACAAGACAAGAATTTTTTATAAAAATTTACGACACAAAGAAGAACCAAAATTTAGGAAAAAATCGTCACAGGGAATACATACATACGAGCAATATTAAAAGACCTAATAAATACAATAGTCTCATTATAAACGAAAATTAATTTACACTTAAATTTAAAGTTACAGGGAACATTAAACATACTAATAACCATGTTTATAATAACGCAAACTCAGGCCAACGTAATATTACATTCAATAACGGGAACAAGTGGATACGTACAAATTAACAACTATAATTGCAGCATTCCCGTAGAATCAGACCTAATTTTACACCACGTAGATATAAAAGAAATAACAAATATTCTTCTGCAAACGAGAAGTGACTCAAATAATTTGAAAATGAACGAAAAAAACATTTATATGTAATGAGATAGACACACTTTTAAGTAAGATAAAAACAATAACACCTAACAATAGGCAAAAACGGGGACTTTTAAATTTAGTAGGACATGCTTGGAAATATCCTTTGGTACAATGGACAGTACAGACCAGGAAGATATCATTAAGCATTTTATTACAGTTGATACTAACATACATTACTCTATAACAAATCAACAAATAAAACGTAACGACCATTTCAACAATACAATACAACTAATAAAAAACACTGTAACACAGAACCAGGAGAATTTAATACATTATATGGAGGGACTACATAGATCAGTATGGGACATATTGACAAAAAACATGTATTTTGAAAATTTACTTATTTTAACAACAATTAGAAACCACATAGAACATATACAAAACTATACAACAACAGCACAAAATGGAATAACAGACGCTAGCCTCCTAACAAAGCAAGAGATAGATGACTACAATATAGATACATATAAGTAAAATTAAATTTTTAAGAACTGCAATTTTCGAAAAAACTAATGAACTAATTTTTTTAATTAAAGTTTCAAAACCACAAGTAACAACTGTTGCAATGCCAGGAATGTCGAGCGAGTTATGGAAATCCCCATAATACCACTTTCAGCAACAACAACAACGCCACCAACAAAACCACCTAGATTGACTCATACATGAAAACCAGCAATACAAAGTTCAACGCTCTAGAAATAAGAAACTGTTTAATTTCATTTTTTACTTTTAACCTGAATAATATTTCACAATATAAACTTCCACATAAGAAACATAAAAAAATGCAACAATTTAATTTAATAATTTGTTTTGTATTCTGTTCTTATTAATTTTAGCTTTTTATGCAATTCTTTTTTTTTGCAATCAGTTTATTAAAGCTTAATATACATTTCTCTTTATAAATAATTTTGTATTTTTTTGTTCCAATATTCTAAAGCTTAATCTGCAATTCTTTTCATATAAATAATTGTAACTTTAAATTAAGAATTTAATCAATAAAGTGAGTTGAGCCTTGAAAGGTTTGTTTTATTTTTTTGTGTGAATAAAAACCCCTCACATATCTAGCGCCTTTGAAATGTGTGAAGAGCCGACAATGAAGTTATAGGTAAAAAGCAAATAAATATGATTCATTCTAAGCCTGGATATAAGACTGAAATGTTCAATAAAACTTTATATGTTATATGTAATAGATCTCTTAATTTATTAACCCGAATATAACAATTGGCGACGAGGTGAAAAACTTTTGAAAATAATGGCGCAACGTACGGTGGAAAATGTTGTTGGCGAAATTTTAACACGCCAGCAAGAGTCCATGGAAAAACAGCAGAGGTTAATGGAAATGCTCACACAAATAGCAAGCAGCAACCTAAACCCGCAAACATCCGCTTCATTCACATCTGTCACAAAGGCTACCACTGCCCCTGAAGCTTTAATGGACATCATATCGAAAAACATACGGGAGTTCGTGTATGAGCCAGATGAAGGTAACATATTTTCGAGGTGGTTTGACAGACATGAAGACATTTTTCTCACCGAAGCAACAGAATTAGATGACGCCTCAAAAGTGAGGTTATTGTTACGAAAAGTAAGTACAGATGTTTTCAATAAGTACAAAGATTATATTCTGCCCAAGAAGCCTAGAGACGTAAATTTCGCAGACACTCGGGAAATATTTGGAAAACTATTTGGAAGAAAAGAAAGCTTATTCAGCCAAAGGGTACGTGGCGCAAATGACGACATTGTAGGTTATGCCGCCATTGTAAATCGTCATTGCGAAAATTTTTTCTTGCAAAAATGCAGTGCAGACAACTTTAAATGCCTAATTTTTGTAAATGGCCTTCAACATGAAAAAGATAAGGAAATAAAATCAAGGCTTTTGACAATGTTAGAAAGTGAGACGGCAACAACACCAATCACAATTGACAAATTAGTTGGCGAAGTTCAAAGAATAGAAATCCCAAAACGTGACGTCACTATGCAAGAACAAAGTTCATCAAACGTAAATAAAATTAAAGTCGATACAAATTATCGGAAAGAAAAAACACCAACTCAAACGCCTAAACGACCCTGTTGGCAATGTGGCCAAATGCACTTTGTAAAAGATTGTAAATGCAGGGATCACAAATGTAATTCTTGTAACAGAATCGGTCATAAGGAAGGTTTTTGCACTTGTTTTCCAGAAAAAAGTAGCCGCCAAACGCAATCAAATTATAAACCCCGCAAACGTTATTATAAAAATTTTAATCAACATGTCAAAAGCGTGCATATTTCAAACAAAACCAGGAGGTTTGTAGTTTTACGTATAAACAATATCAATATAAAATTTCAACACGATACGGGGTCAGACGTAACAATAATTTCTAAAAAGAATTGGGAAAATATTGGTAAGCCAAGATTGAAAATATCAAATTGTACACCCTGTGATGCTTCAACAAACAACATTGCAATTCTCGGAGAATTCGAATCAATCGTTGCTTTAAACAACGTCAATATAAATTGTAAAATTTTGGTCTCTCCTAATTCAGGACTTAATCTTTTTGGATCTGATTTTATAAATCGTTTTCAATTGTGGGGTGAACCGACCGATTCATATACATCGTGTCAGAAAATTGAATATAAAAGTCCAATAACACCAATGGAGCTATGTAAGCAATTCCCCGAGGTTTTCAGAAAGGAAATCGGACAGGTGAAAAAATTTTAAAATTCACAAATGCAGTTCCGGTATTCAGACCCAAACGTCAGGTAGCATATGCCATAAAACAGTCCTTGGACGAAGCGCTAGACACTTTGGAACGAGAAAATATCATCAGCCCCATACAATTTTCAGAATGGGTAGCTTCAATTGTAGTCGTAAAAAAATCATCTGGACAGCTTAGAATCTGTGGTGATTATTCAACAGGACTCAACGCACAGCTTGAGGCCCACAACTTCCCGTTACCACTACCAGATGACATTTTTGTAAATTTTAATAATTGCGCATCTTTTTCAATTATAGATCTCAACAATGCCTACATGCAATTGGAAGTTGATGACGAAACAAAGAAAATTTTGGTCATAAATACACACCGTGGATTATATACGTTTAACCGGTTATCCCAAGGTGTAAAAACAGCTCCCGGCGCTTTTCAACAAGATATTCAGACAATTCTCTCGGGTATTGAATGTGTGTACCCATATTTAGATGACGTGGTCATAGCAACACAAACTCGTGAACAAAATGAAAAAGCAGTTAAAGAAGTTTTAAATCGCTTAAAGTCCCACAATATGACAGTCAACTTTGACAAGTGTCAATTTTTCAAAACATCATGCTCATAATTAGGATATTACATCGATAGTAAGGGCATATACCCAAATAAAGACAAAATTGAACACATTCGGGAACTGCCACCTCCTACAAACATAAATGAATTGCGGTCGTATTTAGGTGCAGTAAATTATTATGGTAAATTTCTGCCTAACATGAGAAAATTGAGAGATCCCTTGGACAACCTCTTAAAGAAGAAGTCGAAATGGAATTGGTCTAAGAAATGTCAACAAAGTTTTGATCAATTCAAGGAAATTTTAACTTCAGAACTTCTGCTTACACATTATGATCCAAAACTTCCGATTAAAGTAGCCGCAGATGCTTCGAATGTTGGGTTAGGAGCATATATTTGCCACACTTTTCCAAACGGCACAGAAAAAGCAATATACCATTGTTCAAGAGCGCTCACACCAGCAGAGAAAAATTATTCCCAAATAGAGAAAGAGGATTTAGCTCTGGTGTTCATAAATATTTGTATGGCAGAAAATTTATTTTGCAAACGGACCACAAACCATTATTGGCTATATTTTCAAATAAGAAGGGAATTCCTGCGCACTCCGCAAATCGCCTTCAGCGTTGGGGATTAACTCTGATGTCTTATGACTTCGAGTTACAGTATATTTCTACAGACAATTTTGGCGCAGCTGACATCTTATCACGTCTCATTAAAAAAATACCAATAACACCTAAGGAGGAAACCGTAGTGGCCTGCGTTCAATTGGAAAAAGACATTAAACTGGTCATTGATGACGCAACTAAAGCTTTGCCTATCACCTACAACATGATTCGAGCCACAACTGAAAGAGATGATGAAATTCAAATAATCATAAAATATCTTCAATCTGGTAAGTGGCCAAACAATATTGATAAACAATTACAATCACCCCTATCGGGAATAATTTTCCGCATGAAATCATTCCACATTCCACATTATTGCAATCGTGAATAATTTCCCCCGAAAAATTCCACTTAAAACAAAATTCCCTTATCGTGAATGTTGTTTTTTCGTGCAATATGTGGAATTTTTTCATTGTTTTGTTCACTTTAATTTCGCTTGGGGAATGCATACATCATGTAAGTATTTTTTGTCTAATTAGAAATTTAAGGCTGATAAAAAGTAATTTTAGGACAAAATCGGTAAATAAATTTCAAAGTGACATTCTTCTCAATAAAATGAAAGGTAACAGATCCACTGGCCTTATTTTCGCATTTATGTTTTTGTGCGGATCAATTTTACATCATTCACTCGACTTATTTCGAATCGTGATGCCTTTCGTGAAGAAGATGGGCTACATGAAGCGGACTTTCATGTTTCCTTATTTATATGTCTATTATTTTAATCAAAATTTTGGGAAATAACTTTCCAATGTTATGGCAGAAATTAACTAACGAATTTAACTGACCTTCGTAGACTAGTAGGTAGTGTACTACACTCGTAGTGCGAAGGTCCCAGGTTCGAATCCTACCGCAGAACTCTGGCAGTTTGTGTCTGACAATTAAAAGGGAGCGGCACAACAAGCCTTCACTGGCTTAAGTGTATGTCGTATGACATGGGCTTATCACACCCCTCCAATCAACCTAACCTAACCTAACCTAACTAACGAATTTCTCATTTTATCTGTGAATTTTTAGTCAATTAATACAACCGACGTTTATTTTCCCTTGGAAATTCTTTTAGAATTGGCACATAAGAATTTTCATAATGTCCTGAGACAAAGAAAAACTACCTTTAATCATAAACCAATCATGTTTAAGTTGTATGATCGACATGATTTGTTAAGATTAAACTGTCACAATAAAGAAATGCAGGTGATAATGAGAAAAGTATACTGGTCGTTGGAAAAAGGTAACGAACTCGAGGCTAAAAAATTCAAATTGATAGAGCGCCATCATGCGGTGTGCAAAGAACTTCGGCTGAAAGAAGTCAATAATAAAATAGAGAAAACCCAAAGATTACTAGAAATTGAAGAAATAAAACTTCGATTATTAGAAAAAAAAAACAACTTTAATTTAACAACAATTTTTTTAAATTATTGCTATATATACGTACATATGTATGTATGTATGTACTGCTTTATTTCTGCAATATTTCTCTGCACCTTTATGTGTATGTATATCTTTTTATATGTATGTATATCTTTTATTTTCAAATGTTCATTCAAATTACACTGATAAAATATTACACTTTGCACAGCTGTTCAAGTTGTGGAAAAAATTGTTCACGTGAAATTCCCGATACCAATTTTCTGTTCGGGTGGAATAAAAATTCCACGTGAACAAAAATTTCACTTTTTATTCACGATAGGGGTGAATGTTATTTTTCGAGAAAAGATAACTTGAGTTTTGCTAGTGGTTGTTTAATGTACGGCGATAGAATCGTTATACCAAAATGTTACAGAAAAAAGTTCTTAAAGAATTACATAAAGGACATGATGGAATTGAACGCACAAAAATGCTTGCCCGAAGCTATGCATACTGGCTTCAAATAGATGACGACATAAAACAGTTCGTAAGAGATTGTCCTAAATGTGCAAATGTAGCTAAAACTTTGAAAAAAACCACTTTACAATCTTGGCCAATAGCAAATCGTCCTATGCAACGTATCCATATAGACATAGCTGGTCCAATGGATAACATGTATTACTTTATAATCGTTGATGCTTATTCTAAGTTGTCGCAAATTTACCAAATCAAGAATATAACAGCTTCAATAATAATTGAATGTCTACAAGATTTCACAACTTCTTTTGGTAATCCCGAATTAATTGTGAGCGATAATTGTACCCAGTTTTCTAGTCGTGGGTTCGAAAAATTCTGTCTAGAAAATGGTATCAAACATATGTTTTCGCCTTCATACCACCCTCAATCCAACGGCCAAGCTGAACGATTTGTGGATACCCTGAAACGAGCATTAAACAAGTTAGAAGGTTGTGGAACAACAAAACAAAATTTGTATACATTTCTTCAATGTTACAGATCCAATCCTAGCAAAACAACAGGAAAAACACCGTCTGAATTGTTCGTGGGGAGGAAAATAAGAATAAATCTAGATCTACTAAAAAACCAAACACAGAAGACCAAAAGCGTGATGAACGAATGGAAAAACAATTTAACCTTCAACATGGTGCAAAACAAAGAAATTATAACGTTGGACAACGCGTATTTGTAAAAATACTTAAACAAAACGAAACTAAGTGGGGTTCTGGTGTCATCGTACAAAAACTCGCTAGAGTGATGTATAACGTAAAAATTACAAACGATCCCGACTTTCGAATGGTAAGATGTCATGCGAATCAAATTAGATCAGATTTTTCAAGCAATAACGCCTCAAACATATTAACATTATTAATCATTAATTGATTGTTTAAATTTACAACCTGTATCTTTTGATCCTATAGAAACAACCGAAACTGAAACTAATCAACCAGAGCAACCTGAACAAACTATCCAATTAGACCAACAGAGGGCAGATTATCAAAAATCTGAGAATCAACCGGAACGAATATCGTTGGAACAACAGGCTCAACACAACAACCATGAAAATAGCACACGGGTTAATCGTAGGGCAGCGGAACAGCCATTATATAGCGAGGCTTGTGGAAATCCAAAGGTTATAAGGAAGTCCAGTAGATCGCGTAAGCCTCCGTTTTGGGCACCGTACTATACAACTAAAACAAGGGGAGATGTTGGCAATGCCAGGAATGTCGAGCGCCGTTGAAATGTGTGAAGAGCCGACAATGAAGTTATAAGTAAAAAGCAAATAAATATGATTCGTTCTAAGCCTGGATATAAGACTGAAATCTTCAATAAAACTTTATATGTTATATGTAATAGATCTCTTAATTTATTAACCCGAATATAACAACAACTATTATACCTATGCCATACTTAAATAAAGAAGTAGATGCAGAAATTGAAAATATATTTAAATATAATAACAAAACATACATATATGTACAAGCAAAATAATTATTTACCTGAATGTAAAATACCAAGACATTGCACAATAGAAAAAACATGTAAGATTGTAACAAACGAAAATACTGAGATTCTAAATATTAACGATCAAACAATTGTAGTAAAAAATGCAAAGAATAGCACAATAACTAGCAACTATAATAACACAAACAAGGTTTTTAATGGAAATTTAATACAATATAATAATTGCACTTTAACAATATCAAATCAAAAATTTTCATATAATAATAAAATGTATTTGGATAGAATAATTGTTTCAAAATTTCAAAACATAACATTTAATATCACACTTAGTATAGAAGAAGTAAAAATAAAAACAATTCAATATATGAAAGAAATTGAAAAAATTAAATTCAACAGTAAGATTATTGTCTACACCATACCACCAACAATAATTATGGTAATAACAATAATATTAATAATAATATTACATGACAAATGTAAGAGGTCAAGTTGAAGAATTCAGGAGAATCCTTCGTCTAGTAGGGGAGGAGTTACGTATCTAATCCCAGATACTCAACCAACCCTCGTAGACATAAATTCATTGATTGCTAAATATACTAAGCAAACTTAAAAACAAAGTCAACGGCGCTTTGTAACAATTTTAAAATAAAGAAATGTTTATACAATTAAAAATTTTACTTCTCCATTTTTTTTAATTTGATTCCTTCTTCCGTCATTTCATAAACACTTAAAGTCGATGACATTTTTTTTTTTTTCATCCAAATTTTATTTTACTATATAGAGTGAAGTACAATTTGGTTGAAATTCTAAACCCTTAAAAAAATATTGACCAATTTATAACTTTTGTTTGTTTGTAAAAGCACTTAAAGTCATAAACTTTTATTGCGATTGCCCAATAATTAAAATTGTCATAATTATAGAAAAAAAATTTAAAGAGCAAGAAAAAAAACAAAGAAACAGAAAAACTTATGTTAAGAATAGAATTAAGAATTTTGAAGAAGTTAGTCTTAAGACCACAATAAAGAAATAATGCCACATTTAAAAAATTTGTATGTGTTTTTCTTTTCAATACGTAACTCGCACGCTTTCTTCTGCGGAACAAACTTATGCCACAAATGAGCGAACTGCTTTCAATCGTATGGTCTTGCACAAATTGAGGCATTATTTGTATGGTGTGAAAAACATTCATATATTTCCCGACTCTCGCAGAAAATTATAAACAAATTACTTCAAACTACTTTTTTCCAAAAATAAGCAGATGCTTCGGACTATTATCAAAAATTGCAAAATTTGTTTAGAAAATAAATACAACAGGAAACGCTCACAGCCTTTAATTGGTGTCTCACCAGTGCCAAATTTTCCAGATAAAATACTCCATATACATACATAGATATATTTTCAACGAGCAAAGCTCATTTTTTCACTTACTTGGATAAATTTTTTAAGTTTGCGGGAGCTATTCCAATTAGTTCCAGGGCGATAATCGACGTTAAGACTGTGCTATTGCAAATTTTCAACAGTTTTAAGAATACGAGACTTTTGGTTTCTGATAACGAGAAATCTTTTCAGTCAAATACAATTAGAAATTTGCTTAGAGATGTTTTTGAGATAGAGCAATCTTTTGTGCCTCCATTAAATAGTGAAAGTAATGGCCAAGGGGAAAGGTTCCACTCGACCTTACTTGAAATCGCAAGATGTGTGAGCGCACAATGCGATATTAATGACGTTTCTGATTTAATACTAATAGCTACTTACAAATATAATAGAACCATCCACTCTCTTACTCAGGCAAAACCAATAGATATTCATCAACACTTTGAAACAGATGCATTAGAAAACATTCATAAAAAATTATAGCCGCAAAATCAAAACTTGAGACAGAATCAGAAATTGCAAAGCGATGTTTCAGTGAAGGACATGTGGTATTTGTTTTCAGAAATAAGAGGTTGGGTGACAAATTTGAAAAGGTTTATTTGGAAAAAAATTTTTCAAAAAGATTTAGGAACGCAAGTTTTAATAGATGGTAGAATAGTGCATAAAAATAATATAAGATGATCTGTAACATGAAAAGTCTTAAAAATTTTTATTATATTTGTTGAAATGTAACATTTATTTAAATGCTAAATTAGCAACACATATTTATTATTAACTCTGTTTTACTTTAATAAAGTATTTTAATCTCCATCTTGCATATAAAACTGTTGGTCGTGTTTTTTATTGTGGATAAAAGTCTGTTGGTTGCTGAAACTATTTTTTCAACAGGTTACGGGCCCAGGCAACGTGAAAAAATATGGAGCGAGTTATTGAAATTGAAAAGTTGACTGGCCGAGAAAACTACTATAGGTGGAAGTTTGCTGTAGAGCATGCAATGAAGCTGCAGGGCTATTGGAAAACAATTTTAGGAACAGAAAAAGATGCGGAGATACTGGAAAAGGCTATGTCCAGATTAGTATTATACATATCATCAAACTTGTTTTTACACATACAAAATCTGGGAAAAACTCAACACCACTTATGAAGATGCAGGGTTGTCTCGACGCTGTGGTTTGTTGAAAAAGCTAACAACAACCCAACTAGTAAATTGTAAAAACATTGTATGTAAGTGAGTATGTTGATGAAATTGTAGATACAGCCCGGAAACTTAATCAGATTGGATTTAAAGTAAATGATAAGTGGGTTGGAAGCCTTTTGCTCAGTGCCTTACCGAATCTTTTTGGGCCAATGATAATGGCGGTTGAAAGCAGTGGCATGAAAGTCACAGCAGGCACGATAAAAACAAAATTATTGCAAGATTTTGAAACCTACAATAATTTTGCTACAATAGAAGAATCATCATTTTATACAAATCAAAAGGGTAAAAAATTTCCAGAAAAAGGAAAAAAAATCATCTATTATAACTGTAAGAAAGAAGGTCACATTGCAAAATTCTGCAAGATGCAGAAAAAACATATGTACATAAATATGACGGCAATGGTGCAAAAACGTTAACAGCGAAGTTTGCAGAGAATTACAACAAAGGCGACAATGTATGTATGGCTGATTGATTCTGGTGCCACTACACACATCGCTCCTTTATTGGAACGTAGTCATATCTCGAAAAATCAAAATTTTTGAGTTACTTAAGAAAAAATGTTCCTTCATAACTTCTGTATATGTAAAAAAAATTTGCATTATATCTTAAGCTGAACCCAAGTTAAAGCAAGAAGTGTCTATATGGCCTTTCATAAATTACCACATTATTTACTTGTCATAAAGACATAACTTGTAGTATTTCATGATGATTCTTATTAAAACACTATCAGCTTAAAAGTAACGGTGCATTATTTCTCTTAGCGACTTTGTGTCTGCAATAAAAAACGCAATAAAAACAACAAGTGTGTTTTTTAAGGCTGGGGCACATAGAATCCGTCATCCGTCGACTTTTTCAACTGACAGCTAAGTTAAAATACAGGTTTTGTTATGAGCTTGGTTACATACAGTACGTCTCCTTCAACGCAACGGATGAAAGTTGGGCAACTTTTAACTTTTGGCGTACGTTGAGTACTTTGACAACTATCAGTTGATTTTTTGGTATGTTTTGTTTTAATTAACAGTTGATTTTTTTAGTCTGACCAAAAATCTTCGACTTTTATCCATTATATCAAGACAACTTGAGCTTTATAAAGCAAAATTATAATTAAAATAAACTCCGTAATTTCTTCAAAATCCATAGAAAATGTTTACTCTTTAATAAAAATAAATGTTGCAAACATGTAAAAAAAAACAACCGATTTTCTACACGTTAACAAAGTACTCATTGTGCCAACCTCATCCGTCATTGCGTTAACGTCAGTTGAAAAAGTCGAAGGATGACGGATGACGGATGACGGATTCTATGTGTCCCAGCCTTTACAGAGCATTAATTGCTCCATTGTCGCTTTTGATACAATATGATTGCTTTTCTTATGTGTTGTAATTAACAATGTGACGATGTAACACTAAAACATCCCTTTCTCTTTTTCATTTCTTTACTTGTGGTTTTGTAGCAGCTAAAACAGCTGTTTGGTCTCTTTTTTTAAAATTGTGACGCTGTTGTTACAAATATTTTAGATGCAGAGCAAATACGTAGGTTTTATTGTGATTTCAACCGTTTTTACAAATATTTTTTTTGTTTTATTCTCTTTTGGTGAGCATAATATTAATAACTTTTTGTGTGAAATATACATATTAAATTATTAAATTGTTTATTAAAAATTCAAAATTATTACTATAATTATTTAAATTTATTAAAATAAAAAATTAATTTTTTAAATATTATTTCAAGGTTGTTGATACAAAGTGTTGAAAGACCGGTTTTTTTTAATATGGAAGATCATTCTGAACTGATGGATATTCAAATGGAAAATTTGCTTGCTGAAGGAGTTGATGCAGGCAGCGAAGTTCTTCCGGTTGGAATTACAGAAAGTCCCAAGCACACATTAAAACGTAAAAGAAATGTTGACAACTGGTACTGTGGAAGAATGAAGAAGGCAAGAAATTGTGGTCAAGAATACCGGTCTCGCACGGGACGAATATGCCCAAAAAAGAAATGAAGCCAACATGCAAAGAAACTTGTAAGCTAAAATGCTCCAGAAGTTTTTCCGAAGAAGAACGAAAGCAAATGTTTCCTTCGTATTGGAAGTTGGCGAGTTTAGAAAAACAGAGAGAGTTTATTTCTCATTCTAGGTTGGCTGTTGAACCAAAATATCGATACCTTCGTGTTGGTGGAATAAGACCGCCAAGAAAAGTTAATAATGCTTTTTACTTTAAGAAAAATAATGAGGACATACGTGTTTGTAAAGTATTTTTTATAAATACTTTAGGTATAAATGATGGGAGCGATTCGCACAGTGGTTGAAAAATGTGACAAATTAGGCGGTTCTTAAATGCAACCTGATAAACGTGGTAAACCTAGTAACCGCTCATCAGTGAATTCGGCTATTAAGCAACGTATAAAATCATTTATTGAAAATATACCTCAGGTGGAAAGCCATTATACGAGAGCAAAAACTTCCAAGCGTTATATTGAGGGAGGTGCTACTATTTCAAGCATATACTTATAAGTATTACGTCCAGACCTGTGAACAACAAAAAGAACAATATGTATCTTATCACACTTTTTACAAAATTTTCAGTGAACATTACATTTTTTTTTCGCCCAAGAAGGACTTGTGTGAACTGTGTACTGCATATCAAAATAGCAATGACGAACAAAAAAAAAACGATTTGAAAACGCGATTTGACCAGCATTTAGAGGAAAAACAGCTAAGCAGAGAAGAAAAACATAACGATAAGAATAATTTCGAAGGTTTCGTCAATGTATACGATCTGCAGGTAGTGATACCATTACCAAAAGGTAATACATCTGCATTCTACTACAAATCTAAATTAAACGTCTACAATTTCACAATTTACGATTTGAAAACCAATAAGTGCACTTGTTTTGGCTGGGATGAGTCTAACGAGATGTAACAAAATTTGGAACATGCATACTTCGTTACTTAAAAGGTTACCCAAAAGGCTCAGATGTTGTATTTTATTCAGATAATTGTGCCGGACAACAGAAAAATAAATACATGCTTGTATTATATTTGTATGCGGTTCAAAAGTATAGATTGAACTCTATTACCCACAATTATCTTATTAAAGGTCACACCCAAAAAGAAGGCGATAGTGCACATTCATTAATTGAAAGAGAAGTTAAGCGGATGCTGAAAAGTGGCCTTTGTCTCCATTATCAGGTCAGCAAAAAAGAAAGGTGATCCATATCATGTAATTGAATTGTGCTATGAAGACTTTTTGGATATAAAATCAATTTCACCGGCTTTCCAACTAACTAAGCAGTTCAAGCTTTCCGATCTTAAGATTTTGAAAGTCATAGCGGGCGAATCAAAATCAATTTTTTACAAACTGTCTTATTCAGAAAATGTTTTCTAAGAGGCCAGAGTAATGAACAAAAAGAATTATCCTCATAATTTTCAACTAGAGCGTGCATATCAGTCAAAGCTGGGAATTTCTGAAAAGAAAAAGGCTGATCTAATGGATTTGGTTAATAAAAACTTGATATCGTCATTTTATAAACCTTTTTTGAAAAACTGTGAAAAATTTTAAAAGTCAAAAGAATATTTAATTTTGTTTAATATTATATTGAGATATGCAGGCATGTTCTGCAAATCACAAGATTTCAAAATCACTTGTGATTTTAAAATCACAAATGTGATTTTGTGGTGTTCCGAAAATCACAAGAAATTTAACTTTTCGGTGTGATTTTACCTTTTCGAAACACAAGAAAATGGCTGATGTTTTGCTTTGATTTGATGACAATTTTTTATGTATTAAAAATTAATAAAGGTTTAGTCATAATAATAAGTGAACGTAACTAAAATTTTTTAAATAAAAAATTAAACACACGTTGATATGCCTGGGGCTTTATTGTTGTCAGTAATATATTTGAAAATAAATTTATTAATTAAACAAAAGAAAGTAGTTTCAAGAATACACACCGAAGTTGCCACCACAGATACAGTTAGTAATCTGTGGTTGCCACTGTTATTAATATATAATTATCGTTGCCATTTGCTACTACTTTATGCGTAATTATTTTTAAAATTAGGCAAACAATTGATAGTTAATAAATATTTTGAATATAACTTAACAAAAATAATTAAGTTTTATTGGAAATAGCTTGTTTAGTTAAAAAAAATAAATATATTTCTCGTCGAAAGAAATATTTATCTACTCTGGCAAGCATCGGTGTATTTTCGAAGAACAAAAACACCTGACAACTAAAAAGTAAATGCAAATCACAAGAAGAAAATGTCAAATCACAAAAGCAAATAACAACATTGGTTACAATAGCAAGTGCTTGTAATTTTTTTACATTTTAGCCGATTTTTTGGTACAAAATCATCAGTTTTACTCTTAAAGTAAATAAAAAACAAATAAATGTGTTCAATTAATGAGTTTTTATTGAATTAAATATAAAAAGCCGTCCAAAATTAAGAAAGTGATTTCAGATCGCCAGCCACATACATATGTAGCTGACCAGTTTCAAATCACAACAGTTCAAAAAGTTTTGTGCACAGAACACCTTTTTTGTGATTTCAAATCACTTTCACAAAAAGTGATTTGCAGAACATGCCTGATGGTTTAAGTAGTTTAGTAAATGAAAAATGTGTTTTATTTTTTTCTTAAGTTATCCAATATACATATGTATGTACGTATGAACAAATCAATGTTTTAAGTGAATTAATAAAACAAAACAAAAAACATTGCGCATAACATCGAAGACATTTGTGTGTTTATTATGGTAGTTTGGATTTGTAAACTATAAGTTCCGACGCTGTTACAAAATTACCCAAAATAAAACCGTTCTTCCATTTGCCACATGGGCATTTGTATGTATGTACTTATGTATGTATATTTAAATATGACCAACAATATTTGTTTTTGTTGGTTTAGTGTCACATCGCAAAACCATTTTTTTCTATCGATTGAAAAGTACAACAAATTCGTGTTTTTTCAAATTCGGAATTTTTTACAGTTAGAGAAGACTTTTTGTAAGAAAATTGTGTCTATATACATACATACATAAATATATTTTATATAATCAGTTCATTTAACCAATATCTTCAAAACTTTAAGCGCACTTTGCCAAGTTTGATTTTTTTTTAAATATGACTACGTTGCAATAAAGGAGCGACATGATAAACACATAAGAAGTATTTGTAAGTTTGCAGAGATTTAATGCAGACGACTGCGTTACTGTTGCTAATAACTGCGAAGCTAAGGTTCTTGGTATTGGCACAGAACGAATAATAGATTGGAGTTTTTGACAATAACGGGTGCTTTCTGCAAATTTAATATCTGTAAGTCAGCTCACAGACAAAGGCTTTGAAATTAATTTTGCTGGTAACAAATGTTAAAGAAGGAAAATTATATAAGATTAATGTGCCAACAAGAAATTATGTCGGAGTTACTAAAGAAACATGACGTAAACGATTTGGCTATGCTGCTGACAACACCATAAGAAGACTTTGTATCGGCAAGAATTCGGGAGTTAAATATGATGAAAACTCTGTGTCAACCATATGTGAATCGTGTGTGCAGGGCAAGCAATCTCGTAAGCCGTATAAGTAACGTGACCATTTTCTTTGTAACTCAAACCGGGACACCGCAAAATAATTTTTACCCAGTTTTTTTTATCAAAACAGCACTTTTCAGCAGACCTTCCTACACTAACAGTTTTGAACTCTTCAAGTGACGAACAAGAAATATAAATTTAAAACAAATTGCATTTACTAAACTAAACGCATTTCACAGTATTGGAAGAAAAAAGTTGCTGTTGAAATAAATTTATTTAAATTAAAATCATATTTTAATCTCAAAGATTTTTTATTTTTTAAAGAATTAAAAAGATCTTTTCATAGCATACATGTAAAAAAAACTGAACAATAAAAATTAATTAAAGCTTAAATTATAAAAATTTTCCTACTTTCAATTTTGTACCTTTTATTAATTTTTTTACTAAAACAAAAATTAGTCCATTTAATTTGTACTTTGTTTTTTTAAGGAAACATATTGAGTTAAAAGTATTTTATAAAGAGTAATGCAACAAAAAAGTTGTTATTAATATAAAGTAAATCAAATAGATCTTCATATTATGATTTTAAATCTCAAAGATATTTTTTTGCCTTTTAAAGAATCAAAAAATATTTAAATAATACACACACAAATTGTTCTGTATATAAACATACATAAATAGATTTTCGTACTTTCAACTTTGTATTGCTAGGTTTTGTCGTTTTATACTTTTTGATCTACACGAGCAACTTGAAAAAAGTTGTGCTTTCTAATAATTTCTTGTTTAATCTATTGCCCTATTTTGAAAAAAAAAAAAAACGTACGGAATAAAAATGTTTAAATTTTATACATTTTCATACATGTTTATTATGCTACAGGAAACCGGGACAAATTCCCATTTAAAAGCTACCTTCCGGGACATCGGGACGGTGAACCGGAAATCGGGACTGTCCCGCCGAAATCGGGACGGATGGTCACATTACGTATAAGCCTTCAGAATCACAAACTGATATTCTACAAATTGTACACACTGATGTGTGCGGAAAAATGGAACAAACGTCTATTGGTGGAGCCGAATATTATGTATTATTTTTAGATGATTTTTCTGATAAAGTTTTTGTGTACACAATGAAACACAAATCGGAGGTTCCGAAAATATTTAAACAGTTTAAAACATTGGTGGAAAATCAAACTGGAAAAAGAATAAAAATACTCCGGTCAGACAACGGTTTAGAATTCTGTAATAGAGAACTAAAACAGATTTGTATAGAGAGCGGCATCCAACACCAAACTTCTGCACCATACAGTCCACAACAAAATACTAAAGCTGAACGTATGAACAGAAGTTTGGTAGAAAAAGCAAGGTCTTTGTTAATTGATGCGAACTTGCATAAAAAATTTTGGGCTGAGGCCGTCAACAGCGCAGCTTATTTATTAAATGTTGTACCCAGAAAAAACGAAAAATCTGCGGAAGAAATGTGGAGTGGAAAAAAACCAAATAGTTCTAGACAATTTATTGGACGTAGCTTTAGCTGAATTACACAACAAGGGTATCTATATTAAGTACATAACCAAATACGTAGACGACATATTAGCTATTATAAATATTGAAAATAAAAACGATATTCTTAATACGTTCAACAATTACCACCCCAAAATTAAGTTCACCATAGAAGTAGATAAAGGAAGAAAAATAACATATCTAGACACCACTTTACACAGATTAGACGACAAAATATCTTTTGATTGGCACACAAAAAACATTTCATCAGGAAGAATAATTAACTACCATGCAACCCAACCAAAATCGCAAATAATAAATACAGCCAGAAATCTAGTAAACGAAGTTTTAAAAATCAGTGATGAACAATTTCACAATAAAAATTTGAAAAAAGTTTCTAAAATATTAACGGACAATAGCTTCCCAACATATTTAATAAAAAATCTCACAAAATCCAATAAAAATCCCGCAAATAATAGAATTGGCAACTCCGGCACTGAGCGCAAACAATTTTTCAGCGCCAAATACATATATACCAGGCCTAACGGACAACCACAGTATCTGCCATACCTAAATTGGCGCGTCAAGCGTTGTCTGGCTGTCAAAAGTTCTCATGCCCATACATTTTGTATGGAGCATACCGAAATAACGCGGCGTCAACGCTTTGCTATTGGAAAATCCGATTTTGACAACGCGTTAAGAAGTGAAGTTGACTGCAGAAGTATTATTGTTTTTTTTTTTTTTAATGTGTCATTAATGCTCAGTGCTGCCACAAGCAAAAAAATTTTACAACCAAAATTCGCTTTAAAAGTTACCAAATGAGAAAAAAATCTTCTAACTCTTCTAAATAACTAATTTTTTCAAATTTTAATTATTTTATTTTAATTTTAATTTAAATAACAAGATTTTAATAACAAAATTACAAACAACAATGTCGCCCGGCAACGTGTTAAAATAATCAGGGTTGTTTTATTTGTTTGTTAGATAACCCTGTTTTAATCGTTTTGACATAACGTTGACGCTTTTATTTAGGTATGGCGTTTCAGCGTTAAAGCTCGGCGTAAAAAAACGTTGCGCTCGACGCTTTTATTTAGGTATGGCAGTATAAAATGTGCAATAAACAAAAACAACACAACTTTAGCCTACAACCCAAACAAAACTTTAAGTACAATATTTACTAATACAAAAACTTCAATTGACAAACTACAACAAAACAACGTCTACGAAATTCCGTGTAAAGGTGATAAGGTAGAATTAGCGAGCCGTAAATGTAGAAATGTAAATGTAGATGTATCAGCTGGTTGTTTCTATTATACGAAAAGCAATGCAAATGCTTACCCGACGGCAATGAAATGTAACAGTAACGTCTCAACCTGTTGAAAATAGAATTTCACGTAACCTCGTACGTGGCAGATGTAGCCAGTGTTGGTAAATACAAAAGTAAACAAAAATGTGGCACAAAAACAATTTTTTTTTAGTAATTTTTTGGGTTTTTGATATTTTAAGCTTTTAAACTGTGAATCTTCTTTGAGTATAAAAAATATTTTATAAATTTAGTTGTTTGTGTCAATTGTTCCTTAATGAAAAATAACAAGATATTTTTATAATAGTTTGTGTGCATTTGATGCAAATTTATTTATATAGCCAACAATCTATTGAGTTAGAATGACAGGTAGATAACGTGGCTTCAAAGAAAATAATATTAGAAATAAGAAGGTCAGACCCAGGCGCGTAGCCAGAAAAAAATTTCGGGGGGGGTTTCATTTAAAATAAGACATTTATTTTTTAATATTAAAAATTTAATCTTCTATTGCTTTTTGACATAATTTCTACTATTTCTAGCTCTGTTACTGCTATATCTCTATGTACGTTAAGCAATGCTAATCCGTTCAATCTGTCTTGCCCAGTTTTATTTCTTAAATAAGTTTTCAATCGACGGAGGGTTGAAAAAGAACGCTCGCTTGACGCGACCGAAACTGGTAACGTAGCTCCAATTTGCAGGAAGCGATGTATTGTCGGAAATATCATAATGTCGCACAAATTTGAACAATCAATAAATGTCCCAGGATCTTTTGTTTGATTTAGGTTGTGTCTATTTATATAAGACTAGCTGACCCGGGCAAACCTTGTTTTGCCTTCAAATTTGCACTAAATCGACATAGCAATTATTGTTCGAATAAAGGTATCGGGCTAATTAACCCCACTATACGCTGGTTAAGGACCCAAGGGCTTCAGCAAAATGCAGCATAGGCTTAACGCGCTAATCTCTATTGGGCAAAACACAAAAAACGAAATATTGGGCCATCTGTCGGACGAACCTCAAACTACACAGAAACACTCCGCACGTCCCATAAAATATGTATATAAAGTTTGGTCGACATCGGTCCAGTAGTTTTTGAGTTTAGCGATCACGAACATACACGTAATTTTTATGTACATATAGCTGACACCGTCAGCTCAAAATATCTTTGGAACTACATAACCGATTTAAGAGTTTGATATCTCGTTTTGAAGAACATGACAACGGCTTTCCAAAAAGAATGTAAAATAAAATAAAAAAAGCACAAAAAATAAATATATGTATATGTCATTGGTGGTGCAATATGAAAATTGGATTTTGCCACGCCCCTCCGCCCACAGACCGAAAATAAAAAAACGGACTTCACAGTGTCACCCGCCCGAGTATTCTGAAGGTTCCCTGAAAATTTCGTCAAAATCGGCCCAACCGTTTTGGCGCCATTACGTTACATACATACATACATACATACATACACACATCCAATTTTATATATATAGATTTGAATTAAAATGCGATCAAATGATTATAAAATTTTATTTGTTACCTTCGCCATAATTTAAATTCTGCAATAAAATTGTCCCTGGATTCTGGGTCTCTTGGCCACTGTTTTTCCAAAGTACGGACTGTATCCTCCACTTGCCATTTACCCCCCACCACAAATGCTCACTTCATACATACATATACTATTAAAAGCAAAGGCACACAACAAAACATGAGCGCTATATTGTAAACACAATTCTCTTTATGCTGTACTCATTATGCCAATAATAGAAATATCAAAGCCGTGTCGTTCTTTGCTTTGTTAAGAGTACACATAAAAATAGGGCAATTCTACGTTAAAAATTCCAAGCTTCATATACAGAGCATGTCGAAAATTATCTGTCTGTACTTAGCATTGTTGTTGTTTGTGTGCACGCGCCACGACAATTGTCTTTCGAATGGCACCAAAGTGATAAACAGCAAAAAACTTATTGGGTGATTCTGCTATTCTTTGTTCCTCGTGCTACTTGTTAATATTTGCTTTTAATATTCATATAAAAACTCTTCCTAAGTATATGTATGTAGATTATATAAATTAAAAAAAAAATCTTTGGATTTCGGGGGGGGTTTCAACCCCCAAAACCCCCCCTCTGAATACGCGCCTGGTCAGACCCAAAGCAAAATAACCAAAATATGTAAACAAAATAATTAAAATAAGGATATGACTGCTTGAAGGTCAGGCCCAAAGCAAAATAACAAAAATATAAAAACAAAATATACAGAACGAGGGTATAAATAGAAATGTAAATACTTTCGTTCCTCAGTTCATAAGTAAATCTCATACATATAGTGGTATCTTCAAGTAATTATTTTTTATAAACTAAGAACGATGATTCTTAACTAGTGTGTATATTATCTTAGAGAATTGTAAAATAATACTATTTGTATATACGTACAACCTATAGCACGTTCACAATAAAAAAAGTATAACAACAGTTAAAACAAAGATTGTAATATAAATAATTCTGATATAAATTACTTAATGTAAATATAAAAAATAAAGATGTTCAAAATTATATCATACTTTGAATTATTATATAGATGTAAATGCATGTATAAAACTTATTTTTTAAACTTTATTGATAGAAATACCAAAGTTATAACAATTTAATACTCAACAAAAATGTTTGTTACCATTCATATAATTTGGGTACTTTTTCTACAAATCGACAAATCATGCAAACACACTAAACTATCATCACTAATTCGAACGGCTTTTTGATTTCTCTTTATATTTTTTAAAGTGAACTTTATAGCTATATGCTTTCCATCAATGAAATCTTTTTCAATATCCTGATATTGATATGTTGTTGGCTTGCTTAGGTAAATTGGTGACAATATGCGCCACAACACATCGCATGTTTGCAACACTATGGATCGGATCGTCGACTTTCAAGCTTGTGACTCCAAGTTAGAGATTGTAATGAGCATCCATGACCCAAATACCTAAAATAAATTGTTATATACTATACATACACTGACTAAAATCTTTTCCTTACAGCAATGTTATTGAAAGTTTTTCTTCTGGACCAATTCGTTGTTACGGCTTAGTAAGTTCATCACAAATCATAGCCAGTAATAAATCAAATAAATCAGGAGGCATACGCGTGTGTATAAAAAATTGTTCCTTATCCTTTTTTTATGTTCGGAAAAATTTTTTATTTTAGCCCGCGACGATATAGTCTTTGTTTATGGGTCGCACGCCCACCATCTTACCCTGCGTCTTTTCCTATTTTTATTGTGTCTGTACATTTTGCACAAATGTAAGAAATTAAAAAAAAAAAACAATTCTTCCCCGTCCATTAGAATAAATGTATGTACTCTGTTTTAATACACATTCAAATATGAAAAAAAACAACCCTTATTTGTTTGGTTATTTTAAAAACACATGACACGGTTTCTAGCGTTCTATAAGCTCATCAACATTTACATTTACGATACATTTACGATACATTTACATCTACGATTTCTACGGTCGGCTAAATGGGCCTATAATCAAAACAGTTGCGATCTTGTTTACATTGGCACAACAAAAAGAAGTTTAATAACACGAATAAATGAACATATGGCAGACATACATAAAAATAAGGAGAGTACTGCATTATCAAAACATGCACTACAAACTAAACATGTCCCTGATTTTGAGAACATAAAAATACTAAATAAAGAAAACAATGAGAAAAAACGCTTCACCACAGAAAGCTTAAGAATACAACAAAAAATAAACTATGAACAAAAAGGAAGATACAGATAATTTGAGCGCCGTTTACAATGTGATTATAAAAGAAAGTACAACAAACAAATTTTAATGTTTACATAATAGTATCTATGTATATATATGTGAATATTTTTTGTTTATTCTTTTAATAAAAACATTGTAAGTAACGATTTAAGTATATACTTATTTATATACACACATATATGTATGTAATTAGATGTTTTGATTATTTTTATTAAATAGACGTATCCCCTGAAGAAGTGGACAAAACATTCACGAAACGTCGGGATTAATATGTAATAAAAAAATAACTGCATTTTTATTGACAGCAATGTATTAGGCCTCACCAGCTGAATTAATACGTAAATAATTATCAAATTAAGTGGGCCAAAAATATTAATTAATAAACGGGTTTGTTCTAGAATCCGAATTTACTCGAAAGTGGATTACTTAAGCATTTTTGGTGTTCTGCAATTCACATCGCCATGTTTTTATTCGTTTTCAATTAGAGTAGTAAGGGGTGGGTGAAAGTAAAACGAATCGTACTTTATTCTTATAAATGCTAACATTATTGAGAAAAATACAATTTTGATTTTTAGTTTGAAGTGTTTTTTATTCAACTTAATCAAAAAAATTTAAATTTTCACAGAAATATTAATACAAAAAATTTTTTTTAAACTTTGTCAAAAATTTCAATTCGGTTTTTGGCAGATCTCACTTGTGTAAAAAAACATTAAAAAATGCAACAATTTTGTTTATGTTCGAAAATACAAAGTTGCCCCATATGTATATATACTAAAGTTTAATATGTCAATCTTTTTTAACCGAATCTTATTGCATTTAGATCTTATTGAACAAGAAAAATTAATTTTTTGAAGGAAATTAAACTAATTTCATTTATATATATATATATATATATATATATATATATATATATATATATATATATATATATATATATATATATATATATATATATATATATATATATATATATATATCTATTTCAACAATAATTATAATAATACAATTGCATTTAATTGTAAAATCGCAATGTAATAATCAGGCAATACTTTGTTTTAACAACATATGGTGCCAAGACAACGTAGTCGATATGCCTATAGCCGGCTAACAGCCGCGCTGATATATAACGCAACTAAATAAAGAAAAGAGAATAAAATTAATAATTTTTTTTAAATTGTAAAATCAAAGCCAGCTTGTAAGGTCTTTGTATTTGTTGATGTGAATTTATACTAACAAGATCATGTTTCATGCTTAAAAGTTGTACGATGTAACAACGGTATATCAAATCAAGCAGATCAACCAAAAGCAAATAATTTTATTTTCGTTCGTTGTCTTTTTTGAGAGTATCGAAAAATTTTATTTTTATTCTGTATTTCTATAAGAGTATTAATTTTGTTTTTATTCGCGTAGAAAATTAATTGAAAAATTTTAATATCTTTGTTTCATACTCTGTAAATTGCTTTATTTTTGTAATTTGTTAATTTTTTTGCAACTTTTTTGCCGGCAGCCGTCGATTTTTGCATAACCGTAGGCGTTGACATTTAGATTTTTTTTCGAACATAAACTTCGAATGTGGAAAAACGTGCTGAATTCAGAACACCAATTTATAAATTATGGGGATTCAAAAAATTTTTCGTTTTCAATCCGAGTCGAAACCTGGAACATACCCGAAAGTAACAAATTTAAATAATTTACATATTTTTGGCTGTGTTGCGATGGTCATGGTGCCAAAGGAAATGAGAAGAAAATGGTACTCAAAATAATGGTTGGGTATAGCTCAACATCTAAGGCCTACAGGTTACACCATCCAGTAACCATCAAAATGCATGTAAGTCACAATGTTGTTTTTATTGAAAATAAAATGTATTTTGAATTGAAAGAAAAGAAACATGATTTAATCAGTCATTTCTCGCAAACTAATAAGAATTTAGTGAGGATATGCGAAGAAGTAAAATCTGTTTCGAATGATAATAATGTCAAATTAGAAATTGATCCGGCTGAAAATCAATCAACAATTCCCCACATGGAGAAGAAGTTCTACGTAGTTGAAATGATGATAAAGCAAATGAACAAGTTCCACGTAACACCAAAAGACCAAGAAATAGTTCTCCCCATGATGAAGAAGTTGCAGGCAGTTCCTATATAGAAGTTCCACGTAGTTCGAAAAGAATAAAAAAAGCCAACACGGATGGATGACTACATAACTTGTTTCACGCACAGTAATGCTGGTGATCCTGTTGATTATTCCGAAGCAGTAAATAGTGTTGAGATGCCATCCTATACTTACTCGGGCATTCTAAATGCAAAAGGACGGCAACACTCAATGACATGCACTTTGACATTTGTTCTATGTAATATTTTTTCTTTCACTTGCGTTTTAACTCTGTAAGAAGCAACAAGTATATTTTAATAAATCTTACAATCTAATTTTAAATAAGACATTCAGCGTTTTTTCTTGAAATAGCACTGAAAAAAGCCATTGGGTAGAAGCAATCAAAAGTGAGTACAAATCATTATTAGAAAACAAAACATGGCATCTCGTAGAAAACAAACATGATGTTAAGAAATTGACAACTAAGTGGGTATTTAAGAAAAAGAAGGACGAAGAAGGGAACGTAAAATATAAAGCCAGGTTGGTTGCAAAAGGCTGTTCACAGCGTAATGGTATAGATTATATAGACACATATGCATCTGTGATGAGGTATAATACTTTACGGTATTTGTTAACGTTTGCCCTAGAATGTGATTTACAAATAAACCATTTAGATGTTTGTACTGCTTTTCTTCAAGGAGATTTAGAAGATGAAATTTATATTGAACCTCCTGAAGGTATATCAATTACAAACAATTATATACTACGCTTGAATAAGCCATTATATGGATTAAAACAAGCTTCAAGAATGTGGAATAGAAAGTTAAGTGACAAGTTGAAAAATATGGGAATGAGGCAGCTAAAAACAGACCAATGCGTCTTTGTACAAAATGAAAATCAGAAAGATATGAATATTTTAGCAGTTTACGTGGATGATATGATATTTTAATATGATATCCTGCAATCCATTTCCCACTCCAATGGATCCAAATAGCAAATTTTGTAAAAGCAACAAAGTCACTGAAGGTAATAAAGAAAAGTATCCTTATCAGAAACTTGTGGGTAGTCTACTTTTCGCTGTTCAAGTGTCTAGGCCTGACATTGCTTTTGCAGTGAATCTACATAGTCGTTTCACAGTCATGAACATCTGCATTGGATAACGGCAAAGCTCATTTTACGATACATAAAAGGAACAATCGATTATTAGCTAACGTACGAAAACAGTTCAAGTTTTGAAACAAAATTTTTTTGTGATGCTGATTATGCAGTGGATCCTCAAAAAAGGAAATCAGTAAGTGGAATTCCCGCCCGGGAATTCCCGAACCCCAAACCCTAGTTATGCCGCAGTTTAAGTTGGAATTTTTACATCGCCGACGTTAATGCGGCAATAATGTGCTATGATTTACTTGTTGATATAAAAAGGGGTAAACTTGTTGACAGAAAAACAATGCTAGAAACAAAAGCAAATGTGGTACAAAATTTACAAATTAAAATATTAACTTTTAAAAAAACTTAAATTTTCACATATACTAGGTGAGTATAATGATTTAGCTATCCTTAATTCGAAAAAATTCCAATAACAACCAAGACCACACATCTTGTGGCTTCGACCGATGAAGAGCAGCATGAAAAGGACTTGAGAGCCGTATTTAATAGATTATGCAAAGCTATTTTATCTATCAATGTCGACAATTGCAAACTTGTATAGACAGAACTGGAGTTCTTAGGCCACACCATTACGATTGAAGGATTGCTACCACTCAAAAGCAAAGTCGAGGCTATACGTAATTTTACTAAACCAGCTTTAGCAAAAGACCTAAAAATTTTTTAGGCATGTTAAATTTTTACCGCCCATTTCTCAGAAATGCTACTAAACATCAAAGTGTTCTTCAAAAACTAATAATCGGAAACAAAAAGAACGATAAAACCAAAATAGTGTGATCAGATGAGTTTTCAAACGCTTTTGAGACCTGCAAAAACGAGCTAGCTAATGCTACTTGTTCATGTTACATGTCTCCGCACAGTGAATTTACATTAACGATAGACGCATCGGATTCGCCGGTGGGTGCGGTGCTGCACCAAATTGTCAGCGGTATGGCCCAACCACTCGGTTTTTATTCCAAACAACTAACAAACGCGCAACGTACATATGTATAGTGCGTACGCATTGGAGGAGCGTAAATTCGCAATTTACGTGGACCATAAATCTTTAATATTTTCATTCCAACAAAACAAAAAAGTGAGAAAGCTCCCCCTAGAAGAGTAAGACAGTTGGATTTCATAAGCCAATTCTCTACCGATATTCGTCACATCAAAGGCTCTGAAAATACAACAGCTGATTGGCTTTTACGTGTTAATAAAGATGTTCTTGATTTTGACGCAATAGCAAGTGAACAAGAGTAAGACGAAGAGCTAAAGTCTTTGCTTGAATCAGGTAAGGATTTATCCTTCAAGCTGACGCGTTTTCCCATTCCAGATTCATCTCAAGTTTTGTACTGCAATGTATGTACACAAATCCACTATACAGCCATATGTGCCCGTTAAACTTCGAGAAGTCGTTATGCGGAAATTACACAACTTGGCACATCCTGGCATAAGAGCTACGAGAAAGCTGATAATGACTCGGTATGTTTGGGCGGGCTTGGCTAAAGATATTGGAAATTTCGTGCGCGGTTGTGTACCATGCCAAAAAGTTAAAATCAGTAGGTACACGTCTGCACCGTTAGGCACATATGCAAAAGTTGATCACCGTTTTCAACATATAAATATCGACCTTGTCGGCCCACTTCCAACGTCATCTGGCAACCGGTATTGCCTCATTATATAGACCGATTTCCGAGATGGCCAACAGCGATCCCTATGCCAGATACATATTTCAGCTCACAGAGTAGCGACGGTTTTCATAACTGGGTGGATATCGTCCTATGGGGTCCCAGAGAAAATTACTACTGACTCAGGGAGGCAATTTGAATCGACTCTCTTCCAGGAACTAGCAAGAATCCTGGGTATACAGCATTTGCGAATCACGGCATATCATCCCCAAGCGAATGGTATGGTCGAAAGATGGCACAAAAACGCAATTAAATGTTATGCCACAAAGAATTGGTGTTCAGTACTACCATTTGTAGTTCTTGGTCAAAAGTAACAGTAAAGACAGTCAGGTTGAATTCATACAAAAATTTCGTAAAGTAATGAGTGACCTGCCCCATCAAGACATACAAACAGGGCTGTTAGATGTGACGATTTTACGTCATTTTGATGTTTTTTTAGAGAAAAATCAGTAAAATGACGATTGACGGTTTTTTAAATAGAAGTCACTGCATTTTCACGATTTTCTGGCATCACCCTCACAAGTATTGTTATATGGCAATGACTAAAAAATAGTTTAAAGCAAACGTCAAAAATACTTAACATTCGCACATGCTAAACAAATTTGTTGACAATTTTGTTGACACCCAAATATTTTGACTAGGGAAGAAGTCTATCTTGGAGTTTATGTTACAGAAAAAACTTCCCAACTTGCCATTAATGTTAAAACTCACAATCAATTTGTTGATAATTGTGTATCATTCTATGTTGAATTATGCATCCAAATAAAAAAAAGATTCGACTTTGGAAATTCTTTTACAAATAATTTACAATTAATAACTCCATATATTATTCTAAACAAAAATACTTCTTTGCTTCCATTACTACAAAATTTTGCTAATTTGGTACCTAAAGAGAGATATCAGTCAATACAAAAGGAAATACGAGAATTAAGATATAAATTTTGATGAAAAAGTTGCTGATATATGTAAATATCTTTTGGAAAAAAATGCAAGTAATGAAGTTGTCAAATAATAAACCTGTATTCCCTAACTTATGTAGTTTTATTAATGATTTAATGGTTTTACCAAATTCGTCAGCTAATATTGAACGATTTTTTAGTCAAATAAATTTAAATAAAACAAAAATCAGAAATTCTCTAAAAAAACAATTGAAGGAATTTTGTTTGCAAAAGATTATTTAAAAATGAGTTCTTCAGATTGTTTCACTGCAAATATTACAAAAAGTTTGCTAAAAAAAAACACCGAACAGATAATTTGTACGATTAGTATTTAAATAAAAAATATATGTATGTTGATAAAACGACGTTGTTAATGTTATCTATGTATATGAATGGGCATATACGTACACATATGTGCATATGTATATATATATTACTTTTAATTTCAAAATAATTTTTAATTTTTTGAACAGAAACTGTTGAACTTCTTGTTTTGTACAATAAAAAAGTTTTCCAAATAAAAAATTACATTTGTTTTTTATTTCTAACGTTTAAATTACTTGACGATTTTATGACGATTTTGTTGAATGTTCGTGACGATCTTGACGAATTTTGTTAAAAATTTTGACGTTTTTCATAGAAAAATACCTAACAGCCCTGCATACAAACAAAAAGGGTTACATTGATCGGGAATTAAATACAAATAGCATATCGGGTACGAAAACCGTTAGAACCAGTGTATGAAGGTCCATTTGAAATCGTAAAGCGATATAAAAAGTATTTTATAATAAAGAGAGGATTAGTGAAAGACAAAGGGCCCTATTATGAGATGCATTCGATTTTCGCTGACTATCGAGGATCGAGTATTGAATACGAAATTCTTATTATGATCTGGGGTAACATTGTCGAAAATGTCGTTGTGTAAGTGCCTACTTTTTTTTATCGAAGACAATTTTGTTTTCGCTGCCGAATTGAATTGTGCAAAAATTTATTAAAATGTAAGTTTTTAAAATTTTTTTTCACAAACTATTAGATATGAACAATTATTTTATTAAGGAGTAAGGTTGTGAGTACGAAACACCAGTTGGAAAAACTTGTGTCACTAATGTAGGTGAGTCCTCAATTGGCCAAAGGTATTTGTTCAAAAATTCAAGCGGCAAAAAAAATGGGAAGAAAAATTCAGTGGAACTAAATTGTTTGCACCACCTGTAAGGACAACAACTAAATGGATTAAGGTTTGATGAATAAATAAATAAATAAATTCGTATAAATAAATTTGAAGTATTTGCTTAAACAGGTGTGGGCAGACATCAAATCAAAAACCAAAAAGAAAGTAACTGAAAACAGAGCTGAGTACCGGGCAACAGGAGGAGGTCCGAACAAGTTACATGTATACACCAACATTGAGGAGGATATAATTGGCTTACTCCAGCTTAATTCCTGTGTTAATCCACCGGGTACAGAATTCGGCCTCGATATTATTGACGAGGAACCGTGGGAAGTTTTGGTAGGTACTTCAGCAACAAGTCCTCAAAATGAGCCAATAGAAAATTTAGAAATGGATCACAACTTTGCTGGTGGTATCGATAAACCAAGAAAAGAAAAAGGAAAAAAATGTGCAAAGACTGAAAGACTAAAATTGTTAGAAACACAGTTAAATGGTAAAAAAAAAAATATTATGAAGAAATTTCCACTACAATGAAAGAAATTAAAGGCTGTGCACTAAAAATGGTGGAATATATAAAAAAATACTATTTACAAAAAGATACAGCAAAGGAATTGCTAAAGGCGAAGTCTTGAAAAGCCAACAAGATCGGAAAGCAAAACTTAAATTAAAGGTTTCTCTTTTGGAATTGAAAAAAAATGCTGCCAAAAATATCACTTTCTTCAAATGAAATTTCAAAGTAGAGATTTTTAATTTTTATTTTTAAGAGTACAACAAATGAATTGATATGATAATTTTCTGTTTTTTTCTTTTACCGTACAGTACAAAATAATAAATGAATTCATATTTTTTAATTTATTAAAGCGTCTTTTATTTTTTTATAAAAACTAATAACCCGTTTCTAAATTCTTCTGCTCCCAAGTTATTGACAGAATCATTTTCAATGGTTTCAATATCGGATTCATCTGCTTCCTCATGAGGCTCATTGAAAATATCTTCTATCAGAAAAAATCTGTATCAGCTGATATTATCGTGAATTATTATTATTATTGTTATTATTACGGTCTTTATGACCTAGATATAATATCAGCATTAGCGTAAATTTTACAATTATTTTTCATTATTCTATAACAAATAATCTTTTACAATATGTTTTTACTAATCTATTAAATATATATTCGGCCTTATCATGAGTGTCGCAGTCGTATAGTTTTTGTAACGAAAACCACTACTTTTTGTTTGATACGATTATGATTGTCGTATACGACAATACTGTATTAAAAAAAGCAACTCTACTCGCAATTCTATTACAATTTTCTTTACCACAAGTGGCGTTCATAAACGTCAAATAGGAGAAAAAATAGCGTTCAAGATTTTATTAACGACTAAACAAAAAAGAAAATGGATTCGAACAAAATGTAAGTTATTTTGCAATAAAATGTATTCTTAACCATTTTAACCGCACTTCAATCATTTCAGACTTAAAATCACTAATTCTAAGCAATTCGACAAGATGATTGAGCTCCTACAGCAAAATCCGAATTTAACCAGAGGATATAACAATGGCCCTAATAAAATTAATTTAAAAGGGGAGTGGAACAAAATTGGAGAAAAAATAAATATTTTGGGTCCACCAATACGTACAGGGGAAGGTTGGATGAAAGTGTGGGCTGATTATAAATTTAAATTGAGGAAAAAGTTAGCCCACAATAAACGGGAATGTCATGCGACAGGTGGTGGATCCTACAAACAACACACTTTATCTGCAACAGAGGAAGCTGCCAGTAACTTGTAGCAGCTGGATTCAATTTTTAAAACAAAACCTGCATTTGGAATCACACGCAATGAAATCCACTGTCTCACTGAAGAATCTCCAGCTATAGAGAAGACTTCAGCTAAAGAAAATGAGAAACCTTCCACCTCAAATTCAACAAAAGAACTACCGCGAAAAGGAATGAATACAAATTTCTTCTCCCAAAAAAAATCATTAAAGAAGACTTCTACAAAAACCGACCTTCTTGAAGAGCAATTGAGAATACAATCTGCATTGTATACTGATGTGAAAAAGTCTTTAGAAGAAATTGAAAGATACCAACGGAAAAGTTTCAAGTTGAAAGAGAAGAGAAATTGAAGATTTTGAAGGAAAATGTTAAAAGGAAAAATGAATACAGAAAAGAATTGCTTCAGCTTAGAAAAGAAGAAATAGAAATTAAAAAAAGACGAATGGAACTAGATGAAATGAAAAATAGTATAAATGATTTCATTTAAGTTTATTTTTATTTATGTATGTTGTTTTTATTTTTCCTTTTTTTCGTTTTTAGTATTTAAAATTACATTTAAGAGATTTGTTTATACATACATATACAAAAGTATACATATGTATATATGCAAATTTAATTTTTTTTGCAAATCTGTGAAATGCAACCTTAAAACATGAATTTTTTATAATGTATATTAATTTTATTAAATTGGTACAATAAAATGGATTAAATATTTAATGATTGCATTATTGTTGATCTTATGTTCAAACCGTTTAAATCGTCATTGACCTCTGAGAACGTAGATTCAATATTGGGCGATTTCATTATCTTCAATATTAAAATTAATGCATATGTTATGTAGAGCCGCACACACAGTTGTGATTTTTCCAGCCATGTCTGGAGTATAGTGTAGTTGTCTTGCGCCAAGTATACATCGGAATCTATTTTTGAACACACCGATTGAACGCTCAACTATGTTTCGAGTCTTCGAATGTAAGGAATTGAAACGACTCTCTGGACTCCCCTCCTCAGCAGATCTGAATGGTGTTATTAAATATGTTTCTAAAGGATATCCAGAGTCTCCTAAAAAATATGTGCATATAAATATGAAATTGTTAAAAATTATGTTTTTTAAATTACCTAATAACCAGGTATTTCTTTCGCCATTATTATAATTTTCTTGTAAATGCTGTTTTAAATCGCTTATATTCCATACTAAGGAGTCATGGACAGATCCAGGATGATGAGCTGATATGTACCTTATTCTGAGCTTATGGTCACATACCTTTAATAGAAAATTAAAAAACATATAGTATACATAAATATACACACATAAACTTGAAATGTTTTAAATTACCACTGTTGCATTTAGGCTATAATAACCCTTCCTGTTAAAGTATTTAAAACGCTCCTCCATTTTTGGTGCTAAAATCTTAATATGGGTGCCATCTATACACCCTATTACACCAGGAAAGCTAGTTTTGTTAAAGAAAAATTCTTTTATTTCATATTTTTCGTTTTCAGTTGTAGGGAAATTAATGCAAATCGGGCAAATTTCTTCATAGAGAGCGTTAATGCACTCTTTAAAGGCACTGCTTACAGCGGATTGTCCCAGGCTTATATTGTAATCATTTCCAGCACCCTTTTGATAGCTTCCCTCAGCTAGAATTCTCATTGTTACAGCAAGCTTTGTGATATTTGGTATACATGTATGTATATCTTGTTTGTTTTCGAAACTTTGTTGAAATTTTTTCCAGAACATATTTAAATGCTTCTTTGTTTAGCCTAAAGTATCGAATGAATCTTAAAGAAAAAAAGTTCAAGTTCATATTTAACAAAAAATTAAAAATTGCTTACACAGAATCCGGCATTGAAAATATGTTTGACTGTAGTCTCAGCTGTCTTCTCATTGCATTCATTTCACTAAAGGTAAATTCTTCTTCATCATAAGAAGATGAAAATAAAGCGACACTTAACATTTTATCCCAAATATAACGATTAGCAAAAATTATATTTCATAAGAAAATTTAACAACGGCCATTTTGACAAAATCAATAGCAGGGTGATTCTTAGATAATTATATTTGTTTAATTTTTTGGTCACCTTGTCAAATTTATTCTTTTACAAAAATCGCCGTATTCGTAAATTTTACGTGGTGCCAAGAAAAATATAAAACGTCTACTCTACGACTTCAGTAGCAAATACGACTGCGACACTCATGATAAGGCCGATTAATTCGAATGAATAACTCAAATAAGCGGAATTCACAATAATTCACATCGAATGGACGTCATAATACCAATTGCAAATTCGTTCAATAAGCACTTTCGACCACAGTCGAAGATCGATCAAAGCTCATAATAGGGCCCAAAGTTTCTATCGCCCGCATGAAACCCGAAAGATCAACTCACGAACAACCAGTGCAGTCAATGCCCAACAACGCTCAAATAGATAAGAAAGTTAGCCGATACGGAAGACGGGTTAAATTTACGAGCTTTTATGATTAAATAATATACTAGCCTTGGGTATTGTGGCAGATCGTAAAAGAATCTAAATTGTATTTTTCTAAATTATATTTTTCAAATATTAGTTACCGTTAACGATATCTTGTACTATACGATATAATACAACATTGTTGTTTATGTTGTGTGCTTAAAATAGTAATGTGTATTAGTGCTAGAATAAAAAATTACTTCTATTGGGTAATAGTATACAGAACTAATGTAAAATAAAAGATGGAGTACACAGTTAATAAAAATTGTTACAAGAACTAACACGGTTTTCATTTTACGCTACAAAGTGATTGAGTTTAGTTAGCATGGCATGTATACAAAGGCGCATTCAAAGTATTTACATGTGTGTCTATATCAAGTACATGCACGATGGCAGGAAACTGCCATTGTTTTAGCTTAGTTATGTCAATGTTTGCTTAAAGTTTGATGCGTATTATTATGCAAAATTTATATATTTACTTATATTTACAAACTGGCCTTCGTAGACTAGTAGGTAGTGTACTAGATTCGTAGTGCGAAGGTCCCAGGTTCTAATCCTGCCGCAGAACTCTGGCAGTTTGTGTTTGATAATTAAAGGGAGCGCACACTGGCTTATGTGTATGTCGTATGACATGGGCTATCACACCCCTCCAATCAACCTAACCGAACCTATATTTACAACTGTCAAACTAATGAATTGCCCAGTTGCATGTACCTACATAATTTGAGTGAGTTAAAGCAAATATGTATTTTTTCAGCCCAATTATAAATATTCGCAAGGAATTTGTTTCCCGAGGAAAAGTTTTTTCTCGAGAAAAAATTCCTCCGATTATAAATTCCGCGGGAATAACAAATTCAATAGTTGGCAACGCTGATACCAGCTGTTAAGATTGTTTATATTTAATTTGATTTATTTTTGATGTGCAAGAATATATTGGTATTTTTGATCAAAATAACTACAAAAATTTTAAAAGAAAATGAAGAGCATAGCTTTGCGAAGAAATTGGTGTTGCAGAAGGACATCTACAAAGTAGCCAAAGAAGGATGGCTAGAAGGCATTTACGAGATGAGTCCAACCCCCTGGAGCTGCCACAATCATTGTAAGTAAATAAATGCAAATACATTTTTGTTTATTTCAGCTTTCAATTTTTTATAGGTTCCAAAAATATTACAGAGTAAATAAACCAGCTTTCCGGTATTTGCTCGAAATTCTAACAACCCATTCACAACCAACAAAAAAAAAAACAATTTGGAGTTCCACCAATTGTCAAACTGAGTTCGAGTTTACGTTTTTTTCGCTGAAGGTGGATATCAGACAGGTGTTGGCAAAGATTGCGACGTCTCATGAGCCCAACCCACCTTCAGCAAAGTACTTACGTAGGTAGTACACATTTTTCAGACTCATCTCTGTCCAGTTTGGATTGAAGCACAAAAAGCTAGAGAAGAAAGGAGGAAAATTGCTGTTGATTTTTACACGAAGCACAACATCCCTGGCGTTATAGGATGCATCGATGGAACACAAGTTCAAATAAATGCTCCTTCGGAAAATAAGCACCTTTTCTATAACAGAATATTTCAAATATACTATCGTGTTTATCCCCCATGTTTTGAAAGACGCGCATTTTGCAAATCGCATGCTGTTTCAAAAACTCCAAATTTATTATTTAAATTAAATTTAAATAGAATTTTATAATAGTGTCAATACATTTATGTATATAAATAACAAGACCATAAAAATAATTTAAAAATTTTAAAAACAATAAATGATATTGTGATTTTAACTAAAATGGCTGAATGCAGTAAATGCAGATCGGCAATAAGAGGAGAAAGTGGAATAAGATGTAATGGCGTATGTAATAAAATCTACCATTTATCAAAAAAGTGCACGTGCATTGACCAATATGCGTCCAAAATGATTGAGGAAAGCAATTTCATAAGGTTTATTTGTAAGGAGTGTATGCTTGATATCCAAAATGTTGATCTTGTGCTAAGAGATATGCAAGACAATGTAAACAAAAACAATCAAGCACTTAAAGAATATAAACTTGAATTTTCAAATGCATTAAGGCAAAACGAAAATGAATCAAAATCTTTATTAGAGGCGATTGCGAAGCGGTATGATGAACGATTTAAAAAAATGGATAATATACAAAAATCTTGTGAAAAAAATATGGAGACGATAAAAAATCTATACGGAAATGTTAATCAAGTTGATAATAAAAATAATAATTTGTGTGAAAGAATAAACAACAACAATTTAAAGCTGCTCGACGAAATCAGGAAACAAATACAAAAACAAAGACGACATATGTATGCTAAAACGGTTGCAAACAATAACACGATGCCAGACTGTTCAACAAATGCCCCTTAATTATAAAACCGAAGGAAAAACAAAATATACAGAAAACTAAAGCAGAACATAATGAAAAAGGGAGTCCGGTTAATTTTAAAATAACTAACGTTGAAAATCGTCGAAATGGCACATTAATTATACAAAGCGAAAATATCGAGGAAAGAGAAAAAATTCGAAATATTGTAAATGAAATATGTAAGTGAAAACTACGAAGTTAAAATTCCAAAACAAGACGATTTACACTTAATATTAATGGACATGAATTTTAAAATAAAAGAAGAAGAAATAGTAGAAAAACTAAAAAAGCAAAATGAAATAATAAAAAACAGTAAAATGGAAATTGTGAAATTTCTTGCAACTAAATGGTATAACAGAACAATATACAATGCAAAAATTAAAACAGATAATGAAACATATTTAAAAATTTTATCAATTCAAAGACTGAATGTCGGATGGGATAGATGTAGAGTTTTTGATGGTATGAGTATAATCCAGTGCTTCAAATGTCAAGGATATAATCATAAAGCGTCAGAATGCAGAAATGAAGAAATATGCTACAAATGCCATGGTAACCACAAAAGCAGAGAATGTAAAACCCAAATTGCAAATAAATGTATAAATTGCATTAAAGAAAACAAAAGGTTAAATCTTGGATTAGATGAAAATCACGCCACTACAAATAAAGAATGCCCAGTGTATCGAAACAAGCTAAACTTAAAAAGGAAATGAAGTGGTTTAGACTGTGATATTTAACAACCAAAGCGAGTGTATGGAGTATATACGAATATTCAAGGTTATAATCAATAATTTTAGACAATTGGAAATATTAATTCAGTTTAATGAACCCGATTTTATAGTCATTTCCGAGACACATAGTTATAGCCTTTAGCGTATTTAAAATATAAAAATTCTCTAAATTTTTGTTCATAAGAATATGAACAAACATACACATACATACTTGCGTACTTAATATTAAATCTTTTTCTTTTATTAATTACTACAATAAAAAAACTAATAAAATATGGTATGTACGTTTATCCACAGTAATATGCACAAACATACATACATACATACATATATGCATATAAACCACTTTAATTCTTTTCTTTTATTGTCCCAAAAAATTTTGATTTTTAAGAATGCTTGGCTTGCCAATACATTGTATTTGATGGGTGGCCAAGCAATTGCAATTAACAATAATCATCAATGAATTGTTTAAACAAAATTTATTCCTAAGAATTGTAAACTAGAACAATAAACTCGTAGAACTAAGATCAGTAAAAATATTTAACTAAACTTTATTCCTAAGAATTTTAAACTAGAGCAATAAAGTTGTAAATAGTCTAATTAAATATTATTACAATATATTTTCCAGACATTCTATTGAAAACTCAAAAATTTGGAATAAACAAAATTTTGTAATAAAAAATTATTACAAAACACTTTCTAGAAATTTTAAACATAATAATGTAATTATAAATAAGAACTTTTTACACAATAAAGTCAGTACTAAACTCACCACCAAAGTCTTCACTTGTTTTTTTTATCGAATCCTTGTTTGAACATTTAATTGGCGCAGTCGTTAGGATCTAACGTATCCTCGAAGAAGAAAAAGGATATTTAAACATTTTATGTTGAAATATGAGAAAGGGAAAGGACAATAAGGATCTCAGGAGAAATTTTTTCCTGTGAAAGTGAAGATTGCAAGGATATAAATCTTGTATACAAGTGAAATTTTTTTTCCTTTGTAAAAAATTTCAAGCGAAAATTGCATAAGAGCTTCTTGGCAAGAGAAAATTGCACAAGAAGAACTTTTTAAGTAAAATATAACAATTTTTGTAAACTGAAAAATAAAACTTTCTAAACAACAGAGAAAATTTTTAAAGTAAAAATTTTGTATAGCAAAGAAATATTGTAGAAACTACATAAATCGCAATACAAGACTCAAAAGACGTGAAGTATAAAATTCTGTGAAAGCCTAAAGGCTGGGGCACATAGAATCCGTCATCCGTCATCCGTCATCCTTCGACTTTTTCAACTGACGTTAACGCAATGACGGATGAGGTTGGCACAATGAGTACTTTTTTAACGTGTAGAAAATCAGTTGTTTTTTTTACATGTTTGCAACATTTCTTTTTATTAAAGAGTAAAAATTTTCTATGGATTTTGAAGAAATTATGGAGTTTATTTTGATTATAATTTTGCTTTATAAAGCTCAGGCTGTCTTGATATAATGGATAAAAGTCGAAGATTTTTGCTCAGACCCAAAAAATCAACTGTTAATTAAAACAAAACATACCAAAAAATCAACTGATAGTTGTCAAAGTACTCAACGTACGTCAAAAGTTAAAAGTTGCCCAACTTTCATCCGTTGCGTTGAAGGTGACGTACTGTATGTAACCAAGCTCATAACAAAACCTGTATTTAAACTTAGCTGTCAGTTGAAAAAGTCGACGGATGACGGATGACAGATTCTATGTGCCCCAGCCTTAAGTAAGAACCCATAGAAGAAGCCTGAGAGAAAAGAGAGAAAATACTTACAACGGCATTATCATAAGGAGAAGTCAAAATCTAACAGAAGTACTCTATAAAATTTTAAGGTAAACTTAGAATAATAACCGTTATCATTATTATTATTATTATTATTATTATTATTATTTTAGTAGAATTAAGCTAAGAAAGTTAACTACCGCAAACCCTGCTGTCATAATAATACTCATCACCCTGTTAATGCATTACTATCTCTCATGTGTACCTTAATATAAACATGATCTTAACAATAAAGTTCAGTTCATACTCAACTACCGTCTTGTTCATTACATGGTGTCAGAAGTGGGATCTTTAAATGGCGCAGCCGAACGACACTGAACAACAAACCTCTTCGTTTGTTAGACCTCCCAAACCGCTGCAAATAACGGGAAATAATGCATCAACATCATGGAAAAATTGGCTACATTGTTTTCAATTGCAGCACAACTGAATAAAAAATCACCCGAAATCCAAGTGGCTACATTTATGTCATCAATTGGAGGAGATGCTGTCAATAATTTCAATTCTTTTTCACTGCAACCCAACGAACAAAAAGATCTAACGATAATTCAGGAGAAATTCGAGGAATATTTAATACCCTGTGCCAAAATGAGGAAAAAACCTTTGAGAAATTTTTTACAAAAACAAAAACCAATCAAAAAATGTGATTTTGGTAGCATTGAAGATTCTCTGTTGCGCGACAAGATTGTAGTAGGTATTGGAAACGACGCAGTTAGAGAAAAATTGCTCTCAGAGGATGATATTAATAGTTATAGTAACCCCTAATAAAATCATAATTTAAATAATTCTGTTTTGAGAATACACATAACATACCTAAATATTTAATACTTTACATTTAATACTTTCACTTTTCGGCAGACACATTTCTTAGACAAATCCATTGACACCCAAATAACAAAATTCCAAGAATAGTTATTTAGATCAATGAACGAACCATTAAAACAAAAACAGAATTATTTTGCAAACAATTCTTGGAAATCAGTTTTAAATTATTTTGTAATAATTAATAAATACTTAGAGCAACGAAAAATTAAAACCAGAATTATTTTGCAAACAATTCTTGGAAATAAATTTTAAATTGTTTTGTAATAATTAATAAATATTTAGAGCAACGAACCATTAAAAACAGAATTTCTGGAAATCAATTTTAAGTCGTTTTGTAATAATTAAGCATTAATAAAATAAATGTAAAACCTTTTAGATCATTGGGCAATAATTCTTAAGAAATATTTTTTCTTAATTCTTTAATTTTTTTGTCATTTATCGCATAAGCATTAATTCTTTAAAAATTAATTCTTTCATTTTTGTTATTATCGAATAAGTATTTATTATGTATGTAAATAGAAGAAATTCACAATGTAAATGCAGTCATAAAATTTGATTCAATAAAGATGAGTCATAAACTTTGATTCAATAAAGATGAGTCACAAACTTTGATTCATTAAAAGATTAGTGATTAAAAAAAATAATTGGTTTTTTTTAAATCCAAACACCTTGAATTTTTCTATTAATCTGGAAAGAGCCATAAAAATCTGTAGAGCAAGTGAAATGGCTACACAACAACTCAAAGAGTTGCAAAAAAAAGATGATCTAAAAGTAAAAGCATTAAGAAAATATGCAAAACCAAAAGAGTCAAAAACAAAAAATAAAAACAATGTGTCATTCTACGATTGCAAACGTTGTGGAAAAATTCAGGAAATTCGTAATTCTCCAGCTTTTAACAGCAAGTGTAAGAACTGTCAACAAAGAGGACACTACGCTAAATTCTGTTACAGAAACAAAAGCAGTGATATGAAGCAAGTCAATTCGCTGCAGCAGAATCAATGTGCCGATTCTGATACTGACAGCGATTTATTTGCTTTAACCATCCAAATGTCAAAAACAAACACAGATGAAAAAAACAACTGGTATGAAGAAGTTATCGTTGACAATAAAATTATTAAATTCAAGCTTGATACGGCAGCACAGTGCAATGTTATTCCATTAAGTCTGGTAAATAAACACCAAAAAAACATGAGGCCGGTAAAAGTTTGCAAGAATGGGGAATCTGGAAAAAATTTGTGTGACGCTATTCAAACAAATGAAACACCTGATGCATCAACGGAAAATAAGGAAAAAATGAAAGACGTTCATCCCTTGGCCATGATACCTGCTGATAACAAAACGACGGCCATATTGTCTGATGCCGAAGAATCTGACGGTGAAAACTTTGAGGTACCCGCTGCAAAAAATATGGATTTGAGGGAATCTGTTCATAATTTTGAAATGCCCGCTGCCAAGTTGTCTGCTGCCCAAATTACTGCTGTCCTTAATGCTGAAGTTCCTGCTGCCAACATTTACGCCGCCAAAAACCCTGACGATCAAGAACATGCTGCTAGAGTCCCTGTTGCCCAAATTTTTAATACGGCACATGGCAAAAATTCTGTCTTTGAAGGTCCTGTTGGAGTTGGTGCACATGCTGTTAATGTACCATCTGCAGGCGCTTCAGTTTATACTAATGCCTTAACCAACGTCCCCGATGCTGTTATTCAGCTTTCGAATACATCTGCCGAAGAGGAATTAAAAAAATTGGGAATCCGTCTAGAAACTCTGAAGTTACAGCAGCAAATACGTTTGTTGGGGGGGGGGTGATCATCGCCTTTCCAACGTCCGACGCATTGATCTGGCAGAGCTAGATGCGGCCATACCATTATTCAACGGAGACGACCACTACGATATAACAAAGTGGTTCGTAGAATTTGAAGATTATTCAGATATGTGCGGCTATTCTGATAAAGAGAAATGTGTGACTGTCCTACGTAGGTTAGACGGAACTGCAAAAAAATATGTCACCAATCTGGGCCTGATAGATTATGGGAATCTTAAGTTGAAGATGATAAAGACGTTCAAACGATCGGTGTCTCGTCAACAGGTGTACCAACAGCTGCGTTCTCGAATCGTGCTTGAGTTATGTGGTTTCAATGCAATCAATTGCCAGTAAGACGGATATTGATGAACAGGAAATGGTGGATATTATTATCGATGGCATACCAGACGACAGCAATGCAGTAACCTATCTATACGGTGCCAACAATATCGATGAATTAATAAAGCGTATGGATAGATATGAACAACGACGTCAGCAGTTTCGAGTGGGTCCTGTAAGAACAGTCAACACAACTGGTGTAAACAAGCCAAGAAGCGCTGCTGCAATTCCAAACAACACTGTTAAGACAACGGGTGGGGAAATTCGATGCTTCAACTGTTCTAAATCTGGACACTTCCAGAGCCGGTGTCCAAAACCAAAACGCCCCCCCCCCCCCCAATTCGTGCTTTGTGTGCGCAGAGGTGGGGCACTTCCATCAGGATTGTCCCAGAAAGAAGAGTGCCACTGCTGCTTTAGTTGATGTACAACAGGATGAGTCTCTCGATGTAAAAGAATCGTTAATACCTTTTGCAATCGAAGAAGAAAAGAAATTGACGTGTTATCGCGGTGTTGGAAACAAAAAAATCAGTATGGTCGGTCATATAGAATGTGAAATTTTTTTCGGAGGCCAAAAAGTATTACACAATTTTATTATTTTACCAGATGAAGAATCTGTTATGCCTTTTTTGATCGGACGTGATTTTTTACAAAAACTAAATATTCGTTTATGTCAAATAAAATTACAATATGATAAGATTGAACTTTTGAAACTGAATTTGAAAAATGAAAATAAAAATCTAAATAAAAATATTGCCAGTGCGCTTATGACGTTTAATTTGTACAGAGATTCCCAAACAGTAGTTGAAGTCCCAACCTATGAAAATGAAATCAAATTATTTAGTGAGTTGCCTTTTAATATATGTAATAGCGAAAATGAAATTGTGAAAACTGAAGCATATAACAAATGTGTTCAGAAAACAGTAGAATATTCAAAAGAGAGTGATACGATTGCTTCTGATTTAGAAGGGTCTAACAGTGAGTGCAACAATTCTTTAGAAATTGTTGAGGATAATGAAGAATGTGGGGAATTAATGCAAATATTGTGTGCAATTGAGATTGAGGATAAAATCGATGTTGACAGTAAATTAAATTCAGCAGAAGCTTTTTCTATAAAATCGGTCATAGAGGAAAATTATTTGAATAATACAGTTAATAGTTCGAAATTAACAGATTATTGTATGAAGATCAGGTTGTTAAATGACACTCCAATATATAGTGGACGTCGACGACTCTCATATCGTGAGAAGTATGAAGTAAAGGCTAAACTTGAGGAGCTATTACAAAAAAAGAAGATAATTCGACCAAGTGAGTCTCCCTATGCTTCTCCAATCGTATTAGTTAAAAGAAAAGATGGGAATTTGAAAATGTGCATCAATTACCGTTCGTTAAATAAAATTACTTTGAAAGATAATTACCCACTGCCTGTTTTTATTTTTTCGGCACTCGACCTTGAGAACAGTTTCCACCAAGTGCCAGTACATGAGGACTTAATTAAATATACGGCTTTTGTTACACCATTAGGGAAATTTGAGTACTGTTACATGCCATTTGGCCTCAAAAACGTGGGGGCGGTATTTCAGCGTTTTATCAATATGGTATTAAGAAAATTTATAGATGTAAGAAAAATTGTTGTTTTTTTTGACGATATAATTATAGCTACAGTGACGCTCGAAGAGCATTTACAAATTCTGACTGAAGTTTTATGCACACTAAAGGAGGCCGGTTTGAAGCTGAATTTAAAAAAGTGTAAATTCGCATATCGCGAAATGGATTATTTAGGTTATAGGGTAAACGAAGATGGCATACGCCCCAACAGCGACCATATTAAAACGATTCAGGAATACCCGATGCCAACCGATCATGAAGAAGTAGGACGATGCTTAGGATTGTTTTCATTTTTTCGTCGGTTTGTTCCAGATTTTTCGAGAATAGCAAGACCGTTAACCGGTTTAAGGAAAAAGAATTTTAATTGGACAGATGAATGTACAGACGCTTTTCAAAATCTAAAATTGAAATTGGTAAACGCTTCAGTTTTAGCGGTATATAATCCCTCTAGTGAAACAGAGTTACATACGGATGCCAGTTCAAAAGGTTTTGGTACAGTGCTTTTGCAAAAACAGACAGACAATAAGTTTCACCCAGTGGCTTACTATTCAAAATGCACTTCAATAACAGAATCAAGATATCACAGTTTTGAGCTGGAAACTCTCGCTATTATATACGCTTTGAGGTGTTTCCGTGTATATTTAGAAGGAATCCCATTCACAATAGTAACCGACTGCAATTCGCTTACGCTGACTTTAAGTCAGAAATTGATAAATCCTAGAATAGCCAGATGGGCTTTAGAGTTAGAAAATTTTGAATATCGGATTCGACATCGTAGGGGCGAATTAATGGCACACGTTGATGCACTTAGTCGCGCACCAGTTATTGCGGTTATCGATAGTAATGATATTGATTTAAATACACAAATTGCTCAGAATAGAGACAAGTCAATTCTGGCTATTCGAAGTAAGTTGGAAGAGGAAAATCTGGAAGGGTATGTACTAGAAAATGGTTTAGTTTTTCGGTGTGGTGTCCGTGGACGTAGACAGTTATACGTACCTGCCGAATTAGAAGATAGTGTAATGCGACTGATCCATGAAAAATATGGTTATGTAGGAATTGAGAAGTCTATGAATCAGATTCAGAAGTATTATTGGTTTCTGAACATGAGAGACAAATTAACCAGATTCATAAAAAACTGTCTTAAGTGCATTTACTATTCGGCCCCCCATAGAAAGAATGAGAGAAATTTATACAATATTGAAAAAAAAAACCAATTACCTTTGATACGTTATATATCGACCATTTTGGTCCCCTCCCATCGATAAAATCTAAACGAAAGCATATATTAATAGTGGTAGATGCATTCACAAAATTTACAAAACTTTTTGCTGTGAATTCTCCAGTAAGGGAAAAGGCTTCAAAAGCTATCGAAAAATCTCAATCGTACAATTTAAAGTATTTCAATGATCATCACAAACCTGGCAAGACTTTTAATGTAGGAGACTTGGTAGTTTTGAGAAACGTTGACACAACTACAGGTGTAAATAAAAAACTAATTGCGAAATATCGTGGACCGTATATTATTCAGAAGCAATTGGGTAACGATCGATATCTAATAAGAGATGTAGATAATTGTCAAATCACACAAATGCCGTATAATGGCATTGTTGATTCTAGTCGTTTAAGAAAGTGGTTGGAACTTAAAAATGTAGAAGATAGTTTTGCGGACTCTGAAGGCAATACAGCCGAATATGAAGATTAAGAAATTTTGGAGGATGAATTCTTAGTAGATGAATAACAATCGAGGTCGATTGTATTGTCAGGTTGGTCGAGATTGTAGTGATCTGCGATTTGGCAACACTGATGCATTACATCTGTTTGCATATGTGCAGCCTGATGAATATACATATGTAAGTTAAACTACAAAATATTTGTCAACCACTTCCACGAAATATTCACCTGAGCCAAATGCAATCACAGACGCGTAGTCAGCATTTTCTGTTGCGACACAAAATTCATAAACACAACAACGTTCTCATTTATTTTATTTTTTCTTTATTCATCATTTTCTTTGATTTGGTTTCTTAGCTTACGTTAGAATTAAGATTACATTTATAATTCAGTCCGAAAATTGCAATTAATAAAAACGGTATTAACTCGCGGAGTTAATACCAAAAAAATAAAAGTATAAAATTTATTTTTTATTAACTGGCGCCCGAGCAGGGACCGGTCGTCCGTCAAAGTAAAAAAGACAAAGCCCTTAAGTAGTGCCGTCTTTACGCGATCGTCCTGAAACAAAAAAAAATAAATCGTTAATAAAAGCAAAAAGAATCGACACGCGGACTCAGAACAAAAAAAAAAACAACAGTGTCAACACAAGGTCCTTAAGAAGTACCACACCGGCGAGGAGCCCCTAAGTAGTCTCAACGAGAAGGAAAAGGAGTTGGATGATACCAACAGCTGCACGTCGGGATAATGAATAAGTTATTGTAAGTAAAGAAATTCATTAATTTTTTTTTTTACATGGGAACAAATTCAGTTTGCAAGAAAATTTAAAACTAATAAAATATAAAAAAAACTAAAAATAATTGTTGTGTAAAAGAAAAGTAAAGTAAGAAAGGAAATACGATAAATAAAATATTTATACAAAAATAACATAGTAATAATTAACATAAATTTATTATCTAAGAAAATAACAAATAAATATAGTGAAATAAGTCCAAATACATTTGTGAACAAATATTTAGAAATTTTTAGAAAATAATTGTAAAGAAATACCTGTAGCGAATTAAATTAAAATAAATTTGTGGAAGCTCAATCAGAAAAATAAGAAAAATTGTGAAACAAATTTTAAGGGTACTAAAATAGATTAGAAGAAATAAAATTTACAACACAATAATTAAATTAATTTGAAATAATTTTTTTTTAAAGTAGAAGTAGATCTTAAATTTTAAACACAAAGATGTCTAATCCGAACAATTTAATACGTGCTCCAATTCTTAACAATGTTGCTCAGGCACCTGATCCGGCACCTGCCGCCCAGGCGCAAAACATCACTTTAGATAGTTTACGTCCCCACTTAACTTCAATGATTAGAGATATCTTCAACACCCAAGGACAGCAACTAATTAAAGACATACTAAATCCCATAACAGACTTCGCCAACGTGACAGACCAAAGGATCAGACCGGAACTGAGTGATAGGTTACAGGACCTAGATAAAGTGCCAGATATAGTGAAATGTTTGAGAGAATTTTCCGGACAGACAGCAGAGTTTAGTTCATGGAAAAAGAACGTAGATCGCATATTTACAGTTTATCAATCTTTAGTAGGCACTCCGAAGTATTTCGCAATTCTAAGCGTTGTAAGGAGTAAAATAATAGGAGCAGCAGACGTCGTACTAGAATCTTACAGTACGCCCCTGGATTGGAAAGCTATTTCTAGGTGTCTGACATTACACTACGGAGATAAAAGAGACCTATCCACACTAGAGTATCAAATGACAAGCTTAACTCAGGGTACTCGAACCGTACAAGAATATTACCAGGCAGTTTACCAATATCTCTCTCTAATATTAAACAAGATAGGTTGCATGGATTTAACTCAAGAATCATCATCATTATTGACGCGAACGTATAGGGATAAAGCTCTTGATACTTTTATCAGGGGTTTGCGAGGAGATTTGCCCAGGTTATTAGCTATCAGGGAACCAACAGATCTGCCACAAGCATTGCACTTGTGTCTTAAGTTGGAAAATCAAAATTTTAGAACACATTACGCAAACAGTGTACCACTACGCCGGGTACCACCCCCACTGCCACTACGAAACACCCAACAGAATTTTAGACCAACAACCTTTCACCCTCAGTTAGCCTATTTACCCCAACAATTCCAACACCAAAATTACATACGGCAACCAACGTTTACTAATTTCCATAACAATTTCCAATCAAGACCAATAAATCATTTCGGAAATCAACAAAGACAAAGATTCAATAATGATTTTGGAAATCAACGACGATTTGGGTTTAATAATAATTTCCAATCACGTCCTGCAAATCCAGGACAAACCACGCGTCCAGAGCCAATGGACGTTGACTCTAGTTACAAAAATGCTAATTACATGAATAGACCCAAACAATACTTTCAACAAAATCAACCTGCGGTCAAAAGATCAGCACCCTCTACTCAGCAGATAATAGCTCATCCCAAGATTCAGCGTAATTTCCACATAGACACTGACGAGCAGAACGGAGACCAGACTGATATTACACAAAATGACGTTATGACACACCAATTTGATGAAGCAAACTTTGACGAAGAACAAACTTTAAACGAATACGTTAGCACCATAGATACAGAATACAATGAACCACAACTTACCGATTATAATGATATTCATTTTTTAGATTAAACAACTCTTCGTTGCCATACTTCGAATGCACAACGAAGAGCAACAAAATTCTAAAAATTTTAATTGACACAGGCTCGAATAAAAATTATATCCGGGCCCAATTAGTTAAAAATCCCAAATCTAATGAAAACTCCTTTTGCGCAAATTCAGTAGGAGGCGAAATAAAAATTACACATCATACAATAGCAAACTTGTTTGGAGAAAATAAATACCCCATTAAATTTTTCATTTTACCAACATTACAATCATTTGATGCTATCCTGGGGAACGATAGCCTAAAGGAACTTTCAGCTGTAATTAATGTTAAAGAAAATATCATGACCATTCTAGGAAAAAAACAAATTAAAATCAAACAACAAACTTCACAGGATGTAAATTCCATAAGAACTAGCCATTTAACAGTCGAGCAGGAGAAAAAAATTCGTGACATAGTAGATAAACACAATAATTTATTTACGGAACCCAACGACAAACTTACCTTTATGACTAAAGTTCAGGCAGAAATTCGCACCGTAACAGACAACCCCGTTTTTTCAAAATACTACGCCTATCCCATGTCCTTAAAGGTTGAAGTGGAAAACCAGATAGAAGAACTCTTAGCAAATGGTATAATTCGCCCCTCCAGATCTCCATACAATTCTCCAGTATGGATTGTCCCAAAAAAACTGGACGCATCTGCAAAGAGGAAGTTCAGGATGGTGATAGATTATAGAAAGCTCAATTCCGTGACTATAGCCGATAAATACCCAATACCGGAAATAAATGAAGTACTCGCACAACTTGGCGGTAATCGTTTTTTTTACCGTCTTAGACTTAAAAAGCGGTTTCCACCAAATACGACTTAAGGATTCGGATATAGAAAAAACAGCGTTCTCAGTGAATAATGGTAAATATGAATTTACCCGTTTGCCATTTGGACTGAAAAACGCTCCTTCAATTTTTCAGAGAGCTCTTGACGATATCCTTCGGGAGCACATCGGCAAGAGATGCTATGTTTATATCGATGACATAGTAATCTTTGGTAAAGACCTCGAAGAGCATTTGGAAAATGTTGAGAAGATTTTTCGAACGCTAGAAAAAGCAAATGTCAAATGTCAACTCGACAAATGCGAATTCCTTAAAAAAGAGGTAGAGTTTTTAGGTTTTGTGATAACATCAGATGGACTTAAAACCAATCCAAAGAAAGTCGAAGCGATAAGCAAATTTCCACCACCAAAAACACTTCGAGAGCTCCGTTCGTTCTTAGGAATGGCCGGCTATTATAGACGTTTCATTTTTCAATATGCCAAAGTTGCAAAGCCACTTACGGCGATTTTGAGGGGGGAGGATGGTCGATTGTCAAAAAAATTATCCGACAAAAAAGCAATATCTCTCAATGAAGAAGCCTTGCAAGCATTCCAAAAATTAAAAAACTATTTGGTATCAGAAGACGTCATACTTTCCTATCCAAATTTTAATCAAGAATTTCAATTAAAAACCGACGCATCAAACTACGCTATTGGTGCAGTACTCGAGCAAAACAATCGACCCATTACATTCATTTCAAGAACTCTTAAAAGCGCTGAAGAAAATTATGCTACAAACGAACGCGAAATGCTTGCTATCGTTTGGGCATTAAAGAATCTTAGAAATTACCTATACGGTAAAGCTAAGGTGAAGATATTCACAGATCACCAGCCTTTGACATATGCCCTCAGTAATAAAAATACGAACACAAAACTCAAAAGATGGAAAGCAATAATGGAAGAGTTTAATTATGAACTCATCTACAAACCTGGTGCAACAAACGTTGTAGCAGACGCACTCTCTCGCATCCCACAAAACACCAAGGTAAATTCAATATCGTCTACACAGCACAGTCAGGATAGCTCATCACACAATTTAATACCCAGTGTGGAAGCACCAATAAACGCCTTTAAGAATCAAATCTTTCTCTTAATAGGAGAGGAACCGAGCTACGAATTCAAAATACCATTTCCCACCTTTCACAGACACACCATAGTCAGACCAGACTACAGTCACACGGACATTATCGACATCTTTAAAAAATTCCTCAACCCGTTAAATATTAATGGTTTATTTACTTCTGAAAACATAATGGGAAGAGTTCAGGAAATTTATCCAAATCATTTCAGTAATTATAAAATCCGATACACTCAAAGGCAAATAGAAGATGTAACTGACCCTATTAAACAACAAGAACTAATAATCAAAACGCACAGAAGAGCACATCGCGGACCTCAAGAAAATAAAATTCAAATTTCAGAAAAATATTATTTTCCCAAAATGAATAACAAAATTAATGAAATAGTTAAACAGTGCCAAGTCTGCAAAGAACAAAAATACGATAGACATCCCAACAATCCTGAATTAAAGCCAACTCCCATTCCGCAATACCCCGGTCACACTATCCACATTGATATTTACTCAACCGAAGGAAAGCTAGTTTTGACAGCAATAGACAAGTTTTCAAAATATGCTCAAACGCGCATCATTAAATCCAAAGCAACAGAAGATATAAAGCAGCCTCTTCGCGAACTTTTATTTTCATTCGGAGTTCCAAAAGCATTAGTTATGGATAATGAAAGATCATTTAATTCTGCAACAATAAAATTTATGTTAGAAGATGAATTTGGAATAGAAACATTTATGGCCCCTCCATATAAAAGTACTGTTAACGGTCAAATCGAAAGATTTCACTCTACCCTATCAGAAATTCTCCGGTGTTTAAAAAAAGAGAAAATACATAAAGAATTCCCTGATCTACTGGACAGAGCAGTGTACGAATATAATTCTTCCGTACATTCAACGACAGGTAAACGACCAATCGATATCATTTTCGGACGTGACATTAACGCAAGACAAGACACCTTGGACAGGTTGAAATCTAAGCAATTGGCTCTTTTGGCAACCCATAATAAAAAACGCGAACCAATCAAAGAATACAAACCAGGAGACGAAATTTTTGTAAGAATTAATAAAAGATTAGGCTCCAAACTTTCAGCCCAGTTTAGGAAAGAAATAGTTAAAGAAAATTACTCAACAACAATACTAACAACATCAGGCAGAACTGTACACAAAAGCAATATCAAAAATAATTGATAATATTTACAGGCTAATTGGATTACTCGTTCATCTAGTGAACGCAGACGTACAACTAGTAGACTACTCATCTATGCACCTAGTAGCGATAGAAAGTGGACTGGCTAAAATCCAGCACGGAACCTTCAAAATAATACATTCAGTTTGCCTACGGACTTACGAAGAATTCTTGAACGAGACCATCTCTTACACTAACCAGAATGTACCACGGACAAACATTTTATACCCACATTTAATGCACGAAATTCACCAAATATTAGACATCATTCACGACATAAAACCAACCCTAGATTTAAGAACTAAAAGATCTATTAACGCATTAGGCACCGTATGGAAATATTTAGCTGGCACTCCAGATCATGACGATTTAGAGATGATAACGAAAAATTTATATGAATTAAATCAAAATAATAATAAACAAGTAATTGTAAACGAAGCATTTAACCAGAAAATAAATAATTTGACTAGATTTGTGAATGAAATAAAAAACACGATAACTAAAGATGAAAATTTAATTACTGAAATAGCACTAAGCATACAAAGTAGAATTAAAATTGTGAAAGAAATCTTAATTAATATAAAATACGCCATACAATGGGCAAAGAAAAACATAATAAATTCAATGTTACTTAATACAAAAGAAATTAATATAGTAATAGAAAAATTAAAGGAAGAAAACATGTCATTTAGAACAATTGAAGAAGCTTTAGAATTCGCAAACATTAATGTACTTTATAATAATGAAAAAATACTTTATGTAATAAAAATTCCAATGACAACTAAAGAGAACTTTAAACATTTGATTGTAAGACCAATAAAAAAAAACAATACGATAATTCAATTAGATTTCAAAGAAATAATAACTAACAATAATGAAATGTATGGAATAAAAGAAAATTGTAATGCTATAAGTGAAATGATTATTTGTAAAAGAAACCAAATCGTTAACATAAGTAATGACAGTTGTATACCGAAACTTCTAAATAGCCTCAACTCATCATGTTTGTTCAATAATGCTTACCATATCCAAAACATAGAACCAATCGAATCAGGATTGATTCTACTTAACGACTTCAACGGCTCAGTAACTACAGAAAAAGGAGAATTCCACGTACATGGAACCTACTTAATAAAATTCCATAATGCCTCTATAAAAATTAACGAACACTTATTCAGTAACCTAGATATTTCACCATCGGAAGTGATGCCCGCAATGATACAACCAACCCCAAGCGAAAAGGGAAGATTAGAATTACTATCCTTGCAAGCGCTACAGGAACTTAATATTAATAATACCAGGAATATCCGCACGATTGAAGTAAGCAGCAAAATCAATCGATACATGGCATACGGTACCATCACTATATGTTAAGTAGCGGGTGTGATAATTATCAAATTCCTTCTACGAAAACAATACAAAATCATATTCCGAGAATCCGCACCTCCACAAATCCAATTGCCACAACCTACAAATCATTATCCCAATATCCCAACAGGAATCAATAATATTCCCTACTTTTAACGATCGCGGACGATCGATTTAAAGGGGGAGGAGTTAAACTACAAAATATTTGTCAACCACTTCCACGAAATATTCACCTGAGCCAAATGCAATCACAGACGCGTAGTCAGCATTTTCTGTTGCGACACAAAATTCATAAACACAACAACGTTCTCATTTATTTTATTTTTTCTTTATTCATCATTTTCTTTGATTTGGTTTCTTAGCTTACGTTAGAATTAAGATTACATTTATAATTCAGTCCGAAAATTGCAATTAATAAAAACGGTATTAACTCGCGGAGTTAATACCAAAAAAATAAAAGTATAAAATTTATTTTTTATTAACTTGTATAATAGACAGATGATTTGAAAAGTGCAACCAAATCAAGGAACTCAATTTCCGTCACTTTTTGTTAAGTAAGTTCTCGAAGAAGAAATAAAAAAAAACACGTTTGTAAAAAAGTTGTAAAAATCTAATAAATAAATAATATATGTCTGTTACACTTTATTACTTTTTATTACGTAAAAAGTAAATTTAATAGTGAAAAATTTGTTTTTAAACACATTTGCCCACCGTCGGCACAGAGTTAAAAGAGTACTCTTTGCCGTCATCAACAACGGGTAGTCGACTACCTACTTTAACGTCATTGTTTATGCATTTATGGAAAATTTAAAAAATGTGGAAGCTTCTCCTTCCAAAACCAAGCGTAAACGAGCTCCCAACTGGACTGAAGAGGATAAGGTAAGTGCACACATTCGTTTTGTCTTAAAAATGTAGAACTTTTATTAAGATTTTTTTCTAGATGTTACTGCAGCAATTGGTAAAGGAGAGGGTGTCTGTGATTGAAAACAAAAACACAGACACCAACAGCAATAACAGGAAGAAAAAGGCCTGGGTAAAACTCGAGGAAAGGTATAAACAATAAACTTTTCTTTTATTTGTTTTATATACATACTTATGTACATGCATATGTATGTATGTACATATGTTTTTCAACATAATTTTGTTTCAGCTTCAACAACATGTGCAATGGCAGCAAGCGAACGCTAGCCCAATTGAAATCGCAGTGGATCGTTACAAAAATCCACGCTAAAAAGCAAGTGTCGAGCCATCGGAGAGAGGGAGGCGGAGGCCCGCAGCCACCTCAGTTAGAAATTTATGAGGAGGATATTGCTGCGTGGCTTCCGAACGAGTTTGTTGTAGACACCAACCAATTCGACTCCGACGGTGTGTTCGATGTAAGTTTTGTTTGTAAACTGGATTAAATTACAATACACATACATATGTATCAATGTATTTCAGATTTCTCTGACCAAAACTAGCTGCTCGCCAAAAACCCAAATGGAGATAGATGAATCACCGCCAGATACAAACACCAGCCTGGCAGAAAGCCGTAATGTGGCATACGATGTCAAAATCCTTGAAGAAAGGGCTGTACCAACAAAACCAAGAAAAAAGGTTAATGAACGTGTACATAGAAAAATTACCGCACATCATTGCTATAAAAAAATATTCATACATACATATGTATGTACATATACATATTTATTTTTGTTTAGATGAAAGCAACAGTAAATCAAGATTTTTGATTTGCAACGCCGCGAAGAACTATATCGATTGCAAGTTCGAAATGAAGAGAAGAGACCTCAACACTATAATTTGCGAGTGTTAAATGAGGAGAAGAGATCTCAAAACCTTGATTTTGAGTACGAAATTCTAAAAGAGAATCGTATATCGCAGATAAAGGATCCTCAGGTATGTACATATCGTCATATGCTTTAAAAAAAGCTCTAAGTTGCATTGAGACAATATGAAAAATTAACCAAAAATGCAAAAAGGGTCAGTTCTCCTTCTATACGTTTTGGATAGTCTTATAGATGACGACATTTCTGCGATAGACTCTGAAATAGTTATTATGAAGATTACATTTGTATCTATGTACATATGTATGTATACAAGTTTTTATACTCACGAATTCGGCGAATTAAATTTATTGTGAACATTGTTTATACTATTTATGTAAATCAATTTTTTATTTCAACCACTTTTATCAAAACTCCGCGCAGATTTATTAAAATATTTGTAAACAAACATTCAAGTGTCACCTTATTAAGTGATTAAAGTAAGGTAGAGGGAACAATAAAAAAATCAAAAAAAAAATAATAAGCAACTTATAACCAGCTAACAAGCTATTATTCATTTATGAATTCATAAATGAATAATAGCTTGTTAGCGGGTTATAAGTTGCTTATACAGGCAAAATACGAAAATATTGTATTCATAATATGAATACAATATTTTCCTATTTTGCCTGTCATCGCCTTATTATCTTGTTATAATGTATTTATGAATTAGACTGTTAGTGGATAGCCCAACATTTGAACATTATGCTCCACGGCGTATACCACATGCAATTAAAGATGCTGTGAAGAAAGAGATATGTAGACAACATGGTAAAGCTTCAAGTCTTAACAAAAACAGATGAAATAACTCCTGCCTTTTCACCAATGGTTGTCGTTAAACAGAAAGGTAAGATACGCGTGTCCATTGATCCTAATATTCACAGACGTTATCACCCTTTGGAGATAATTGATGAAATCACTGCAAATATTAAAAGTTCTAAATGGTTTACATTACTAGATCGTAAAAAAGGCTTTTGGCAGATTGAGGTTACTGAGCGTATAAAGAAAAATTTAACAATGGCCACTCCATGGGGCCTTTATTCATACCAGCGTTCAGCATTTGGTCTAGCTCCGGAAGTCTATCAACAATTAATGTCTCAATTATTAGAAAACTCGCCTAATACTGAAGTATCGATGGATGACATTTTAATTCATGCAGAAACAAAGGAACAAATTGAAAAACAAACAGAAAAAGTTATTAAAATTTTAGCAGATTCAGGTTTGAAATTGAATAAAGACAAATGTGTTTTTAGTGTAAATAAAGTAACATTTTTAGGACATATTTTAACGCCTCATGGCATAGCTGCTGATCCAGATAAAATTGCAGCAATTAACCAGCTTAAGAAACCAGAAAATCGCACACAGCTTCAAAGAATATCAGGCATGGCTACGTACGTCTGTAAATTTGTACCCAATTTATCGGATATAACTTCTCCCCTTTGAGATGTGCAATGGTACTTGTCGCCACAACATGAATTGTTCTTTGAAAAACTAAAGAATGCGTTTTCATCCACGCCATTACTTCGATATTACGATCCAAACCTTGCCGTTAAACTTCAGGTGGATGCCAGCAAATCAAGCGTAGGTGCAGCTCTTCTACAAAGTGAACAACCAGTAGCATACGCTTCTAGAGCTCTATCAAAATCGCAACAAAACTATGCTCAAATTGAAAAAGAAGCAGCAGCCATTCTTTTTGCATGTGAGAATTTTCGCGAGTACATTTACGGCAAAAAACTTACAATTGAAACCGACCACAAACCGCTCGAAACGATCTTTAAAAAGCCACTTTACTCAGCATCACAGAGACAACAATCTATCTTGCTACATATTCTCCCATATTCCCCACATATTATATACAGAAAAGGAACAGAAATAAAGTTGGCCGACACGGTTAGTAGAGACTGTGAAAACGATGAATGGTTTGACAAAGAAGAGAACATCGAAGTTCATACAGTTTCAAAGTTTACAACAACAACAAAAGAAAAAATTAAAAACGAAACGTCAAATGACCCTAATCTAGAGACACTAAAGAAATTTATACTTAATGGATGGCCGTCATCTATAACTAATTTGCCAACAGAAATTAGGCAGTTTTGGAATTTTCGCGATGAGCTTACACACGATGATTGTATTCTATATAAATCTACAAAAACGTTAATACCGAAAACATTACAAAAAGAAATAATAGATAAAATTCATATTGGGCATTTAGGAATTCAAAGGTGTATTAGTAGAGCACGATCGGTAGTATTTTGGATAGGAATGTTTACTGACATACAAAATTTTGTTGAAAAATGTTCTATTTGCCAGTCCTACCAACCATCTAAACCGAAAGAACCATTGATTATAAAGTCGGTTCCCTCATTACCGTGGGAAATTATAGCTACTGATTTATTTCATTTTAGAAACAATAACTACTTGTTCATCGTCGACAGCTATTCCGGTTTTCATGGATTTTGCACTCCTGGAACAATCAACGTCGTACGAAGTAATTAAACAATTAAAAATATGGTTTGCCACGCATGGAATTCCCTTGATACTAGAAACTGACAATGGCCCACAATTCTCATCAAAAGAATTTTCTGAATTCACCAAGGCATGGGACATCCAGCACCAAACATCAAGCCCATACTATCCAAGATCAAATGGACTAGCCGAAAGGTACGTACAAACAGCAAAAGGAATTTAAAAAAAATGCTCAAAAGACAACAGCGACGTTTACATTGCTCTTTTAAACTATAGAAATACACCAAGATCTAAAGATTTGTAATCACCCAACCAAAGATTAATGAGTAGAATAACACGAAGTACAGTACCAACATCTAATGAGGTCCTAAAACCCAAAGTAATATCTCAAGTAAAAAGAAACAGAAGTAAAATAAGAAATAAATACAAAAATAACTTCTACAAAAATACCAAAAGTAGTCAATTAATCCAATTAGGTGATAGCGTAAGAGTTCAACGAGGACATTGTAATTGGATAAGCGGAAATATTGAAGATAGCTCCAAACATATGCCTCGCTCATTCCTGATAAGGTCAGATGACGGAAAGCTTCTAAGAAGAAATTCTATTCACATACAACAGTCAAAAGCAAAAATACCTATACCACATAATGTTGTAGCACAGACACCCGAAACACCTGAACCTTCAAGCGGTGATGGAATCTAACCCCATATCAACAACATCTATCGCAAACCTGTAAGATAAGGTCGACCGCTAAAACAGACCGAATTCTACAAGCCGTAACCTTCCTGAATTTATACACATACATACTATTAAAATAATAATAAGTACAATCTCTTATAATGAACTTAATTACCTAAACCTCTTTTTATACTTAATGCATTTCTATCTCTGTCATACATTCTCATGTGTACCTTAATATAAACATGATCTTAACAATAAAGTTCAGTTCATACTCAACTACCGTCTTGTTCATTACACCTGCAGTGATAATTGTGTGAAAAAAATTCTTAAAGCAATATACAATGAGTGAAAGTGATTCTTTGTCAGAATATCCTTCGGATTTAGAGTGCGAAACAATAACAGTTAATTGTGGATCCACAGCATATCCACTTGAGTCTGGTATAGAGTCAAACGACGGTTACTTAACTAACGAATTAGAGCATGATAAACGTGAAAGAAAAGTTACTAGGAACAGCCGCGTTTTAAAAAAGAAAATCAGACAGTACTTCAGGCGGAATTAAATTGAATAAGAAACCAACTAGTTATAAATCCTTTAAAATACCTCCAAAGCTTGCCGGAGCTTGATGGAGACACCAAGGATTTACATATATTTATTACACTTATAGATAGGATACATCCATACTTACGAACATATGACCAATTGTCCCAATTTTTATTCACAGACATGATAAAAGCAAAACAAGACAAGCAATTGAAATAAACTGCCATGCTATTACATGGACAGACATAAAAAATGTACTCCAAAACAACTTCGGAGACAGGCGATCATGTGACGAATTAAGAGGAATGACATTTAAAACAAATACCTTAGAATTTTATAACAACATTAAAGACAAACTGCATAGGTTAAACAATAAATTGGTAGTGTTTCTAGGTGAAACGGAGGCAGCAAGGGAAAGTGACACTAACAATATGTATACCGCATTGAATATTTTTAAAAGCAAAATTCCAGAACCGATGAAAACTATTCTATTCTGCAGAAATCCAACGGATCTAGAACAAGTTATGGATATTTTGTTTCAACCAGGATACGCTTACACTGGAAATGAGAACCCTCAAGTAACACGCTATGGAAGTAAACAGAATTGTAGGCATCAACCAGTGAATACCCCAAACCAACAAAAATACTTTAACCAAGATAGATTTCAAAATTCACAAAATAGAAACAATTTCTCAAATTTACAAAATAGAAACAATTTCAAAATTCACAAAATAGAAATAATTTCCAAAATTCACAAAATAGAAACAATTTCCAAATTTCACAAATGAAATGGTTTTCGAACTAGAAATGATTTCCCCAAATAATTTTTCAAACAGACATACTTAGTTTCCAGAATGGAAATGACTTCCCGAACGGAAATAATGGTAATTTACCTGAACCTATTGGATATCAATATAATACAGAACACTATACATCACCAAATAGCAATCCTCAAAATTTTCCTTCATCAGCCTCTTCGGAGCATTATCATACATATATAATGTAATGTAATGTAATGGTATTGGGGTTTGGCCCAGGATGGGACTTTGCACTGCGACCATTGTTGATCTATTGTGCTTATATAATAGTAAAAAATCATCTTAAATTTATAATTGGCACAGGCGCCACACATTCAATTGTCAATCCCGGAATACGTAATCCAAAATGAATAATCAATTCCAATACTTTGATTTTAAAAACTTTACAGAATACAGCATCAGCCAATAAAATGCCATTGTGTGAAGAACTGGGAAACCCCCAGTATATGATACACTTAATAGAATGCCAGTTTCATGCAACATACGATGGAATAATTGGCAATGATTTTTGCATAAATATAAGGCTATTATAAATTTTAAAAACGATACCCTAATAATAAATAACAAAAAACTTCCACTCTTTTATGGCAAAGCAAACAAAAGCAATGTCTCTATAATTGATCAGGTTCGAAACGCACATATGAACGTAGAAGAAAAATCAGAAATATTGAAACTAATAAACCAATATAAAAATATATTTTATCAACCGAATTTAGATCTAAGTTTAAGTTTCAAATTGGGCAAAAGGATTTTGCCAAATAGAGGTCAGCGAAGAAGATGTGCATAAAACTGGATTTACGGTCGAAGGTGGACATTACGAGTTCTTAAGGATGCCCTTCGGATTAAAAACCGCACCTGCAACGTTTCAACGTTTGATGAATGGTGTGTTAAGAGAATACATTGGAGGAATTTGTTAGTATATCTTGATAATATAATAATTTTTTTCACTTCACTACAAGAACATGTGCAATCGATTAAAATAATTTTCAAATGCTTACAAGATGCTAATATTAAAATTCAGTTAGACAAGTCTGAATTTTGCAAAAGGGAAACGGAATTTTTGGAACATACATATAGTAAACCGGGAAGGTGTAAAACCAAACCCCTCAAAGATTGAGTGTGTGCTTAATTTTCCAATTCCTAAGATCCAGAAGCAAATAAAACAATTACTCGGATTTACCGGGTGTTACAGAAAATTTATTCAAGATTACTCGCGTATAGCAAAACCAATGACATAATCACCCTTATTGTGTTTGGCGCTTTTGCGGCGAAAACTAAGCGGTTTTTGAAAATGGTATCGTGATTGGCGAAAACGCCAATGAGTACGACACTTTTGAAATCTATTACTAGACACGCCGTTAAAACGGTACCGTGGTTGGTGTATTCGTCTGTCAAAAGTGTATAAAACTCTCGTTAAGATATTTGATCACGACATTATTCAAATTTCTTTAAAATAATTAAATGGAAGGATACAAAATGTATGTATGTAATGAAAACAGTATAATTAATATAATTGAAAATTAAAATGAGCTGAACGCAGCGTTCAGAAAAAGTATAACTGAACGCTGTACTATGTTTCTCTTAAGTTGCGTTCAGAAATCTAACCCCTGAATGTGCATTTAGTTGTTTACTACGAGGCGTTTAGCCTAAAAAAATTTTCACTGAACGAAACATTGTAAAAAATATAAGTTATCTATTAGGAACCTGAACGTTTCATTCAGCTTTTTAGAATTAAATAAATTAATCTTTGCTGAACGTACATACATATGTTTAAAAAAACTGAATGAAAAATTCAGTAAAATTCTTCTTGAAAATCATAAAACGTTACGTTCAGCAATGTGGATCGTTTAAAAACAAACTTTGCACAGCTGAACGCCGCGTTCAGAAAAACTAAACCAGACATAGTGAAAATATTTTTGGAAATTTTTGAAGTTAATTCACCGGCATGGTGTAGAAATAACGGTGTTCTTATGTTACCCCAACAAACACTTACGAAATGATGCCTTAAAATAAAAGTTTCGTATTTGCAACAATATAGCACATATCAACACATATACAAGATATGTAAGTACCTTTAGATTTACAAAGAACGATTAGCTATTTGGGGTTAGTTTTTACTTTATAAATATTTTCCATTTTAATTGATATATGAAACATAAAGATATAAGCAGTTGGCTAACATTACATAGTTTATCATTTAAGTTTGTTTGTCTTAAAAATGTTCATTAGGCACTTTCTTTGTCCATAAAATAAAAAACAAACAAGTATTTACTTTGATAGTTTGCCATTTGTGTGTGTTGCTTTGAAGTAAGAACATAAAAATAATGGAAGTGCTGTTGGATGAATTTAATCTTCAGTTTCTGTTGCCGAAGTTAAAAGGTAAGTGTTATTATTAAATAATTATTGCCTTTTTTTATATAATTGAAGCGAAATAAATATTTATTACAGAAGCTGGTATTGAATATAGACATCTTCAATACTTAAATGAAGGAGATATTGCTGATGCTATTAAAAAAGTAGGTCCAAGAGCAGAATTCCGGGAAAAGCTTTTTAAGTGGAGAATCAATTCGGTGAGTATTTAAAAAAGTAAGATATTGACCAGTACTAACTTTTTTTTCTTATAATGGCAAAAGGATTCTGAAAAAACACATGAAAACTTATTTTCTTATAAGGTGAGTATGTGGGCATTATTTAATTATGACAGTATGCATGCTTCCAAATTTATATTTTATCATTTCAGTCATTACGAGAGCTGCTATCGTCGTCTGATGCCGGTATCAATATAAAACAATTTTTCGCTAAGAACGAGTATTTGTCGAGTGAGTACAGGGGACAAACTGATAAGTATAATATTGGAAAATGTTTTCGTCAGTGAAAAAAAAAAATTAACACCAGCAGATTTTAAAATAGTCATTGATGAAATTTGTAAGGAGTTTCCTCATGAAAAGCAGGTTTCGGTAAGTAACTGTGTTAAAAAAGAGAAATAATAATAATTTAATGCTTTGTTTATTTGTTTAGGATTATTATTATTATCCCCGTTGTGGCAAAAAAGCTCCAGGCGGAAAATTGTTCCATCGATACCATAATTATAAAACGAAACATAGAAAAGTAGACCCCGAATATTTAGAAGAAACAACAGTGGAAATAATTGGCGACGACATTAAAAGTTTAAAACAAGTGTTACTGTGGCCTTTGCAAGACTGGGAAACTGTGTGCGATCGTTGGTCACGAACATACTTATTAAGGCAAAAAGACATTAAAAGTCTTGACAATATTTAATTTTTAAAGGAATGGCCGGTTATAAAGGATTCTGTTGTGTATATACGTAACATAATTAGTATAACATAAATATAAGAATATGGCATCACAAACTCATATATACATATATAGCTTTACTAATTATTGTAACTCAATGGTAAAACACATAATAAAGTCAGTCTTATACAAACACAACATGGTGTCAGAAGTGAAAACTCAAGATTAATTCCGTGATTAATATTAATTTAAAAAAAAAGGTTAAAAAAGTCGTTGTGATCGACTTTAATAAAAGTAATTTAAAAGTAAAATTAATTTTGCTAAATAAAAGAACTCAAGATTAATATTAAAACAGCTAAAAAAAAAATAAAAAAGTATTGGAGAAAATTGTAGAAGTGGAGGTGTAAAACACAAAATGGTGGATGCTGAACAAAATCGAAATGTAACAAAAATGAGTACAACAGAAGGAGGACAATTTTTTGCAACAACATTGCAGCCAATCAATTTAAAGTCTGCTAATTTGGCAAAGGAATGGAAGTTGTGGTATACTCAATTCAAAATTTTTATGACCGCAACAAACTTAGAAGAACAAACGGATCGTCGTAAGGTAGCGTTACTCTTGCACCATCTTGGCAGCGAGTCACTGGAAATTTTTAATTCTTTCAATGAAGACTTAGACACAATTAAATATGCAACATTAGTCGATAAACTTGAAGGATACTTCATCCCAAAGGTAAATATCGCAATGGAGAGGCACAAATTTTTCACTTGTAAGCAGCAGCCGGATGAAACAATTGATCAGTATGTAACAAAATTGAAAAATTTAAGCCTAAACTGTGAATTTGGTACATTGAGGGAAGATCTTGTCAGGGACATATTTACTTGCGGTCTGTCTCTCAGAATGGTAAATATTCGTGAAAGATTATTAGCGGAAGGTAACATTTCACTGGATAAAGCAATTGGTATTGCGAAGTCCATATCTATGGCGAAAGAAAATGCAGTTAAACTTGAAGACACGGTGAAAGAAGAACCATTTATTAACGTACTCCGACGAAAAGCCTTTCAGCCCTCAACATACAAAAACCAACATGCAACAACATACAAAAACCAACTTGCTTCAACATACAACAAACAACAGGCTTCCCTTTGCAACCGTTGCGGCCAAGAACACAAAAACAGATGTCCAGCAGCTGGGGAAAAGTGTCATAACTGTGGCAAAATCGGCCATTTTGCTAAAATGTGCTTTATAAAAAAACGGTATATAAAAAATGTCAACATCAATAAAGATGGCGATTGTGAAGATGAAGAATATGATGAAGAGGAGAAAGAGTTATTTATTGGCGCCATTTCTAAAAATACAAAATCATCATCGGGTGAATGGAACATTGAGGTCGAAATTGCAAACAACAAGATGGTGTGTCAAATTGATACCGGTGCACAAGCCAACATAATTTCAAAGGAAACTGTAAATAAATTAAAAAGTAAGAATTTGTTACAGAAAACTAAAGTTAATATTTTTACATTTAGTGGTGAAAGGTTACCAGCCTTAGGCACTATTAATTTAAAAATTGTTTATGAAAATCGTTCTTATATATTAAAATTTTTTGTGGTCGACATTAAATGTAAAAATATTATCGGTCTTACATCAGCTATTGAAATGGATTTAATCAAGAATGTAAATATTTTGACAGTAAACAGTATAATTAAAAAGTATTCTGATGTGTTTGGTGGTCTTGGACTTTTACGTAGAGAGTGTAATTTGGAATTGAGAAAGGATGTTCCTCCTGTAGTTGATGCACCTAGAAAAATTCCGTTTAGATTGTATGACAAACTAAAACATGAATTAAAAAGAATGGTGAACTTGAATGTGATTAAAGAAGTCAGTGAACCAACAGAGTGGGTGAGTTCTGTTGTCCTTGTGTCAAAACCAAATGGTAATTTAAGACTTTGTTTGGATCCTAGAAATTTGAATAGGGCCATTTTAAGACCTCATTTTCCATTTCCAAACATTGAAGAATGCAAAGCAAGACTTATTGGTTCCAAATTTTTCTCCTCACTTGATGCCAACAGTGGGTTTTGGATGATTCCTTTGAATGAAAAATCTTCAAAGTTATGTACATTCAATACTCCCTTTGGCCGTTATCGATTTTTGCGATTACCATTCGGGATTAACGCAGCACCGGAAATTTTTCATGGTGAAATGATTAAGTTGTTTGGTGATATTCCAGGTCTAGTTATATACATAGATGATTTTTTGATACATTCGTCTACTAGAGAGGAGCATTTAAGAATATTGGAAACAGTTTTCCAAAGGGCAAGGGAAGTAGGAATAAAGTTTAACACGAATAAATGTAAGATCTTTCAAACTGAGATCAAATTTTTAGGGCACATATTTTGCAATCGTGGAATCAGACCAGATGATGAAAAAATCAGATCCATTGTTGATATGCCAACACCAAAGAATGTGAAAGACCTGCAAAGATTTTTAGGTATGGTAAATTATTTAGGACCATTTATAGAAAATTTATCTGCAAAAAACTTCAAGTTAAGAGAACTTTTGAAAAGTGATATTCAGTGGCATTGGTCTGATAGTCATGAGAAGGAATTTGAAAATCTCAAATCGGAAATAACAAAATCTCCGGTATTAACATACTTCGACCCCAATAAGGACTTAACATTGTCAGTCGACGCCTCTAAAGCTGCACTTGGCGTTACTATTATGCATGGCAGACATCCAATTGCATACGTATCAGCTTGTTTAACGCCATCACAACAAAATTATGCCCAAATTGAAAAGGAATTATTTGCAATTTTGTTTGGTTGTGTTAAATTTCATCAATTTATTTATGGGTCAAAGATTTTGGTTGAAACGAACCATAAACCATTGGTCAGTTTGTTCGACAAACCTTTGTATAAAATTCCACCTAGACTTCAAAGGTTTATGTTGCGTTTGCAGTCATATAACCTTTCAGTAAGCTATAAGCCAGGAAAGGATTTGCAAATAGCGGACACTTTATCAAGAGCTCCTTTAACAGATACAATATTGACTGAAATGGATGAAGAGATTTCTTTACATTGTAATTTTGTGGCTACTTACCTAGATATACCTTTTGCAGGAACCAATCTTATTAAGGAGCATACTAGGAATGATGAGACGTTTACAAAGATAATGAAACACATAAAAAACGGGTGGCCGAAAAGTAAGAAGAATATTGAATCAGATGTAATGCCCTATTTTAGGATAAAAGACGAAATTTCAATGTTGGGCGGTATTCTATTAAAAAATTTAGCAAATCATGATACCCAAAAGTTTAAAAAGAAAGTTTTAAAAAGAATACATGAAGGCCACATGGGTATACAGAGATGTAAAAGTTTGGCTAGAGAGTCGATATATTGGCCAAATATTTATAATGATATAGAGAACGTAGTTTCTAACTGCGAGATCTGTATGAGACATCAGAACTCAAATACTAAATCAGAAATGATTCCGCATGAAATTGTAGCCATACCCTGGTTTAAACTGGGTTGTGATTTGTTCGAATTTAACAAGAAGATATATTTACTTGTTGTTGATTACTACTCTAAATATATTGAAATAGAATTACTGAATTCTGGATACAATAGTGCTCAGGTCATATTAAAATTGAAATCTATTTTCTCTAGGCATGGAATCCCCAACACTTTTGTAACAGATAATGGTCCTCCTTTCAACTCAAAGGAGTTTAAAGAATTAAGCTTAAATTGGGAAATTGAACATTATACATCAAGTCCATATTTACCGAGGTCAAATGGGTTAGCAGAACGTTCTGTTCAGATAATTAAAAAACTATTATTAAAATCGCTGGAAAGTCATTCTGACCCATTTGTAGCACTTCTTCAATATAGGACAACACCAAAGGGAAATTTACCAAGTCCAGCTGAACTTCTAATGTCTAGATCTTTACGAACTAAAATTCCATCCTTAACGAAGAATTTAGAGCCAAAGGTTATTAATAAGAAAAGGTATAGGGAACAATTAATTTCAAATATTCAAAAATATACGGAATATTACAACCGAACAGCTAAAAGTGTAAAACCTATACACAAGGGAGATTTGGTTATGTTCAAGAAAACACCTTCAAGTTGTTGGTTTCACGGACAAATTGTAGATAAATGTAATGAACCAAAATCGTATTTAGTAAAAGATAGTAATGAAACTCTGTACCGAAGAAACCAAGATCACATAAAGAAAACACCAGAAAATATATCACCTGCAAGTACAAGTAAAATTGAGGTGAAAAACAATAATTAAATGAGAATTGATATAGAAAGCAATAATCATATGAGTAATGATTTAGTAATCACAGCTGATAATAATTATAAAGGTTATGTAACAAGAAAAGGTAGAACTGTAAAGCAACCTAATAAATTATATTTATAATTTTTATTGTTAATTAAAATCTCGTATTAAAATCATAAAAAATTGTAGATATACTATCAAATTAGATTTAAGACGGGAGATGTTGTGTATATACGTAACATAATTAGTATAACATAAATATAAGAATATGGCATCACAAACTCATATATATAGCTTTACTAATTATTGTAACTCAATGGTAAAACACATAATAAAGTCAGTCTTATACAAACACAACAGATTCAAGAGCAATAGATTTGGAAAGTTTTCTTGTATTATGCATAGCAATATAATATTGAAAAACTCTTAAATTTGTATGAGCATCTACAAACATTTCATATATTTTTTTGCAGATAAATATAGATTTTGATATCGCTTTTCGGGGAAAGATAAATATTTTTTTTTGAAAAGTGGCCACGTTTTAAAGAAGATATCATTAAGTATTATTCAGCAAAACAGTTAAATCAAAATTCTAAGGAGTTACTTAAAACTGCCTTAGAATGTAGCAACAAAGGTAATATGTGATATTAATATACATACCGCACTCGTTCAACAATACTGTATTAACTGAAAATTCTTAAATTTTCAGTTTTTGCTAAAAAACGACTAACGCTGTCCATATCTACCTGCTAGAAAAATTTCCCATTGTACTGACCACTCCTTCATACAAAAATGGAGACTTAAAATTTGTTTTATCATATATGATTAATCAAAAAGTTTTTTGCCTCTACTGAAAATTTTGAAATTTTGAGTTAATACAGTATTGTTGAACGAGTGCGATACGTATGTTTGTAAAACTTTTTTAATTTTTAGATTTTCAGGACAGTACCTTGCTAAATTTGTTAAATGCTATTCTGATACCTGTTGGCTTTGGAGGGAAGACGTACACAATTTTGGATGCTCAAAAATTTTTCATCCTATCTATTCAAAACAACATTGAGATAAGCATTGAGCAATTGCGAGAAAAGTGTAAAGCTTTGGAAAATACTTTGCAGCCTTTTGTTATTATTGAAGGTATGCAAACAGCTAAAAAATTTTATACTTATTTCGACAAAATATTTTTAAAATTTCCATCATTTTTGGAAGCTTTTGACTGTGTTTTTAAATTTTTCTTTATATTAAATTTAAAATACCCAGATCCTTGTATTAAAGTGTGGTCCTTCGTACAAAAGTATTTTTATGAAATTGATACTCCGCAAGATATTCGTTCAGCTTCTTTGACTACTTTCTTAAATTATATACTAAAAAGTTCAATTGAAAAATGCTAAATTGCTTCAAGTGCAAAAATTTTTTTGAAGATGTTGATGAATATCTGCGTCATCTCAAATTTATGAATTTTTTAACAAACGCCGATTCAAAAAGTTGCGCTGTACGTAATTGTAATGCAACCTTTTTCAGATTTTCTTCTTTAAAACGTCACTTGATTCAACATATAAAAAGTAATAGTAAGCCCCTAATAAATCTTGACAATGCAATCTCACATTCAATTACTGCCGAACAAACTTCGACTGAGATACATCGTTTGAATACAAACCAAAGTTTTAGTGACATCTTAATTAATGAAACTAAAGATAGCAAAAAGATTTTACTGCAGAATTTAGAATATGATGTATTAGATTTCGCTTTAAGTTTGTACTCAAAAAATTCTTTTTCTAGAAAAGACTCACAATATATTTTAAATAAATTTGAAAATATTTGGCACTCTACTTTTAACCAGTTGCAAATATCCAATGTTTTAACAGAAGAAATAAAAAATGCAGCACAAGTTCCATTTGAAAAGTACACAACTGAAGCTAAATTCATAAAATCTTTAAAAAGTATAGATTTGTTTGAACTACCTAGCGCTGTTATCCTGAGCAATGAAATTGATGAAACCATTTCGATGGGAAATCCTACATTAGGACCAAAAATAAAGTGTATGCATCTCATGTCTTTGGAATTTCAAATGAAAAAAATTTTTGAATTACCAAATGTTTTGGCCACTGCGGAAGAAAATTATAAAGTGCTAAAAGAAAACAAATCTATATCTAATCTGATTAATGGAGAAGTTATGCTGAAGTACTTTGATGACTCGGAAATCGTGATTGTGTATAACATGTATTTTGACGACTTTCAAATTAATAATGCATTAGGAACACATACTTATTCAATCTGCGCTTGCTATTATAGTTTTCCAACACTTCCACAATTTCTTCAATCAAAACTCGATTTTATTTTTCCAGCTGCATTTTGCTCTAGTAACCATTTAAAAATTTTTAGTCCTGAAATATGTTTCAGACAACTAATAAAAGCTATGAAACGATTGGAAAATGGAATTATTATATGTTCGAGAAGAATTCGGTTTATTTTAGGACTAATAGTAGGGGATAACTTAGCATTAAACTCAGTTTTGGGACTCACACAATCTTTTAATTCAGTCAGATTCTGTAGATACTGTAGAGAAAAAAAAACTCAAACACAGATAGGAACTTATGAAAGCAATCCTCGGACAATTGTAAATTACACATCAGATGTATTAAAAAGCTATATATCAACCGGTGTAAAAACAGAATGCATTTTTAATGAGCTGTCGTCTTTTCATTTAGTTGAAAATATGTCATTTGACATAATGCATGATATTTTTGAGGGAGTGTGTCATTATGGTCTTTCTCGAGTTTTGTCTGCTCTAATTGATGATAATATTTTGAGTTTGCATTCATTAAATAGAAGAAAACGTCTTTTTCCTTATGGAGAGTTTCAAATAGCCAACAAGTCTTCTGACATAACACTTAACAATATTAAAAATGGACATTTCAAAATGACTGCAAGTGAAATGTTGTGCTTTATAACTTTTCTACCACTCATGATAGGAGACTTAATTCCCTCAAACAACAAGCATTGGGGGCTAGTAATAGTATTGTCGAAAATAATAGACCTAATTATGAAAAGCGAATTTAATTAAGAAAATCTTGAAAAGCTGAATCAACATGTAACTGAACATCATCCATTATATTTACAATTATTTGACAATTTAAAACCAAAACACCATTTCATGACTCACTATAAAAGAGCTATTTTGAAAACAGGACCTTTAAAGCATATGTGGGCTATGCGCTTTGAATCAAAGCACAAAGAAATGAAAATTTACGCACATACCATTACATCGCGGAAAAACACAATTGCCAAAAAATTTTCTTTTAAATTTTCAAATCTGCTTCTAAAATACAAGTATGGGTTACCGGAACTGTATAGTAACTGTTCTTTTGAATCAAAAGATATTAGTGCAAAAAAATTTGCAAATAACCAGTATGGTATTGATTTTGAAAATGTATTAGCAACTGATTGCATAACTTACAAAAATATATCTTATAAAAAAAAATATTATCTTAGGTATAAAAAAAAACAATGAAATTAAACTTTTTAAATACAACTTTTTCTATAAATAATAATTCAAAAATTCTTGTAATAATTGTAAGCTCAAAGTTGTTGAGTTCAGTGAACACTTTTATTCTTATGAAGTATTTGATATTGATGATAATTTGTTTTACGAAATTGATATTGACGATTTCAGTTCAAAGCCTATGATTATTACATATGCAAATAATGGAAAAATGTATATACGTTATCAAAACCTATGAAATTTACACTTGTATGTATATTATATATGTATATTATATATATTGTATATATGTATATTATAAAGTTTAAAACTAAAATTAAATAAATTTTCTTGGGCCTTATTCTGAATTGCGATGCGAAAGTCAATGCGATGCGAAAGAAAATTGGTATTCTATAAGACTTTCGTAATCGCATTCGAGTTTTATTTTAAATCGTGGCAACGCCGGTCAAAAATAACAACGCTGGCCAGATATAACAACGCTGATCTAAAAAAACGTCAAAGTTAAATTTACAAAAGAAAAATAAAATTGTGATTGTGCTTAAAAAATAAAATTAATTTATATAATATTTGTGTAATTTACCAAAAATGGAATCTGTGGCACTATGGTTTGATGATGAAGAGGCGCATGACCAAAATTAAAGGATGCAGAGAATATTATTATTAGAAGCAAATCGGATATTCTAAGCTTGAATGCAAAAAGTTAATTTATTTTGAAGCATTGAAAACAATTAATTATGCAAAATATTTCTATTCCAGCTTTATAAAAAAATTTGATTGAGCCAAGAGGCATTTATATATGTTTTAAATTACATTGGCTGCGAATTGGATACCACAAAATCAAGTGCGATTCCGCCAATTATCAAATTAGCGACTACGTTAAAATTCCTTGAACAAGGAACTGTCAATGGAGGAAATTGTGGATGCCGAAGATCTGCCACAATCTATTACTAATTCACCCAGTTATAATAATAGTATTAACAATTACACAAACATTGCTAGAAATATAAGAGACGAAATAAAAAACAATATGATTTAAAAACTAAAAGTCTTTTCTGTATTTAAAAACTTAAAGCCAGTTCATTGGTTATATATTTCATTGGTTTTGTTTATTGTGCACCTTTAAATCAGTTCAAACCTATTAACAGGCCAGTTGGCTGTGTTTCATCATAATTTACACCATTATTTCAAATTGGTGTGATTTGGTGGTCTTGTTGTTTGTTTCCCTGAATAATTTTAACAATTAATGTAAGAATAAATAAACAAAATTATTATTATTCACTAACATTTTTGTGCTTTGCGAATGATGTTTTGCAATCGAATATATTTTGCGATTTTCGTATGTATCTGACATTTGTTTTCGCAATACAGAATACCGACTTGCCGCCTTTTCGCATTTTAAATGCGAATAGAAAAAGTACTTTGCGAAAATCGTAATACAGAATAGAAAGTGTTCGCATTTACATGTTTTCGAGTCGCATTGACTTTCGCATCGCAATACAGAATAACCCTCCTTAACTTCTAATATAATTGAAATATCTTTTATTTGGATTTCTTAGCGTAGTTGGGAGTAGTGTTTATCATAACCTGAACGCTGTACAGTAAAAAACCGAACGAAAATTTAATTTTGCAAAAGCTGAACTATATATAGTGAAGAACTGAACGTACGTTCAATTTTGCATAACCTGAACTCTGCATAGTAAAAAACTGAACGTAGATTCAATTTTGAAAAATTTGAACTCTATCTAGTAAAAAACTAAACGTGGGTTCAGTTTTGCAGAAGCTGAACTCTGCATAGTAAAATACTGAACACGCATTTAACGTAAAGCTGAACGTTTTATTTGGTTTTTTACTACGTGCGTTTAAGGTGCAGAAAACCTAATAAATATTCAGAAAAACTGAACATTTGTTCAGTTTTTTCCTGTTATTTTTTCTGTGTACATACATACAAATAATACATATGTATGTATGTATTTACATAAGTATGTATACAAATGTACATACATATGTACATACATTTTAGAGTAAAAGTCACAACTAGTGGTCAATTTGCGAGGCTAGTTGAAATAATGGAGCAGAAACCTTATTTGGCAAAGGGCTTCAAGAAAAGTTTACAAAAGGTAAATGTTAAGGAAGAGTGGAACATCCTTTCGGATGATTTAAATTGTATTGGTCCGTCATCGCGTTCTGGGGAGGGCTGGATGTGTTGAAAATGGGCAACAGAACTGGATATTCATTTGGATGATGAATTGTTGGTAATTTTGGTGTTGTCAAGCCTCCCTAAAAGTTTTGAAAACTTTGTTGTTGATATTGAAGCAAGAGATGGTCTTCTTTCATTTAGTTCATTGACACAAAAACAGAAAAGAAATACCACAGAAAGAACAACAACCACCATTTTGAAAAGAACAAAAAAAATAAGGACCGAAGTAATAGAAAATGTTATAATTGTGGTCAGCTAGGACATTTCGCAGCAAAGTGTAAACAACAGAGAAAATAATTCCTGTTTTATGGCACAGCAGTTGCTAACTCTACGCAAAACCAATGATGTGCGCGTTGATAATTTTTGCGTCGACAGCGGCGCAACCAGTCATTTCTGTTGTATGCGTGATTTAAGGTGAATTCACCGGTTCGTTCTGCAGGAAATTTTCGTTGAGAGACAATTTTAGTTTACTGAGAGTTTGCTCAAAGAAGATTCACCGGAGTCGAACAAATATTCTGTAGAAACAAAGCTACCATATGCAACAACTCTGTAAATGTTGTGTGTTACTTTTACAAGCCGGCAGCACAGTGGCAGTTGATTTCCATTTGCTTTGTTTTAAATTTAAAAAATTTTTATAAAACTAAAATATAGAAATGAATGAAAGTCGAGTGCTTGTTCTAATAGCTATTTTGTTAAATAAATATAAAAAATTTACAAATATACTCTGTATATTATTATACATACATATGTACATATAATATGATGTGGCAGCTCAGTTCAATTTTGCATAAAAAATTTATATATCTGGCAGCACAGTTCAATTCGTTCGGGACGATAATTAAAATTAAACCAATTCAAGCAAAAATTGTTCCGCATTAAATTTAGGCCCCGATTATGGTTCACAACAGTTGTTATTTTGATGTTGTAAATTTTAAATTGTGATTATGGTTCACAACACTTATCGGTAGTGTTGTAGTTTTAGTTGTCTATGTCAATTTACTGCGATTATCGTTCACAACATTTGCAAGTATGTGTTGTTAGAAGTGTCAAAAATATACAACTGATTATTACTTGTTGTCTTGTTGCCACGGCAAGTTGAAATTTGAAAATGGAGAAAAATTTGTAAGTAAATATATTTCTTGTTTATTGCAAATATCTATAACTACAATTTTTCAGAAAAATTACGAACAAAAAGCAAATGGAAATGCTGGTAGAGCTAATGACGCAAAATCCTGATATTGGCCGTGGGAAGCCCTCATTTGGAAGTAATAAAATGCAGTTAAAGGACAAATGGGATCAGTTTACCACAAAATTAAATAGTATGGGTCCACCTATTCGAAATGCGAAAGAATGGCAAAGAGTATGTAATTAATTAACTTTATAGAATTATATAAAATTATGTTGTATTTTTTTATAGGTATGGACTCACTATAAGGCAAATTTAAAAAGAAAGCTAGCTGCTAATAAAAGGAGCATTCAAGCTACTGGTGGTGGTCCATACACTGAAATAAGCCTGAGTCCTTTAGAGCAGACGACTATTGAACTAGTGTCGATGCAGTCGCAGGTTGACCCAAGTGGGTCTGCAGTGGGCTTGCAAGCTTTAGAAGAGTCCGATGTAGAGCAGTTGCAAGAAAATTTTGAGCCACCGTCAACAAGCGCTTTACGCAACACCGAGCAGCGTACACCAAAAAGCCGCACCCGATCAAAATCAGAAATGGAAACAGAGCGTTTAGCGTTATTAAAAACACAGGCAAGGACCCAGGAGGAAGTTTTAAAAACGTTAAAAAAGTTAGAAAAAAATTCGTATAAATATTATGAAATTAATAAAAAAATGTACGAGCTAAGAAAGAAAGAGGCTGATTTACAAATGCAATTGATAAAAGCCAAATTAGAACTGACGCAAAAGAGACTCCAAATGTGATGTAAATATGTACATATGTAGTAAAAATGTTTTTGTTAATAGTTTTAAGAGTCATGTGATATACCCCCTTGATCTGCAATGAATTATTTTACTTTAAGAAACCAATGTGATTTCAAATGAATTGTTTTGCTTTTATTTTCTTTTATGTTTTGTTTTTTTATAAATATTCATATATGTATATGTATATATATTTTATTTTACTCGTTAAATAAATATTTTTGTTTTTTAGTAAAAAAAAGTTTTGTTTCTTTTTAATTGTACTAAAGTTGGTAAATTTTTTTAGACATAATTAAAAAAATTATTCATTTAATATAGCAAGCATTAAATTATTTCTGATTTCTCGTGCAGAATCTTCGATATTAGCCTCCGTTGTATCTTCTACTTCTGTGTCCTGCGAAGGAGGCACATCACTTTGGTGCTCCGTTTTAAAATGTCTGCTTAAATTATGCAATGCACAACACACATTGGTAATTTGAGTCGCTTTTTTAGGACTGTAGTGCAAACCTCTTGCAGAGAGCAAACATCGAAATCTGCCTTTGAGAATCCCAATTGTCCTTTCAATGATATTTCATGCTTTTGCATGGATCGTATTAAAACGACTTTCTCGCGATCCTTCGTCAGCACTTCGGAATGGCGTTATTAAATATGATTCTAATGGATATCCAGCGTCACCTAACAACATATATATATACACATATATATAAACATAATTATAAAAATTTAATAATTCCACTAATTTATTACCTAAAATCCAGGTATTCTCCTCCATACTTTGCTGCAAATATTGTTTCAGATGGCTCATATTCCACACAAAGGAGTCATGGGTTGAGCCAGGATATCGAGCATCAACATAACGGATGTTCATTTCATAGTCGCACAACTATACAATCATATGTGTATTATTATAAATATATACATTTGAATTAATTTGTTGATATTATTAGAATTATGCTTACGATCATAACGTTTAAGCTGTAATAACCCTTCCTATTGAAGTACAAATGTTGTAACTCCTTTGGGGGCGATACGATTCGCACGTGCGTTCCATCTATGCAGTCAATTACTCCTGGAAACCCTGTTTTTGAAAAAAATTATGTTTTGCTGTTGTTTTTTTCTTCGTCGGTCATCCGAGCGTTTATCCACTTCTTCAAAATTTGTTTTTCAAAGAATTTTATTATTTCTTTTAAAATACAGCAAACAGTTGGTTGCGCAACTCCAATATTAAAATCATTTCCGCTACTTCTTTGGTAGCTACCATCGGCAAAAAATCTCAGCGCATACCCTAATTTGAGAATTGGAGGAATGGCCGAACTCCGAATAGAATGATTTGAAAATGCAGCCAGCTCTTGCAGCAAAAACAAAAAACCATCTTTGTTTATGCGAAAACATTTTATGAAACTAAAAAAATATAATGCTACTAAAATGTTGGCCATTTAAAGAAATTGTACATACTCAGTATTTGGTAGTTCCAAGGGATTTGAACTGTCCCGGATTCTCCTTCTCATACGCAACATGTGTGTTTCTTCATTACCCTCATTATCATCATCAAAAAATAAATCGACACTTATCTCCATTATTTTAAAATAATTTTAAATATGCGCGTGTATTTCTTTGTTTTATTTTTGACAGTTTTCCATATGAAGAGATGTAATTTTATGGATAATGTATGCTGCAATTAAATACAACCTTGTGACATACTCAACATGTAGATGTTGTGAACCATAATCGAAACAATTATAAATGTTGTGTTGTAGCCGAGACAACACAACTTTTAAGTGTTGTGAACCATAATCGGGGCCTTACTCTCTTTCTCTCACTCTCTCAAAAATAGAGACGTCAAACTACATATAAAAAAAATCGTTCGGAACGTTCAGAACGAACCGGTGAATTCACCTTTATTTACCTCATATGAAGAACATGAAGAGAGAATTGTTTTACCAAATATTCGGCCTTATTACGGTTGTCGAAGTCGAATTTCGACAGCTCTCAAAGTCTTCGTCGATTTTGGAATTTTGCGGTACTATGTAATATTTTCGACTAAAAAAAATGTTGTAATAGATTAAAAAATACAGTGTAGTTAATAATATTAAATATTTTATAATATTACGAACCATCCTGTTATAAAATCTGTCAAAACAGCATTGCGTTAAAAAAAAATAAATATCAACTTTTGTAAAACGGAATTTGAATAATTAAAATATAAAAAATGTTAAGTGTAGCCTTATTTACATCTTCTGACGAAGACGATGAACAAAGTGTGGCGGAGATGAATGCTATTCGCAGGAAATTAAGACAAGATTCGAGCATATTTTCCACGTTAAATTCCAGGTAAGTCAGTAAAATGCATTTGTATATATACTCATACATAAATTTAATGGATATTTCTTTTAAGATTTATTTAGATTAAATAAGGAAGCATTTAAATACGTTTTAAGTGAAATCACTCCAAAATTGCAAGAAGCAAAACGTTCAACATCTGTGCCTAATGAACTAAAGCTTGCAGTGACAATGAGAATACTTGCTGAGGGAAGTTACCAAAAGGGAGCTGGTAACGACTACAATGTTGGCATGTCCCAATCCTCAGTTAGCGAAGCCTTTAGGGAATGTATTGATGCAATTCAAGGTGTTCTTTGCCGAGATTGGATATCATTCCCTATGGATGAAGGAGACAAATTTGAAATTAAAGAATATTTCTATAATAAAACTGGATTCCCTGGAGTTATAGTCTGTATTGATGGGACTCACAAAAATTTTAGCACCCGGAACTCAAGACCGTTTTAAATATTACAATAGGAAAGGATTCTACAGCCTTAACGCGAATATAGTAATTTAAACTTTTTGATTTAATAATATATATATATATATATATATATATATATATATATATATATATATATATATATATATATATATATATATATATATATATATTATTTATTTTCAGGTATGCGATCATAAATTAAAAATAAGATATATTTCACCTAACTATCCCGGTTCAGTTCACGACTCATTAGTATGGAATGCGAGTGACCTAAAACAAACGTTAAGAGATAACTACCTCAATGGCGAACGCAATACGTTGTTGCTAGGTAAATAAAGACTTTATTTTTAAAATTAAAATTACTTATATGTAAATAACTCAAATTTTGGAGACGCAGGCTATCCATTGGAACTGTTTTTAATAACACCATTTAGGTCTGCTGGAGATGGTACACCTGAAAGCCGTTTTAACTATATTCACGCTCAAACCAGAAACGTTGTAGAACGTACCATAGGTGTGTTAAAAAACAGATTTAGGTGCTTACTAGGAGCAAGGCAAATGCACTATACTCCGAAAATGGCTAGTAAAATTACCTCCGTTTGTGCCGCTTTGCATAATGTGTGCATTCATTGCAAACTAGAATTTCCCGTAGTTATTAATGATGATGAAATATTTGAAAACATGAACGTAGAGACTAATGAAGATTTGACAGCTGCGTCCATTAGAAATAGAATAATGCATGCATTAAACGTTTAATTTTCATAGTAATTTATTTGTTTGAAATAAAAAATAAACATAAAACAATTCACATATAGTTTTTTTGTTATAAATAATAAAATAAAATAAAACACTTTATCAAAAAAGAATGTATTAAAAACTTTACATTTGCTGCTGTTTATCTAAGCCACACTTCCATTCTTCTAGTTGAATTTTTCTGGATTTAATTTTAAGTTCTTCTTTTCTTTTCTTCTTTTTCAAATACGTCCCCCTCAGGGTTAATTATGGTATCTAATTGCAATAAACTGGAGACTGCTTCCTCTGTTGCTGACAAAATAAAGTGTTTATTAGGCCCTCCATCCGTAGCTCGGCATTCAGCTTTGTTGTAAACAATTTTTTTCTTCAGATTACATTTGTAATCTGCCCACACTTTTGTCCACTCAAAGCCTTTGCGAAAAGGTGGTCGTCCTAAGGAATTAAGTTTGTCAGCAATAGCATTCCATTCTTCCTTTGGGTTAGTTTTATGCAGACCGTTATGGTATGATCTTGCCAATTCAGGTTTTTGCTCAAGAAGTTCCACTAACTTAGCAAATTGCTTCGGCGTAGTAACTTTTATTCTAAATTAAACAAAAATACTTACATTTTTTTATCAGCATTCCTTTTATAAATTTTTATCAGCAGTCGTAAGAACAAAAATGAACGACTAATTTTTAAAAAATTGACAGTCGAATTTGTCACTCATAGTACATACATACACGATGCAATGTAATAGATTTACCAACAGAGTTGTATTTTACTAGTATTCGACAACCGTAATACTGTATAATAAAAACGACGATTTTCCAGCTAGAATACGACAATCGTAACAAGGCCGAATATGTGTGCAAAAGCAATCGGTCGCGGCAACGTTAAAATTCTCGGTGCGAATGTTACGTTAAGTAAAGCAACCAGTGCGGGTATGTGTTGTTTTCAAAGACAATTATGTAAAGATAATTGACAAAGATGATGAGTGTATTTTTCGTGCGTTTGAAACCAACGGTTTGTTTATATATGAATATAAAGAAAACTTAAACAAGAAATGCAACAATGTACAGTGTGTGACAAAAGTAAATGAGCAAGCAATAAAATGGCATAATAGATTTGGACACGTAAACCTTAGCTGTTTGAAGTAAATGGTAAATAAAGAAATAGTGCGTAGAATTAAAATTAAAAATATTCCAAATTCAGCAGAATGCGTTACATGTGCCAATAGCAAAATATACAAAAACCCATTTCAAACGTCGCAAAGTCGATCTGATGAACCACTAAAAATGATACATAGTGACGTGTGCGGTCCGATTAAAAACAGTTCGTTGAGTGGTTCGCATTATTTTGTAACATTTATAGACGATTATTGTTTTTCTTAAAATCGAAGGACAAAGTATTTGAAGCATTTAGAGAATATAAAGCCGAAGTGGAAAAACAAACCGGTGAAAGTATTAAGTGTTTGAGATTTGATAACGGCGGTGAATATCTGAGTATAGATTTTGAGAATTTTTTACGTATAAACGGTATAAAGAGGCAACTAACGGTGCCATATACGCTCCAACAAAACGGTATTGCGGAGCGGGCAAACCGTACTCTGGTGAAAATGGCCAGAGCCATGCTCATTAATTCCGGGTTACCCGAACATTTTTGGGCCGAAGCGTTAAGAACCGCGGTTTATATTCGTAATCGTACAACAACTAGAATTTTGTGTGACAACACACCATTTGAAATGTGGAACGGGTACAAGCCAGCTGTGGGTCATCTCAAGGAGTTTGATGTTAAAGCAGTCGCGTTAGATAATACAAGAAAATTCGCATCAAAAGGATCGGAGTATATAATAATTGCTTATAGTGAAGAAAGTAGAGCCTACAAATTATATTGCCCTATTTCACAGAAGGTGATCGTCGCAAGAAACGTATTTTTTTTTTTAAGATGCATTTGAGAAGCGACAAGTTAATGATGGTGGCGACGTGTTCGAAATGTTTTACAACGAGGGTGTTAAAGCGGAAACTAACTATGAAGAAGAAATTCCTCCCGAAAATGCAGTCTCGGAGGAATCAAGAGATGAGGCGAAGAGTGTAGCAGGTGTTGATGAAGAAGGAGCAGTTGGCGGCAAAGTGGTTAAAATTGGACCAGGAAGCCCAAATTTAATTCGTGATGGAACAAGAGGACGTCCTAAAAATGTTTTTAATCATATTCATGTTATGAGTAAATGTTTTGTTGAAACACCACAAAATGTAGAAGATGCTTTCAATGGCCCATATGCTGATGAATGGTTAAAGTCGATGCAAGTAGAAAACGATTCCCTTATTAAAAATAAGACCTGGGAGCTTACTGATTTACCTGAGGGTCAGTTAGCAATAGGATGTAAATGGGTCTATGCTGTAAAAAGAAATAAAGTGGCAGTATTCAGAAATTAAAGTCCCGGCTTGTTGCGAAAAGGTGTAGCCAACTTTATGGAGTGAACTACTACGAAACTTTCTCCCCAGTGGTATGCTATACTAATATAAGATTGGTGATTGCTTTGGCTGTAAAACACAAGATTTATCTTCATCAAATAGATGTATCCTCTGCATATCTTAACGGTGATTTGCACGATGTAGTTTATATGAAACAACCACAGTTCTTTGAAGACAAGAAGTTTCCAAATAAGGTTTTAAGACTTAAGAAGTCCATTTATGGCTTAAAGCAAAGTGGTCGTGAATGGAACACTAAATTAAACGAAGTTCTCAAGAAGTGTAAGTGTGTAAGTGATCCATGTATTTACACAGTGGAAGAAAATGGTATATACAATATCATAGTTGTATATGTAGATGATTTAATCGTGGGAAGTTCATCTTTACCCAAACTGGAAAAAATAAAGAAATTAATTGCAGCCGAATTCGAAGTCGTGTATGGCGGTGAGTTGTCAGATTTCTTTGGTATGGAAATCGAGCGTGAGGGTGAGTTGGGTGCTATTACTGTATCCCAAAAACAATATATTTTGAATGTGCTTGATCAATATGGTATGAGCGAATGTAAAGAAGTAGCCACACCATTAGAGCCAGGATATCAAGTAAATTGTACTAATGAAGGCTGCAGAAAGGTAGACCAAACTTGATATCAGTCTGCTATAAGCATCCTAATGTATTTGGCGTTGTCTACTAGACCTGATATTATGTTATCAGTCATAAAATTGGCGCAAAAAAATTGTGACCCCCACTCAGAACATGAAGCAGCCTATAAGCACATAGTTAGATACTTGAGGAAGACAGCTGATTACAAACTTCATTATGAGAAAACTGAAAAACCCATAGAATGCAACGTAGATGCGGATTGGGCCGGAGATGCCACCGATAGAAAATCTTTTTCTGGGTATGTTTTTGTGGCGGGAGATTGTGTTTTTACTTGGAGTGCTAAGAAGCAGACTGTGCTATCACTCAGCAGTACGGAGGCAGAGTATGTCGCGATTTCATCAGCAGCAATAGAGGTAACTTACTTTAGAAAGCTGTTATCAGAATTAAAGTTTCCACACGAAGGCCCGATGATAATCTACAATGACAACCAAAGTGCTCAATGTTTAGTGCGAAACCCAGCCTATCATTCTAGAAGTAAACATATTGCGACCAGGCATCACCATGTTCAGGATATGTACTCCAAAAGCGAAGTCGAAGTCCGATATGTGCCAACAGATGATATGATGTCCAATATCCTCCCTAAAAATTTATGCAAACTAAAACATAATAAGTTTACAAACTGTATGGGCTTACATTAGAGGATAGTTTTGAATTTTAAATTCTGTTGAGGAGTGTTGAAAATGGGCAACACAATAACTGAAACCGGATGGCAACCCATACAGATACAACATTGTTTTTTGCTATTCTGTTTCATAATGCTATGCATCATTTTATTTTAGCCTTTAGAAATACTCCAAACAATAAACATCTCTTTGGTTATATTATAAAACTCTGCGTTAGAGCTGGCAAACCATCGATAACACTATCGATAGTTTTGTTTGCACGGCACTATCGATGGTTTTTTTTCGATAGCGATACTATCATTAAAATGTTTTTTTTTAATCTAAAATTTACTCTTTTGCTCTTTACTAACAGAAATAATTGGATAACAAAGGAATTATAAGCACAATTCGTTTATAAAGAATTTTATTACAGAGCTAATAAATATGTGATATACAAGTACAAAGTATCTAAATAGAAGAGGGGCTGAGGGGAACTTCATTGGACCTACCCTCTCTTTTGGGTTCAACAACAGTCTCCTTAAGGGGGAGATTTCGAAATGGCATCAATGGATTATGTCACTCCAAGAAACTCCTACGTTTTGACGCTAGGAGGGCGGATCTGGCTCTAAGACTGGACAGGAAAAATCTACGGACGCTGCTAGGGGCGCTCACAGGCCATTACACCTGCAAAGCCTACCTATACAGAATGGGCTTATCTGACACGGTCATCTACAGATTTTGCGGTGAAGATGAGGAGTCGATGGAACACTTGATAGCAAATTGTGGGGCATTGTGCCACAGTGAAGAGGATTTGCTAATGCTCCCATTGACAGAGCTGATCCTATTTGCGAAGGTATTGGACTGTTAGGGACAGGGGAAGCACAATAGATCAACAATGGCCGCAGTGCAAAAGGCCATCCTGGGTCAAACCCCCATTACATTACATTACATTACATCTAAAAAATAAATACATATGTATATATCACAAACCTTTATCATAAATTAATCTAAAAAAATTTAGAAATGAATTAAAAATGTTTTGTTCTTTATTATTTTAAGTAATTTATGTTTGATGTTTTTGCCATGTTTTTTTTTTAATAAAATAAAATGTAAATAATTGATTGTAATAACAATTTTTTCTCATTTTTATACCTAATACTGGTTTGTTTGTTGTTTATTGAAAATATGAAAACAGTTGTGTTATTTATAAAAAATATTTTATGTTCATAAAAATCTTAATTGCAAAACTTATAAATTTGTAAAATAAGGACTTATAAATAACCATAAAATATTTGTTATAAAAAAATAATTTATTGCAAAATCTACAACAAAAGGATTATAAAGAAATAATAAGTAAAAATAACGACATGGTAAAATAATACACTACTTAAAAAAGCACACTGAACATTTAATTGCAACTATCGATAGTATCGATAGTTTTCCATCAAACTATCTAAAATATCGAATGGCGTGACTATCGATAGTTTGCCAGCTCTACTCTGCGTGTCCGTGTTATTATTTCTTTGTGAAATTAGAATTACAACAGGATGAAAGTGTGGGCTGACTTTAAATTTAAATTGAAAAAAATAGCACATAATCAAGCTGAAAGCTATGCTACAGGTGGAGGGCCGTTTAAAAAGCTATCTTTTTCAGCTATAAAAGAAGCAGCAATTAATTTATTAGATATGCGTGCTGTTATACAACATAAAGATGCATTTGGAATTAAAAGACCGAAAGCAATTTCCCCAAACGCCGAACCAAATCTAGTCGTTGCCACGAGTATTGAAGAAATTGATGAGCTTTGTACTTCAACCCCGCTTAATAAAAATAGAAAAAAGAATAAAGCAAAAGTAACGCTTTTAGAAGAACAAGTTAAACTGCAAAAAGAGTTGTGCTTAGAACTGAAACAGAAACTGTCGGAAATTGAACGTTACACCACAAAAATATTTAAAGCTAGGGAAGAGAAATTAAATTTATAATATAAAGACGAACTCAAAAAGAAAGGTCAACATAGAAAAGCCCTTTTATAAATTCGTAAAGCGAATGATGTAATTGTATTTTAAAAGGATTTAATTTTATTTTTTTCTTGAATTATGTACATGTAGAATATATCCATTTCGTTTGTTTGATTTATTTTTAATTTTGCGTTTAAATTTTTTTGAATGTTTTGACAGATATTTAACCGGGTGTTTCATAATAATTTTATTTATCACAATCTTTTACAATATACATAATTCATTTAAAAAATTTTGCTTCTCGAAAATATTACATGGTACCATAAGATTGTAAATTCGACAGCAACTACGACAGTTGTCGTTTTTCTACTACGCCAAACACAATAAGGGTGAATGTCTTAAAAACGATGCAAAGATCAATATTGATGATCTATCTTACAGAAAGAGTTTCGAAATTTTAAAAAGAAACCTAACAAATGACCCAGTATTAGTCTACCCAGACTTTACTAAAACTTTTACGTTAAATACAGGTGCAAGCGCCGTAGTACTTGGCGCCGTACTTTCACAAAATAATAGACCCATATGCTATGCCAGTCGTACTTTAAACGAACACGAATTGAATTATAGCACAATCGAAAAGAGTTGCTTGCGCTTGTATGGGCAACGAAGTATTTTAGACCTTATCTCTTTGGAAGAAAGATCTTAATAGACGGATCGTAAACCATTATTTTGGCTTTTCTTCATCAAAGAGCTAAAATCGAAATTGGTTCGCTGGAGACTAAAATTGTCTGAGTTTGATCACACAGTCAAATAAAAAATGGAAATGCAGACGCTTTGTCTAGGATAAATCCCCATATAAATCACATCGAAAGATCGACAGAAATCCCTCAAAGCAATTCCCCGATTAATTTTTATAAAAATCAGATAATAATAAAAAAAATCCTTTAGGTTCTACAAGGATCAAAACAATAAGGACATTTAGGACTACCAAAAAGATTTTTCAATTTAAAGAATTAGATCGCGCAACAGTAATTACGTATTTAAAAACGCATTTCAACCCTAACGAATTAAATGATATTCTTATCGAAAATAGCTTTTATGAAAACTTTGAAAGAACGTACAATGAGTTCTTCGCTAATAATAAACAGTTCAAAATCATTGGATGCCAAAACAGAGCTAGAAGCCATAGAAGACGAAAATAAACAAGTTCCGTGCTACAATATTTCCAAATACTTGGGGAAATTTTGAAAAAACATTATATCAGAAAAATTTAATATCAAAAACGCACACCACCTTAAAGTCCAACTTAAAAACATCGTATTAAACAACAAAGAAATTCTAGTTTCACTTGACGATATATCTTTATTCACGAACATTTCGACAAATAAAACAATTAATCTAATTATAAAAAAATGGGAAACAATTAAAAAGTACACGGATATACCCAAACAATTGTTCGTAAAAATACTTCGGTTTTGTATTGTAAATAACAATTATTTCATGTATGACAATGACACTTATAGTCAAATTTATGGTATTCCGATGGGCAACTCACTTTTCCCGACAATTGTTGGGGTGTGTGTGGAGAAAAATAAAATAATTATTTGTAAAAAAAAAAAAACAAAACTATACATGCCAATAAATAAACTGAATCTCATTTGTATAAAATAAAAAATATATATAAACATTATTTTTAATACAAATAAGACGATTTTAAACATACAGCTGAAACTGCAATGGCTGAATGCCATAAATGTAAAAGAACAATTCGTGGCGAGACAGGAATAATTTGTGCAGGAGTGTGTGGCAAAGTGTATCATTGTGGAGAAAAGTGTTCGGGCATTGACCAATATTCCTCAAAGGTTTTGGAATGCAATCCCTTTGTGAGATATATGTGTGACGATTGTGTACAATATATTCACAATGTAGATTTGGTTTTGAGAGAAATCCAAGATGGTGTCAACAAAAACAAAACAAACTTGGCCGAATATAAAACAGAATTGGAAGTCTCCCTGAGGCAAAATGAAAACGAAATCAAACAGTTATTGAAAGCAATAGAAAAAAGGTACGAAGAGCGACTTAAAAAAATAGATAATGTACAAAAAATATGCGAAAATAATGTAAATGAAGTTAAAAAACTATATGGAGTCGTAAGCGATGTTCAAAATAAAAATAAAGAAATTTATAAATCACTGGAAGAAAGCAATGTAAAGATGTGTGATGAAATAAAAAAAGTCATAAAAGAGACAAACGAAAAACAAAACAACCTGTCTTTTGCTAATACTATAAAAAATTCAGTATTGCCAGACTTAAAAGACAAGTTGCCCTAATAATAAAACCGAAAGAAAAACAAAGAATAGAAAAAACAAAAGAGGACTTAAACAATAAGGTGGATCCGGTTAACCTAAATATTACAAACATTGAAAACACAAAGATTGGTGCAATTGTGATACAAAGTGAAACTGTTGAGGAAAGGAATAAGATAAAGAATGCTATAGGAAATGAAATAGGTGAAGCATATGAAATAAAAGCACCAAATGAAAATGATATGTCAATAACTATAATGGATATGTCATTTAGATACACAGATGACGAACTTATAGGAAAAATAAGGAGACAAAATCAACAACTACAAGAGCATAACATAAAAATAGTCAAAGTATACGAAGTTAAAAGATATAATAAGGTAATTTACAATGCTAAAATAATAGTGGATAAAGAAACATATGCAAAGATAAAGACAGCACAAAAATTAAACATTGGATGGGAAAAATGTAGAGTTTATGATGGGACTGACATAATTAGGTGCTATAAATGCCTAGGGTATAATCATAAAGCGAGCGAATGTAAAAACGAAGAAACATGTTTTAGATGTCATGGAAAACACAGATCAAATGAATGTGAAAATGAGATAAAAAATAAATGTATTAATTGCATACGAGCGAATAAGAAGTTAAACATGGGGCTAGATGAGAATCACATCACATCAAACAGAGAATGCCCAGTTTATAAAAATAAACTCAATATAAAAAAGAATAAGTTGGGAATAGAAATTTAACAATCACAGCAAATATATGGTATCTATACGAATGTGTGTGGACTTGTCAACAATTACAACCAACTGGAAATTATTGCAGATGAACGAAAACCAGATTTTATAATTCTTACAGAAACACATCTAACAGAGGACATAGAGGAACAAGAAATACAACTAAGAAACTATGATCAGAATACAACAAGATCAAATTCAAAGAGAACGGGTGGAGTTATGATTTATTGGAAAAAGCAATGGAACGTTATAAAAATTGGGGAAAAATTTTCTGATTATAAATATTGGATAAGTGCATACAAGGCAACAATCAAGAACAAGCAATTTATAATAGTAGCGGTCTATAGATCACCCAGCGGCAATGAAGCAGAATTTTGTCAAGTTTTTGAACAAGTAATGGAAGAAATATGCGAGGCACAGCACGATATAATAATAGCAGGTGACTTCAACATAGACTGGTGTAAAGAGGAAACATACAAAAAAAGAATAGGATGTACCCTTAATGATAATGGACTTAAACAAATAGTATCAGATTATACGAGAATAACAGAAAACACAAAAACAATTATAGACTACATCATCACAAATAATGAAAATGTATCAGCAGCAACTAGCAGTTCAAATAAAATATCAGATCATGAAGCCATAGACATCAAAATTAAAATCATAACTGAAAATCGAGATGAAATCACCAAAAATGAAATAGAAATATTTAAATATAATAGAACGATTTTTAGTCAGGAAATTAGTACAATATTAAGAAATAATGAAAACGATGATTTAAATAAGACTGTTGATACTTTTGATTCAGCCATTGAAAAGACTATAAAAAAATTTACAAAGAAAAAAATTATAAATACAAAAAGTAACATAAAGAAATGGTTTAACAGAGAACTAAAATGGTTAAAGAAAGAAAAAGTTATTAAATATCAAACAGCTAAGACAGAAAATACAGATACAGCTTGGAGTAATTATAAAATAATTAGAAATACATATAAAACTAAAATTGAGACCGCTAAGAACAATTACATAAATAAAAAAATAAATAATGCCAAAGACCAAAAACAAATGTGGAGAGAAATCAAAGACTTAGTCCTTAAGAAAAATAAAGCTGTGATAAAAGAGGTGATATTTAACGATATAGAATATAAGGACAACTACCAAATAGCAACCCAATTTAATGAGTATTTTGTGAATAGTATTAAGTCAATAAATGATACAATAGAAAATATGCAATATATAAACAACATACCTATGATAACAACTACATTTAGATTCCGTACAATAACAATGCAAGAACTCCAGAATATTTGTAAAAATATGAAAAATAAACCAGATTTCAACAACGTTACAATTAAGCTCATTATGGACAACTGGGAGATTATAGGAAAATATATGCATGAGATAATAAATAAATCATTTGAAACAGGAGTTTTCCCGGATAGCTGGAAATACTCAATGATAACACCAATAGAAAAAATCGCAAAAACAAATAAATGTGAAGAATTCCGTCCTATAAATACCCTAAAAACATGCGAAAAAATTATGGAAAAAGTTGTTAAGGAACAATTGGAAACGTATATGGAACAATACAACTTGCTTTCAAAATATCAATCTGGATTCAGAAAAAAAATTTCATGCGAATCCACTGTAAATTATGTAATAAACAGATGGAAATTTATGGATAGAACGAAAAAGATAATGGCAATATTTTTGGATTTCAAAAGGGCATTTGAGACCATTGACAGAGAAATACTTATTCGAAAATTATATATGTATGGCATCAGAGAAAGTGAATTAAAATGGTTTAAATCATATCTTACGAATAGAAATCAAATTACAAAAGTCAATAATGTAAAATCACACAAAGTAAGCAATGAATTTGGAGTACCTCAAGGTTCTATTCTAGGCGCACTACTATTCATAATATATATAAATGATATGCCAAATATACTGGAGAAATGTGAAATAGTTTTATATGCGGATGACATATTAATCTATTCTGAAGGAGACACAGACGAAGAATGTAGAGAGAATCTAATGCACGACATAAATAAAATAAATAACTGGCTTAAAATGAATAGATTAAAACTTAATGAAAGCAAAACTAAATTAATGGAAATAAATATGGACAGTGAAACAATAATTAAAATTAATAATAAAGAAATAGAAAAAGTAACAAAAATTAAATACCTCGGTTTTATAATCGATAAAGATCTAAAACTAAAAGAACACATTGATTATATATGTAAGAAAATTGGGAAGAAAATTGGTTTTTTTTAAACGGGTTAGAAATAAAATATCTCAAATAACGGCAATACATATGTATAACACAATGATAAAACCACACTTTGAATTCGGCTCCACAATTTTATACACATGCTGCTCAACAACACAAATAGAAAGATTACAAAAACTACAGAATAGAGCTATGCGGGCGATACTAAAATGCAACATATACACCCCAATTCAACTAATGCTAGACACACTGAAATGGTTAAATATTCACCAAAGACTGGAACTAAACACACTGCATTTCATTCAGAATATGAAAATGGGAATCGCACCGGAGTACCTTACAGAACGACTAGGCTACGTGAGGGAATTACAACCATACAACCTTAGGAACACTGAAAACTTCCGACTACCGAGGGTAACAACAACAGCAATGCAACGATCTCTGTTCTTTAAAGGACTTAAATTATACAATATGTTACCAAATGATATAAAAACAGAAAGAAATATTAAGATAAGTAGGAGAAAAATAACACAATTTGTAAAAAATAACTCAGTCAATCATGCATAATAGAGAAAATTCTAATTATATATAAATATGTTAATTTGTAAACTTGTAAAATTTGTAAAGTATTAGAAATACTACTAAATAAACAACTAAACTAAACTTTAATCACAGCATACAATATCGAGCAAAATGTATCGAAATTTTTCATTTTGGTATCATGGCATACGATATCGTTTAAATTGTATCGTAATTTGAGATCATGGCATTCAATATCGAGTAACCAAAGCAGTTACATACATCTCTCGAGCTGTCATTCGACACGTCATTGCCTATCGTAAAGAAAAAAAAACATTTGATTTCAGCGGGGAAAAAAATATTTTGCAAAAAAAGAAAAATGTAAATTGCTTAAAATTATTTGTGCGCTCTGTAAAATAAAGAAATATTTATATTTTATAGGATAAATATAAATAAAATAAATGGAAAACAAAAAGAAATTATGGCAGATTTTATGGCTGCACATCCGCAGCTAGCCAGAAACATCTTGCCAAATTGTGCCCAAGGACGTAGTACAATGAATAAGTTGTGGAATCAGCTGTCCAATATGTTGAATGTGGCTGACACACCCATAAAAGAAATTAAGTCGTGGCGGAAAGTAAGTACATGTACTTATATGTATGTACCTCTACTTGTTTTTAAGCATTACTTTCAATCATATTTTTTTTACATGCATATGTATAAATCATTAAGTTTTTACTGACCAAAAGCATAAAAAAAGCCAAAAAGAAGCTTTCATTTAACATGAATTCGAGGAAGAAAACAGGAGAAGGTCCTTTCGAAGAAATAACCTTAACACAAGCTGAGGAGCAAATTGTCGAGGCTGCTGGTATAGGTGCAGCAGTTGAATTTCTTTCTTCAATCAAAACGTTTGGCTCTTCCAAAGAAACGAATGAAATTAGCATTGAAGAAATTGAGGAGTTATTGTCTAGTGGAAATAGTTACAATGAAAATATAGATAAGGAGGGATTGGAAATTGAAAATAACTTTAATTATGAAAATGCTGAGAAGAAAACTTCAAAAGTAAACAGAAAATCTGTCAGGAGCGAAAGTAAACTAAACCTCCTTAAGTGTAATTTAGAAAAATTTTAAGAGTCACAAGGCTTGTTAAATGAGAAGTTTGACCGATTGCTAAAATTAATGGAGAGATCAAACGAACTTAAAGAAAAATCATATATAGTATATACATATGTATGCTATCTAAAGTCACTTAAACAAACCTCTGGGAATCTTATATACATACATATATTGTAAAAGTGGGCCATACAAGAGAGGGACTGCTCAGTTGAAAAAGTGACAAATTTGGGGCAAAGTTTTGCTTCCATTTCGTTTACAACGTTGTTAACAATTTTCGATACGGTAACCAAATAGTCATTTCCCACATTGTGTTGGAAACTTCCACTCGCCAAAAGTGAAAGTGTGGCTACTAATTGTAGCTTAGGCGGTACTGCTGTAGACATGTGTCCACTAAAGTTTAGCTGACATAGAATGTAATTAAACGCTTTCTTTGTCAATCTAAACCTAGTTTTAAATCTAGAAACGAAAACAAATTTACTAAAAATAGATAAAGTAGAAAATGTATTTATCTTACGCAGCTGCCGGCAAAGACAAAGGATCACTTTTATCTCTTGCTTCTTTCTTTAATCGAATTACAGAACGTTCTTCATCATCGTCTGATGACGAAAAACAAGACAAGAAAAACAACAATGAAGGATTCATTGAAATATTTTTTAAAACGTTAAATTGAAATTTTTTGAAATTTTATCTTTTTTATGCACAACCACTAAAACATTTTTTTGCTTTTAGAAATCATATGGTCACAAATCGATTACTTTTTTTCATTACTATACGATACATATTGCATACCATGATTTGCTTATTCGACTCGTATCGTAATCTTAATCGATACGATACTTCATTATTTAAAAAGTTAAATAATCATAATATTAACATTTCTAACGATAAGCGATCAACAATTCCATGATGCCAATACTATAAAAATCACTAACACCTTGAAGAATAATAGTTTTCCCATAAAATTAATAAACTCGCTGGTAGCCGAAACGATCAGGAAAATTTAAAACAAGAATATTGACAATCAGAACAGCAATACAGAACAAAAACGATTTTACAGTGTACATGTTGTATGTATATGTAATGTTGGACAGACATCTAAATGATTGATATGGCAACACTATTTTCCTTTCCTTAGACTGTGTTCAGACACATCATGTCTTATTGACATGATTGCTATTTTATAGGCGAGATCGACGAGGGGAAAAGAAACGAGTACGCATGTTTATGTACTCTGTCAGTACGTTTTGCTTTCTCATTCGTAATGTCAAAAATGCTCAAACAACGTTTTTTATGTACACATATATAAAAACAACTCGTCAACAAGACATGACTTGTGTGAACGCCAAAGAAAGTTCAAAGAAGAAAAAGGAAGAATCATGTCAATAAGACATGATGTGTCTGAACGTAGACTTACTTTGTTTCACTTTTATCTTGATTTTATGAGTCATATAATGAACTTTGAAAGAAGAACAACTAAATTTAATATTCAATAGATTTATATTTTATATATTGAAAACGAGACTACTAATTCAATACGCAATCGTACACTTCACCCCTGGACTAATAGATAACAACAACATGAGATACACAATTGAAAATAAAAATATAAACTTTGCATACAAAACGAATACCACATTAAATTCAATATTCACAGAAATAAAAACACATATTGAAAAACACCAACAAAGCAACCTAATATACATATGAAATTAAATGCAATGGCAATGAAAAACGAAAATAGTTTTCCAAAAGTACAAATGTTTGCAACTAAGTGTGAAAAGTTTTTAAGCTTAATAAGTACAATATAGCCACCTAAAAGTCTTCAGTAATTTACTTAAGCATTTGACATGCTTTTCGTTGAATTTTAACACTAGCTTAAGTTTGGTTAAGCACATTATAGTTGGGACTTAAGAATTTTAGATAAAGAAAATATACAAAAGAAAAGATACACAATGGAGAGCCTACATATTCAGAAAAACAGAGAAAAGACGATGAATCAAAAAGAGGACACAGATAAAATAAGTGCGAGCTACAGGGTTGCAATAAAATAATAAAATGTGGGATATGAGTCATAGGTTTTAAACTATAAGTTATTTTTAAATTTGTATTTAATTTTTACTGTAGCTAATTGTATTTTTTATATTTCTATTTTCTAATTTATAATTATAACAATTAATTATAAACATACATGTGTAAAAATTGTGTTTAACCAAAGGTTTTCTTTGTAATAAATAGATTCCCCTGAAGAAGTCAACATATAATTGACGAAACGTTGGGAAGAAAATGTAAAAAAAAACTTTGTTTTTATTACATTATAAAATATAGGCCCAATTAGCTTAAAAAATAGCTTAATACAGAAAACTAACTAAAGTTATAGAAACAGAACATCTCGATAAAAACCATAGAGTTATAAACGCCGTTTTTGCGGAATTGAAAAACAGGATCTACAACCCTAATTGAAAATTGAGAATTACCCAATATATCGATGGTTGATGGTGTTTTACACACTAGAAAATAAGTTATTCTTAACAATAATAGATAAATTCACTAAATATGCGTTAGATTATCAGATTACCGGGATCATGGACCGAATTTAAGACCAAACTTCTAATAATCGTAGTCGATAATGAACTTGGTTTCAAAGCAATACCTATGCGACAATTTCTAAAAGACGACAATATTGAAATACATTGTACCTCTAACAGTCGAATGCCGATAGAATTGAATGCCGATAGCAAAAAACTTCATAATACTAGAAATGAACATATAAGACTATTGAGACATAATGACCAAACTAAGAACGAGACAGTTAAGGAGAAAATTACTAGAACAATAGGATTTTATAATAATACTGTACACAGTTCTACAGGGTTCAAACCAATCGATTTCATAAATGGAAAAATACATGAAGACAAATATAATATAACGAAATTTATAACATGTTGTAGCAAAGAAAGAAAAATATATACTGTATCAACACAATTGCCCAAACACTTCCTTTATGATTACCCGTCACTGATATAAATATTTAGGAACACTTCCTAAATCATGTATTTTTAGACTTAGGAGATAGAGAATAAAGACACTTGAGTATTAACTACCAATCAAGCAAGGTCTTTTGATTTTATATGGCGACCGTGGAGATAATTGACCAAAGAAAAAAAACGTTTTTTTTTATAAATAGTATTTAGTGGTTGAACAAAAAAACTATAAAACTGATTTCTAATAAAGAAAAAAAAAACACTTACTTTCTTCTTCGTACATTCTATTTGCAAAATTAAAAAAAAAGAAAACATAAAAAGAAAGGGAAAAAACTATTAATAAAAGGAGTGCATTTAAAGAAATAAATGTGGAAAAATTTTTGCCTATTAAAGTTTTGTTGAAAAACTGGTTTTAGGTATTGCTAATAAACATAATTTTAACTGTATAAAAATTCTTGAAAAATTTTACAAAAAATGCATGTATGTATCACGAGAAAAAAAAACCTACATATGCAAAATTGTGGAAAAGTACAGTCAAATCAAAAGTAATTTGCTTTACATATGAAAAAGTGTTTAACAAATTTAAAAAATATGTATACATGCACATACACATAGTGAGTAACAGTAATGCTCCAGCAATGCAAACACATAGAAAAGCATTAAAAATGAGTACTCATAACAGTATATCAAGAGTAAGAAAAAAATTCAAATTGAGAAGTGGAACAATTGGAATTAAAATCCGCAATAAGAAAAAACAAGGCAAGAAAAATAAGAAAAACATGAACAACGAAAAAAAACAAAGTGAAAAAAAAGAAAAACCAGAAGTGGCAAAAAATAATATAATTAATATACATATGTATGTAGATAAACGTAAATAATGGAAAAGACAGCTATGCAAAAATACTTTTACAAACAGAACAGACCAAGATCAAAAGGAAATACAACAAAATATCATGATCAAAACAAATGTTAAGACTAAACAGCAAGTTGAAATTGAATAAATATATAAATAAATTAAACGAAATGTGTAAAGTTTTATTAAATCATGAAATTATAACAAAACAGCACTAAGTTAAATTTTTTTTAATGAAATATTTAATGCAAAGAAAAACTTAGCAATTTAGAATCAAAAAGAACAGAATCAAACTAAACAAAGATAGGAAATTTGTGGAATTGGAAGATGGGAAGAATTATATAAAAGCAATAAGAGGCGGTAAAAACCAAAGAAAATATAGAAAGATAGATTCAAGGAAAATTGATGACAATCATATAGAGAATACAAAAGCGGACTAAAATATTACAAGACACATGTAAAAAAAAGAAAAAAATACCAAGACAGAGACAACCCCGTACCAATTACTAACACGTAATACTTTTTTATTTAAGATGACAAATTGGATTCCAATCATATTACTTGCTTCAACTGTTAACGCACAAATTCTCAACGTACAAGACCTTACAATCAACAACGGATACATACCCATCAAGAAGGGAGAAATCGAAATGATCAAACAATACAACAAAGTTCTCCACATCGTGAACGTTACAGCCTATACAGAAACATTACAAATGATACACAACAACATCAATTCACTTAACTCAACTACTGCCGAAACAAAAGCCCTATTGGACACAGTAAATAAAAATTATGCCTTACTCAAAGCAAAAGTAGACAACCTTAACTCACACTTCAGATATAGACGCGAATTAGTTAATATATTGGGAAAAGAACTAAAAATAGTAGCATGAACTATGGACAATGACGACGAAGTACAAATTAATCAATCTCTCAAATACCTGTACGAAAGCGAAGAAAATCTCAAAACCAAACTTAAGAATCTAACGTATTTCAATAACGTTTTAGCTGTACAACATTATGGACCATATTAATGATAAACAAACAAAAGTAAGAGACTACGTAAATAGATTCAAAAATTATTACCAAAATAAAATAGCAACCCTTGAAAACGAAATGACATTCATGGGACAAATATACCAAATAAATAACGACATTTCACTTTTAAAGGATCATGTTGACGACATCGGTCAAATTATCTTTTCCACTAAATTAGGAATTATCCCTACAAATATACTTACACAAACTGAATTAGATTTAATCAATGACTACAACTGTTACACAAATGTTAAAGTAAGTGTAGGTTTCCACAATGATAATATAATAGTCTTACTAATTCCGAAATATTCTGATAACGTCCTATCAAATATAATATTTGAACCTCTTCCAGATACTGAGAATAAATCAATAATTCTTAATACATACGAGGTACTAATCGATATGAACAATAATGTCTATGATATTGTAGTAGATCACTTTGACTTCCAAAATAGTAACGGTTGATGATAATCTAATTATGGTAACTCTGTTAAATTACTATCGTATGGTAGCTCGTGTAGTAATTGTCAAAATATGTATTATGGCTGCCAGTAAGAGAATTAGAAAAGAGGCGAGTATTGTTGAATTAGACGCCGGTGTGACAACCACGAAAAGAATAAAGAAAAGCTAATAAAATAAAAAAAATTAAATTGTGTTTTTATATGTTATTGTTTGTGTTTTTATACTAAAACTTCAGAAATGGGATTCAACTGCTAAAATGTCCGACGAGGAAGTGTTCAATAAATATTTGGTGAAGGATTTAAAGAGGATGCTGAATGAAATTGGCGAAAAAACAAGTGGTAACAAAATTGAATTGGTATCGCGCTTGATGAATGTACCAGAAAACAAAAGCAATGTGGTTAAGACAATGTTACTGGACATACAATCGCATAATCTAGACGATGACGACGATTCGCAGAACAAGGAAATGGATTTAATGATCATTGATGGTAAATTTGGTGCAATGAAGCCGACTGGTGAGCAAGAAGAAGAAATGCTGAAAGAGATGGAGAATGCTAATGATAGAAAGGACGGACAAGAGTGCAGCGGTAAAGAAGAAGCAAGTGAAGTCAATAATGAACGTGAAACAAATGAAAGCGCAACAAATACAAGACCAAATGAGTGGAACAGACGACATACGAACGACGAAAATCATAAGGAAACAGTTGAGGAGAAAATGAGTTCAAATGATGATAATGATGAAGCAAATGAAGATAGTGTGCAAATGAATGGTGCGTGTGGAAGACAACTACATGAAGATAGCACCAAACCAAAGAAGAATTTTAAAAAAGTGCAAGAGCATTCGGAGATAGAATTTGCATTAATGCATAAAGAAATAGAATTAATGGCTAGAGAGCTTGAAATACAGAAGAGAGAGGTTGACATGCTGAAGAGGGAAAACCAATTAATAACGAAGGAAGATAGAAAAATGAGGTTAAAGTCTGAAAAACCAAACAGGGGAAATTTCTCTATGGCAAAAGATTTATTGTCAGAATTCTCTTGAGAAAGCGATAGTTTTGAGTTGTGGATGACAATAATATGCTGGCTTTAATTTCAAACAAGCTTCAAGGAAGAGCATTGAAGTGGCTGCATTCCAGATCTGATTTAATGGAGGTGTCAATTGAAAGTTTGCTTTACGATATGAGGTCTTTGTTTGGAAACCGGTCAAGTAAACTAACTATGAAACGTCAATTCGAGTCGAGAAGGTGGAATGTTAGCGAAACATTTGAAGAATACTTCCATGAAAAAATGATATTGGCCAATAAAGCAATGATCGACGACGCTGATATAGTTGAACATCTGATTGAGGGTATTCCAGACCAGAACTTGCAGTCCTATGCAATGATGCAGTGCTTCAGGGAAAAAATCATATGTTAGATGCATTCCGATTAATAAATCTTACAAAAATTAATATGAGGCAAAATCGTCCAAGTACATCTGATGGAAAATCTGGGGAAATACGATGCTTTAATTGCAATTCCATGGGTCATATTGCTAGAGAATACCGGAAGCCTAAAAGAGAAGTAGGTGCATGTTACGTCTGCGCTGAGAGGGGCCATTTGGCGGCTGCGTGTCCAATGAGGCAACCAAAGATAGTTCATGCTGTTGTTCGAGATGAAGACCAAGATGAATATGTAAGGAATTTCAATTGTAAGTTTTATACACAAGATAACACTTTTGACATTTTATTAGGAACATTAATTGATACTGGCAGTCCGATTAGTTTTGTAAGAGAGAAGTTCGTGCCCCTGAATTTTATTTATGAACATCGCCATACTCAAAATGATTTTTTTTTGGTATAAAAAGAAGTAAGTTAGATGTTAAAGGAAAAGTGATATGTAAAGTTTTGCTTAATAATAATAGAATTGAATTTATATGTTGTATCAGATAATACAATGAGATTTGCATTAATATTAGGAAAATATTTATTGGAAAAGGCGAATTTGAAATTGATTATGATGGAAAAGACAAATGATGTGCATAAAGAGTATAATGTTCATAACGAATGTAATGATTTCATCCGTGTGGAGTTATTCCAGTCTCCCATCGGACGCGTCCCCAGGTGGCGGATAGGGGAACTCTCGGCTGATCTTCAAATCTGCAGGGAAGGTGGCAATTAAAATACCACTCGCGGATCAAAATCCTGGACAGCTGTTTTACCACGCCTGGTGCGGCTGAAGATGACGGAAAATGGAACGTTTGTGGCTTACGAATATGTCTCACGATCCTAATCCGACTGCCATGGGCTGACGGCTGCAGTATTCCATCACCTTATTATGTAGGAGTGACATCCGCTGAAACGGCTGGTGGGCTAATGCTGCAGCCGCCCCCGTCCCGTTAAAACTGTGGCGAGGCTCTGAGTACGTTCTACATGCGTCGCCGCCGAGGTGGCCGTACAGGTGCAGTTGAGAATGACTTTGCTTTTTTGCGCCGAGATCCTGGCTCTGAACACAGGTACTCATAAGGCCCTGTGTCAACCCTTGCGTGGACCTCACTGATTTCAAAGGGACCCACGGGGATCGTTTGAGGCGACTGTACAAACGCGTAAGGATAGCGGCTCAGAGCGGCGACCCAACAAAGATGATTTCTAGTAATAATAACAACAGCAAATGTAAAAAAACGATTGATAAAATGAATGAAAAGACGAATGAAAAAACGAATGAAGGGAAAACCGAAGAGAAGATAAGGGAAATTAGCGAGCGCGGCGCGGCACCGGATGCAGCCTTCCGAAGAAGCAGCCTGCTGTCTAGATCGCCACCTGCAAAATGCGCAACGCCCACGGGCAATGCGACGCGTGCTATTAGCATGGATGCTGCGATCTCATCCATTGCACCTGCTCGACTCCGGACGAACACTGGCACCGATTGCGGAGACCCCAAAGAGACGGTGCGAACCACACCGACTAGCACCTACGCAGCACGAGCGGCTCTAACTTCTGTCACTCCGGCAGGTGAGGACACATTTCGCGCATCACGCGCAGTCCAAAAGGGGGCCGTTACAGGCAATTCAACAGGCGGCTCGCCTCGACTGGAGCTAATCCAGAAGATGCGAAAAATGGAGGAAGAAGCGATTATGCAATGCAAATCGCTAATAAGCAATATGCAACAGGTATACAACCGGCAGAAGAACATCAGCATTGATGTCAAGACCGGTGTTGCCAAAATGTCCGAGTTGCTGGACGTCACGCTAAACTATAGGCGCGCGTGGAAGGCGGCGGAAGGGGAAAGGTCGCTTTCGAATCGACACGAAGTGGGCGCTACGCGGCAGACTGAACGCGATTCAACCCCGGTGACGGCGAACCCCAAAAGAACGGCCACTAGCCCTGCAATGCCCGAAGAGAGCAAAAAGGCTAGGTCGAAAGAGCCCAGTGGGGACATAATTGAGCTCCCTCATGGGGGAGAAGAAAAACGGCGAACCGTCGCAAAAAAGGGGAAGAAAAATAAGAAAAAGAAAAAACCGGTCGAACTGAACAAAAAGAAGAACGAGCGGCAACAGCGTGGGAAGTCGGAAGCGGTAATAATTAAACCCGCGGCGGGTCATAGTTACGCGGAAGTTCTAAAAAATCTGCGTGACAAAATGAAGACGGATGACTCGGTTAGCATAAAAACAGTTAGGAAAACGCAGACCGGAGCCATCCTCCTTGAACTTGGAAAAGGGCAACAAGTTAGGCCGGATTTCGTTCAACAGTTGAGGAGTACCATAAAGGATACAGCCTCCGTCGCGGAACTAAAGCCAAAGGCGACTATCGAGATAAGAGATCTCGATTCGCTTACCCTTAAGGAGGAGGTAGAAACAGCAGCCCAGAAGCTGCTCAGCAACCCAGGGGAGCAGATCCATATAAGGATCACCGCACCGAATGTGAGAGAGCAGGTACGGGCCTTCCTCACCCTGTCAGCCAAAAATGCTGCAAAACTCCTCGAGGTTGGCTATATAAAGATTGGGTGGGTCCGAGCAAGCATGCGATTGTGCGAGGACGTTAGATGTTTCCGATGTCTAGGAACGGGGCACGTACAGGCAAAATGTTCAAGTTTAGACAGGAGGAACACTTGTATTAGGTGTGGGGGGTCGGGACACAAAATGAAGGACTGTAACGAAACCCCCAAATGTGTCCACTGCGCGGATACAAAACGCGACCGGACTGACCATCTTCCGGGATCGAAGAGATGCCCACTGGTCAGGAAACGATGAATGTGCTTCAAGCAAATATGCACAGAAGGCGGACGGCAGACGCTCTGATCGAGCAAATTGCCGCTGAAAATAGGGTAGACGCCGTCATTATTTGCGAACAATATAGACGAATACCCCGAGGGTCCTGGTACGAGGATGAAACAGGCACGGCTGCTCTGTGGCTACCTAGCGGCAGTAAGCTCGCGGTCACGCAGCTCGGGGGAGGCCACTGTTACACGTACATTCGGACGGGACAATACACGCTAATGAGCTGCTACCTTACCCCTAGCGATAGCATAGGCCAGTTCTGGACAAAACTAGACCTGATCGAGAATAGGGTTAGGGAAATAGGCGGACCGTTTATAGTAGCAGGTGATTTCAATGCCAGGGCTGTAGAATGGGGGGACCGGACAACGAACTCACGCGGAAGAAACATTTTAAACATGGCTGCTAGGTTAGGTTTGATAGTGGCAAATACCGGTAATGCTACTACTTTCAGAAGACCGGGATGTGAAGACACCGCCCCAGACATCACTTTGGTGTCCGAAAGCTTGGCTATAAGTGTTGAAGGGTGGAGAGTATTGGAAGACTTCACTGGTAGCGATCACCAGTATATTACCTTCCAGACCACGGAACGAACGGACTCTGATCGGACGCAAAGAAGGAGAGGCACACGCAAGTGGAATGCAACTAAGCTGAACCACGAAAGATTTCTAAGCAATTTCGACGGGGTCTCAGCTGCGCACACCATTAGTGATGCTGACTCCATGGCAACGGCATTGAGGCAGCGCATAGTTCAAAGCTGTGAGGCATCCATGCCCCGTGTAACGCAACATTCTAGAAGACATGCTGCGTACTGGTGGACGCCAGAAATAGCTGAGCTCAGACGAATCTGCCTTCGCAACAGAAGGAGATACACCAGAGCCCGGCGAAATGGCGAGGCATCCATGGAGGCTGAAGAATTCAGACAATGCCGAAAAGCACTGAAATGGGCGATTATTAGAAGCAAGAAGTTGAAATGGGAAGAATTTCGGAACGATCTGAATAGCAACCCCTGGGGACTCGGCTATAAGATCGTTACGAGGAAGCTAAACGCGAGCCATGCTGCTCCGCACATAGCGAACGATATCAACCACATCGTGGATAACTTGTTCCCCATGCACCCTCCACTGCACGATGAACGCGAAGTCCTTGCTGATGGGATACACACGCCCTTCATTGAAGAAGAGCTAAAAATCGCAGCTCGAAGCCTTAAGAGGGGTAAAGCCACCGGGCCTGACGGAGTACCAGCGGAGACACTCATACTTTTAGCCGAAAATCGGCCAGACGCTCTGCTCGAAGTGCATAACGCTTGTATTGCCCAAGGCACTTTTCCCAAAGAGTGGAAAAGACAAAAGCTCATACTGATTAGCAAGGGAAGAGGCGACCAAACGCAACCATCAGCTTACCGCCCTCTATGCATGTTAGATAGCACAGGCAAACTATTGGAGAAGCTTCTGCAACGCAGATTAGAAGAGCCCATCGAGGCAGCCGGAGGACTATCGGAGAGGCAGCACGGCTTTCGACCCGGAAGATCGACTCTTGGTGCCATTGAGGATGCAGTGAGAAGTTTCGAAAAAGCACAGAACGGACGCTCCTACCCGATACGTATAATCGTCCTAGCTACACTTGATGTACGCAACGCTTTTAATAGCTTACGATGGGCAAATGTTATCAAGGCATTGCGGGAAAGATTCCGCATACTTAGATATCTTATGAGAATTCTCCAGAGCTATCTTAGGGACCGTAAACTTATATACGACACACCAGACGGCCAGATAGTTAGAACGATTACATCGGGGGCAGCCCAGGGATCCGTCCTGGGTCCTGACCTCTGGAATCTAAGCTATGACGAGATATTAGGAATAGATATGCCAGAAGACATACACCTTGTAGGGTACGCGGACGACATAGCGGCGGTCATTTCGGCACGGGACGCGGACGACGCTAGAAGAAAATTGAATCAGGTAATGATAAGGACTCGAGCATGGCTCTAGGACCATGGGCTCGAACTAGCGGTGTACAAAACTGAATTAATCATGATGACGCGAGGGCATATGCCACTAGAAATTAGCATGCAGATAGATGACATGCTCCTGGTGACGAAAAGGGCGATAAAATATCTGGGCGGTGAACAAAACTGAATTAATCATGATGACGCGAGGGCATATGCCACTAGAAATTAGCATGCAGATAGATGACATGCTCCTGGTGACGAAAAGGGCGATAAAATATCTGGGCGTAAAAATCGATAGTAGGCTCACTTACTGGGCCCAGATAAAACATGCGGCTGCAAAGGCAGCAAAAGTTTCAGGCATGTTGAGCAGGCTAATGGCAAACATTGGCGGGCCCACACAGAGCAAGAGGAGGCTGATTATGGCAACCACAAATTCTATACTGCTATATGGAAGCGAAATTTGGGGAAATGCACTGAGTGCAAAGTCTAAGCGTAAGAAGTCCAACGCACAGCGGCACTCAGAATCGCCTCAGCCTACCGTACAGTTTCAGGCGCGGCGGTCTTCGTAATAAGTTTAGAGATTCCGGTTGATCTCCTGGCGCGCGAACGGAAAGAGGCATGGGACTCTAGGGGGGCGGAAGTTACTATTAGTGCTGCAGAGCGGAGATCTGAAACCATCCAGCGATGGCAAAACAGATGGAACGCAGAAACGTCCGGTAGATGGACGAAGAGGCTCATTCCTAACATAGAAAGGTGGACTCAAAGGAAATTTGGGGAGATTAACTACTTCCTGACCCAGTTCCTTTCAGACCATGGATACTTCCGGAAGTATCTACACCGCATGGGCAAAACAGGTAATTCCAGTTGCATCTACTGCGATGCAACAAACGACGATGCAGAACACACTTTTTTCAACTGCATCAGATGGAATACTGAGCGAATCGCATTAAGAGAGCAGATTGGCGTTTTCACCCCTGCCAACATAGTTGACAGAATGCTCGAATGCGAAAACGCATGGAATGCTGTGAGTAACTACATCGAGTACGTCTTAAAAAGAAAGAAAAGAGACCTCGATGCACGGCAAAATGAGTCCCCTTCAACGGGGACTCAGCAAGAATGAGCCAGCAGCATGAAAATGACGGACCCAGACGTGGGTGTTACGAGCAAAGTCCTTCTTAGGAGGATGAAGTTTCTGGGCCTTCTTGAAGTAATGTAGAAAACAGTCCCAGGAAGGCATCCCACCAGAAACGGAGGAGGGAGTTTTTTAGTGGAAAACACCACTCAACGCAGTCGACGACGGTCACTGTAAGTACGAAGGCATTTGCAACCCTACCTCGCCCGTCAAAAAAAAATGTAATGATTTCATGTCCAATTTGATGGCTATTGACTTTGATGATTGCGAAAATATAGAAGTGAAAAATGATAAGATTGATTTTGTAAATAGAAGTAAGTTTATCGAAGTTTTTAATGATTATTACAAAACTTGTAAGCGCCCTGATGTACCGGAAACTGAATGCGAATTGAAAATAAACCATTTAACTTTTCACAACGAAGGCTCTCTTATTTTGTAAAGGAAAAATTACGGGAAATTTTAGATGATATTCTGGTCAAGGGTATAATTAGACCTAGCCATTCAGAATATGCGTCGCCGATTTTATTGGTCAAAAAAAAAAACAGGGGATATCCGATTATGTACCGATTATAGGAAATTGAATAGTGTCACGTTGAAGGATAACTATCCCTTGCCTTTGATAAATGATCTTTTGGACCGATTAGTTGGCAAATCAATTTTTTCGTTATTGGATCTAAAGAGTGATTTTTACCATATTAATGTTAGTGATGAGTCTATAAATTACACGTCTTTTGTGACGGAATTAAGAATGCACCCGCCACTTTACAGCGTTACATTAACCCTTAACTACCCACAAGTGTCTCGCGGACACATTTTTGAATTCTATTGCCCATAAAAGCTAAAATATTTATTTTTCCGAAACCCCATTTTACCTATTCTAAGAATATTTGTAGCATAAATAGTTTATTATTTATTTTCAATAAACAAAAATAGTAGCGCATAAGCCCACAAGTGTCCAATAAACACATTAATATATTATTTGAATCGAGTCGGCCAAGTTTTATACAATTGATCGCCGTTCTGAAACTGGGTACTCGCCGTTGAGATCAATGCTTTTTCTTGTTTCTCTGAATAGGTTGTTTGCTTACATATACATATAATAAATCGCAGAGCACACTTTATCACAAGCAGTTTTGATTATTATTGTTAGAAATGGCAACAAAAAAACTAACACAGGTAGAAATTGAACATGCCCTTTCTCAAAGTGACAATGAAGATATTTTGGGGTGTGAAATCCCTAGCGATGAAGAGGATTTTGCTGTTGATATCTGTTTCGAAAGTGAAGGTGCCGCTACAGAAGCAGCATCTGAAAGTCAAGATGTACAGTTATGGAGTGAGGAAGATGATGCCCCGCTGCAGGAATACATGTCTGTTCCAACATATCAGGGCAGAGATGGAACAATATGGAAATCTGAGCCTGATAAGCATAGCAGAACTCCACGGCACAACATTATTCGCGGTGGTATTGACAAGGTGGTGCTCCCACCGGGCCAAAAAATAGTTGATCCTGTGGACAGTTTCAACATGTTTTTTAACGAACAAGTTTTAGAAATTATAGTGAAATATACCAATTCTGAAGCGCATAGAGTCTTACAAAGTCAATGGAAGCCGACAGATACAATCGAAATGCAGGCATTTATAGGGCTTTTATTGACTATAGGAGTCAATAAACAGGGAGGTGTTGATTTTAGAGAGCACTGGGATCCAATATTTGGAAATCCGATATTTCGCGCCACAATTGGAAAAAATAGATTTGTTTATTTACTGAGGTTCTTGAGGTTCGATGATAAAAATACAAGATCTCTCAGAAAGTCAAAAGACAAACTTGCACCCATTAGAGAACTTAAAAAAGTTTTATTTGCCTGGAGAAAATCTAACAATTGATGAGCAGCTAGTACCTTTTCGAGGACGAGTGTCATTCAAACAGTATCTACCCAGCAAACCTGACAAGTACGGTATGAAAATTTGGTGGATCTGTGATAGCAAAACCAGTTACCCTCTGTTTGGTATACCATATCTTGGAAAAGAAGGACCAAATAGAGCGGAAAATTTGGCATACAATGTAGTCAACCAACTATGTGAGCCATACTTCCGTACCAACAGAAATGTTACCTTTGGCAATTATTTTACAAGCCTTGAAGTTGCAAAACACCGAGCACAAAATGGTCTCACACTTTTTCAACCCAACCGAAATCGCGACATCGAATCTAACGTCTTTGGTTTTTCTAATAATATGACTTTGGTGTCGTATGTACCGAAGAGAAATCGTGCTGTTATTTTTTTGTCTTCGATGCATCATAGTAAAAAAACAGACGTTAGCAATAAAAATAAATCTGAAATAAATTTATACTATAACTGCACCAAGGGCGGTGTTGATACCCTTCATCAAATGGTTCATGAGTATACAGTTCGACACAAAACAAATAGATGGCCTGTTGCATTTTTTCAAAATGCAGTAGATGTTGTGGGAGTCGCATCACTTGTAATATGGAAAAATATACATATATCCTACTTGGAACCAACATAAAAACAACATGAAAAGAAAACTTTTTTTGCTAGAAGTGGCACTTGAGTTGGTAACGCCTCATATACGAAGACGGAACACGAAAGGATTAACGAGTTATCACTTAGCAGCCATCAAAGATGTGCTATCATCTGATCCTGCCATTGATCAAGGAGCTGGTCAAGCATCTGAACCTGATTTGAAAAGAAAGAAGCGTTGTCACATTTGCCCCTCAAAAATATTTAAAACTTCCAAGCAGTGCTGCGAGAAATGCAAACGGAATGTCTGTTCTGAACACTTTATAAAAAATATTATTTGTAATGTTTGTTTAAAAAATAAGTAATTAAAGTTAAATAAATAAAATACGTAAGTAAATAATATCCATACAATATTTCTCTAATGTATACTTTCATTGTTTTTCTTTAAGTGTCATACTGGGTAGTTAGGGTTAATCAAGTGTTTGATGATTTGATACGGGATGGTAAAATTTTAATACTTATATGTTGATGATTTGATGATAGCGACAGAAAGTGATTAGTAAGAAATAGCTTAGAGCTGAGATTGGATAAGTGCAAATTTTTGGAATCGGAAATAGAATATTTAGATACACCATTTTAGGAAAAGGAATAAGACCAAATCGAAGGAATCTAGAGGCAGTTGATGATTTTCCGATGCCGAGGAATATTAGGGACGTGCAGAGTTTTCTTGGTTTATGTTCATATTTTAGAAGATTTATCTGAGACTTATCGCTTAAGGCTAGACCACTCTTTAATTTGATTCGTAAGAATGTCAACTTTCAGTTCGGAACTGAAGAGGGGAATTGATTTGAGATATTAAGGACAAAGTTAATGGAGGCGCCAAATTTGGCTATATACGACTCCAGGGACGAGACAGAGTTGCATTATGATGCAAGTGCGCACGGGTTTGGTGCGATATTAATGCAAAGGAAGGACGATGGAATATTTCATCCAGTGTTCTATTTTTCAAGGAGAACAAGTGAACATGAGAGTAAATATCACAGTTTTGAGTTAGAGACTTTAGCCGTAATATATGCATTGCGTCGATTTCGTATATACGTGCAGGGTGTACGATTCAAGATAGTTACTGATTGTAACTCATTGACTTTGACACTGAACAAAGAGGAAGTTAACCCGAGAATAGCGCGGTGGGCATTAGAGCTTCAAAATTTCGATTTTATATTGGAGCATCGTAAAAGAGAAAGAATGCAGATGTGGACGCATTAAATAGAAACGTTAACATTTTAGTACTGGAAAAGAACACATTTGAACAGAATTTATCGATATGTCAGTACCAGGATGATGCATATTAATAAAATTAGAGATCTGCTCGAGGAACAAGAAAATAGTTTTTACGAAATGAGAAACGGTCTGGTGTGTAGAAAGACGCGTGGCTCAATATTATTTCATGTCCCGAAGAGTATGGAGGGTAATATTTTGAGAATGTACCATGATGACATGGGTCACTTAGGAAGTAAGAAAGTAGTAGATATAATAATTAAAACATATTGGTTTCCAAGGATTAATGAGAAAGTAAAGAATCATATAAGAAATTGTATCGCGTTCACTTCGAGGAGTAGGAAGCATGATGGATTGTTGCATAGTATTCCCAAGGGAGATTTGCCGTTCGAAAGAATGCATATCTATCATTTTGGAGCCGTAACTTTAAAGAGTGCGAAGAAAAAGTATGTGCTGCATTTTCCAACTTTGTTAGACTTTATGCTGTGGCTTCGACTGGTACCAGGGAGGTTCTTAGTTGCCTAAAATCATATTTCAGTGTGTATAGCAGACCGTCCTCTATAATATCAGATAGGGGTAGTGCGTTTAGTTCGGCCGAATTTAAGGAATTTCTAGAAAATAATAACGTTAAGCATATCAAAATTGCCACAAGTTCACCCCAGGCTAATGATCAGGTTGAGCGGGTGAATCGTACTTTAGGTCCAATGATAGCAAAGGCTACGAATGCTACAGTTTAGATAAAATTCTTCCTGATATAGAATTTGCACTTAATAATACGATTCATAGGAGTACCTGAAAGTCGCCGAGTGAAAGTTTTCTGCTAGATATCCTCTCCTTTCGGTAAATCATTAAAATTTCTATTAGACACTGGAGCATCATCGTCCTTTATAAACCCAGAATATATTGACAAAGCCAAATGCAGGACCTGTGAACCAATAACGATAACCACAATACTAAATAAACACTCTTTAAACAAGAAAATCAGCTTACCATACTTTGAAGAATTCAGGGAAAAAGGTAAGATGGAACTATTTGTCTTTAAATTCTGTAATTATTTCGATGGATTGATAAGACTTGATATATTAAACAAACTTAAAGCCAAAGTAGACCTGGGAAGTCAGACTCTGATCACAAAAAATTCCATAATACCGCTACAATTTAAACCTAACCTAACCTCGGGGAAACATATAATTCAACATTTTTCAAAATTTGTGATTGAAATACTAGTTGATTCGAGAAACGGCGATTTTTTCATACAAAAAACATTTTTAGAACCTGACTTATTTATTTCGGAAGGTATTTATACCGCAAAAGAATGGTACAGTTTCGTGGAGATGGTAAATACAACCGACAAAGAAAAAATTTTCTATATTGAACAACGGATAAAAAACATTCCATATCAAAATTTCATCGAGGTTAATAATTTTACCATAGACTCAGGCACATTTCCCCAAGAAGAAAATATAACAAAAATGCTAAGAACGGAACACTTGAATGAAGAAGTAAAGAAAGCATTAAGGAAAATTTGTGTAGAATTTGAAGACATATTCTTTAAAGAAGGCAGTTCCCTTAGTTTCTCCAACCAAATAAAGCACAAAATTAAAACCACAGATGACATACCTATTTTTACAAAATCGTACAGATACCCTTATGTTCATAAGGAGGAGGTACGGAAACAAATAAATAAAATGCTACAACAGGGCATTATAAGACCAAGTTTTTCACCCTAGAGCGCTCGTGTATTGATAGTTCCAAAGAAAACAGATGCTAGTAACGTACAAAAATGGAGACTTGTAATAGATTACAGGAAACTAAACGAAAAAACAATTTGTGATAAGTACCCCATACCCAACATTACAGATATACTTGACAAATTGGGTAGAAGCATGTACTTTACCACCCTGGATCTTCAACTCGGAAATTTTTTGCGATAAATTTCATATTTTTCGTCGTGATAGAGTTACAGCCACGACTGGTGGTGGAGTGTTAATTGCTCTCTCTAACACTTTTCAAATGAAAGAAATTAATCTAGACCTTCCTTTTGATATTGAATTCATTGCTCTGTCTTTAATGATTAAGAACATTAAAATTTTTATTACTTGTTCTTACATCCCACTTAATTCTGATCCTGTAATCTATAAGCAACATATTGAATAAATTAAAAACGTTGTTATTCAAACTTTCACATTGAATGCACTTGCACATTTATACATGTGTATGTGCATAAGTTTGCATGAAATTGTGAGCAGAATTCGATTGTTTAGTTAATATCCAAAGTCAGCATAATTTCATTTGCTGTCTGAGTTCATTGCTTTCTTTATGTAAGAATGACATGCAAATGTGAATGCAATGAACTTCAACAGAATTTGATCGCTTCAGTCAAAATCCAAAATCAGCATAATTTTATTTACTACCTGAGTTCATTGCTTTTCTTTATGTAATGTGAATGCAATGAACTTCAGCAAAATAACTAAATGTAAAAAAAATTCATTATACCATAAATCGCAAATAAGCATTAAATTATTATTTAAGCCAATGAATTTTAATAAACATTGAGAGAAGTAATCAAGCAATTAAATCGACTATTTCTTTCAATTTTCTCCATATCAACCGGGTTTAACCTTGAAACAATCCAAACGACCAAGGCAAATCGGCTCTTGGTAATCCATTACATCTGATTGGCAAACTAGCCAAATCAAAAAACAGTTGTTTTAAAACTTAGCCCCGTTGATTTAATTTTCAAGTTTGGCGATATAATTTACCTCGTATTACATGGGAGTTCTCAACTGAACTTAATTATTATTTGCCCACACAAACTGATGATTTTGGAGATGAAATTAACAACATAGCAGATTTATATTTACATCAAATAAATGGAAACCGCAACGTTTATGGAAAACTTCTGGATTTAGTATTCGTGAATGAACCAAATGGATGTATAATAAATCGTATTGACCCTGTTACCTTGCATGAAGATCGATACCGTCCTACAATTGAAATTTGCTACAAATTATTTACTAATAATCTAATAAAGCGAAACACTCATATATTATCCCGCTCTATAAATCCGGCAATAAATCAGATGTATATAATTACAGAGGTATAGCCAAATTAAGTGACATTCCAAAACTCTTTGAAAAATGTCTAGTGGATTGTCTTACTCATCAAGTCTCTGCCTTATTGTCACCACTTCAACACGGCTTTCGAAAAGGACTTTCAACTATGACAAATGTTATCCACTTAACAATATTAATTAATAGAGCTTTTGCCAATGGACACCACACTGATGTTATTTACACTGATTTTAGCAAGGCGTTTGACAAAGTTAACCATGAGTTATTATTAAAAAATTAATTGGTTTCAAATTAATGGGTTTCAGCAGTAACTTCCTGAGCTGGATTAAGTCATATCTGCTCAGTAGAACTCAATCCGTTAAAATCAATGCTGCAGTTTCTAAGAAAATTAATGTTACATCCGGAGTCCTTCAGGGTAGTCATATATGCCCAATTCTGTTCCTTCTTTTTATTAATGATTTGCCTGAAGCAATTAAACATTGTAATGTACTGATGTATGCAGACGATGTAAAATTATTTTTGAATGTTAAAAATTCTATTGATCAGAAACTTTTACAAAATGATCTTGATAATTTTTACAAATGGTGCAAAAATCTTTTGACCAACGATCCCTTACTCCAATATCCGAATTTCTCAAAAACATTTGTCTTAACGATTGATGTAAGCGACTTTGCTTTGGGAGCAATTCTTTCCCAAGGTCCAATCGGAAGTGACAAACCGATATGCTATCTAGCAGGACATTAACAGATAGTGAAATAAATTATTCAACAATAGAAAAAGAATTACTTGCTATTGTTTGGGCGAACAAACGAAACATTCTCGGCCTTATCGGTAAATTTTCGGATTCCAGAAATAGCATATCAATTTTAAAGAAAATTAAGCATTATATAAGCTTACAAGGCCCCCAAAAAATAGTTTGTGACCAAGGTGCTGAATTCAGTGCGTCCATCATAAAGGATTTTTGCGAAATTAACAAAATTAATATACATTACACTTCGTTTCAACAAAGTACTAGTAATTCACCATTTGAAAGACTACATTCAACTACGACAGAAATATATAGAATTATTATGCAAAAATATAAGGCATCAGAACCGCCATTAGATAATGATGAAATACTGTCTGAAGTAATCATGACATACATATAACAATTCCATGCACACCGCGACAAAACTGACACCGTTTGAATTATTCAATGGAAGAACACCCACATTTGAAAAAAGATTTAAACTACAATACACACCACGAATACCTACAACGACTTAAAGAATTTCAGACCAAATTATAGGAATCAATTAGGGAAAAACTGACACATGACACAGACAAACGCATCGAACGATTAAACCAAAATAGAGAAAGTCCCGAAACCTTTTTAGACAATGACGACATACATATACAGAAAAGAGTGTAGAAGAAACAAAATGACTCCCAGGTTCTCAAAAAGAATCGTTAAACAAAACAACAGAGTAACTCTCTTAACACTAGACAATCAGAAACTCCATAAATCCAAAATAAAAAAACGACCGAAAACCTAAATCTCAAAACTCACTTTTCTCTTAGATTTGTACTGGTACAAGTCCTTCTGCTGGTTGGCTATATCGTTGGCAAAAGCGTGAAGGTATTAACCCATTTTTTGCCACTGGTCGATTTTTCGACCACCAACTTTATTAACGTATATCTCTAAAGTTTAACATAAATTTTTTTATCTGTTTTCAGAAATACAAAATCTGAAATGACTTTCAAAATATTTATAATAAATTGATTTTCTAAAGACTTTAAAAAATATTTTTTTAAAAAGATTTAAAAAAGGAAATTTTTAACACATTTTTCTAACTGGAAAATATACGATAAAAAAGAAAATTTTAATTTTTGTTTTTTATTCTTTGTAAAGCCCGAATAATATAGTATAAGAATCGATGTAAATCGATTTGTAAATGACAAGCTTTCTTATTTTTAAATGTCCATAATTTTCGGTGGTCGAAAAATCGACCACTGGCCTAAAGCCCTACAATAGCATTATCACTTATTGAATTTAAAATTCGTTATTTTCTTTAACACTTTTTGAATTTAAAATTCGTTATTTTCATTATAAATCTGGTAATACTTCCATGAAAGTTTTGTCTATCATGAATTTTAGTCAGGGGAACCCCAGACTATTTTGGTTTACTATTGTTGTTGAAATATTTGTGGTAAAGGGTCATTAAGTGTGTGACAGTGAGAGTAAATAGTTGTGCTGAAAACTAAATTTATATATATTGGTGACTACAATGCCGATTCATAAGGCAGTAAATATATCTGAAATCATTAATATTTTAAACGAACTAGATTCAGATGATGAACAAGACCAAGCAATTATGGCAGCCGAAGATGTGGATATTGTTTACATTCCACCACCAACTATAGGATCTATAACTGATGAAGAAGATTTGGACGACGATAAAATTAATCAAAATGATAACAATGATGAACTCATGAAAGAGATTGCTGGGAGTGTAGAATTACAATATTCTGCAGAAGCAGGCGATATACAGAACTTGAATGGTGAATATGGAAGTGCAACTGAAGAGCCGTCAACATCCACCTCATGCAATAAAGGTATCGAAAGAGGAAGTATAAGAAAGAAAATCGGCTTTTGCTAAAAAGTGGTGAAAGCCAAGAAATTTTACTTACACAAGAACGCCAAGAAATGATCAAAATGGAAGAAGTTTGTTTAGAAATTAGTGAGAAATTGGTCCGTTTTGTCTGCTTTTGTCTGTTTTTGATTTATCTGCTTAGATGTTCTTTTATACATATAAATATATATATATATATATATATATATATATATATATATATATATATATATATATATATATATATATATATATATATATATATATATATATATATATATACATATACTTTATAGGCACTAAAACTCCATATGAAATCTTTTGCCTATATATTGATGATACGATAATTTCGGATATAACAACTTTTTCAAATACGTATGCACATCAGAATAATGCTGCTGCTAACATTACATCTAACGAATTACGTAGATTTATTGGAATTCTGTACTTGTCGGGGTATCATACCTTACCACATGTAGACCATTATTGGTCTACTAAACCTGACATGGGAGTTCTAATGGTAAAACAAGCGATGAGCCGCAATCGGTTCAGAACAATTAAAAGATATTTGCATCTATCAGATAATAGCCGCTTAGACACAGCCGACCGTTTTTCCAAAGTTCGCCCACTTGTTGATATTTTAAATAAAAAGTTTATGCAGTTTGGCGTTTTCAGCCATACTGTATCAATTGACGAGCAAATGATTCCCTACTTTGGGCGACACTCTTGCAAAATGTTTATTAAGGGGAAACCAATCCGCTTTGGATTTAAATCATGGTGCATGTGCTCTGAAAGTGGATATTTATTCTACAGCATTTTATATGGTGGTTCAGGAACGCCACACGATAAGGACATTGGTCTTGGGGCTCAAACTGTTTTAGACTTACTAGCTAACGTACCTGATCCCGATTGTCATAAGGTTTTTTTTGACAATTTTTTTTCTTCTTATCATCTCATGTGTCTATTGAATGAGCGCAAATTTTATGCAACAGGTACCATACGAGAAAATAGAATGGCAAAAATTCCGTTAAAAAATCTAAAAAAAAGCGACTGCGGAGAATTTGATCAGTTGCTCGATAGTCAACAGGAAATATTGTTAGTGCGCTGGAAGGACAATTCTGTTGTCAATGTGATTACCAATAACTCTACAGTCGAACCAATGGCTAATGTTAAACGGTATTGCCGTAAGCAAAAGAAAACGATTACTATTACACAGCCAAAAGCAATTCAGGAGTATAATCATGGTATGGGTGGTGTCGACCTTCATGACAATGCGGTGGCCAATTATCGCATCTGTATTAAGGGAAAGAAATGGTGGTGGCCAATATGGACTAACGCTCTTGGCAACGCAATGGTCAACGCGTGGAAGATGCACTGTATGTTGTCAAAAATCCAAAAGACGAAACCCCTTTCACAAATTGATTTTCGTTCTGAAGTTGTGACACAATTGCTAACATACGACAATGAATTTAACAATGAGGATTTAGATATACTCCCAAATCATCCCCGAATCAACGAAAAAGTACACTCAATTATTAGAAGTGTTGAAAATAAATATCGGCGGTGCAAATTATGTAAGAAACATACTATTTTCACCTGCAAAAAATGTAATATATATTTACATACAAATTGCTTTGATGAATACCATAAAGATTTATAAGAAAAGTGTCTAAAATTTATTTTTTTAATAAAACCTCATAAATAAAGCCGCAGGCAATATTTTTTTTAGAAAAATTTAATTATTTATTTTTAATTTTTTTGTACTGTTGTCGGCCAGTGGTAGATTTTTCGACCAGTCCATGTAAAGAGACCTAGAAACCGGGGGGGAAAATTTTGTGAAAAATATTCTTAATTGAAGTCTCAGGAACGTCTCTCTGCAAGGGATTCAAAAAATTCCTGCAATTTCTGGTAGCGGCCAATAATGGGTTAAATTGCGAAATATACAAGGCGAATGTGCTTCTGCCAACATTGAGAGTGCTGATGCTTACACTTCTGAAATCCTTCCAGAACTTCTTAAGTCATTTGATGCAGCTGATATATTCAATGCTGATGAAAGTGGTTTATTTATAAAAGCTCTGCCAACAAAAACTTTGGATAAAAAAGGCAGTCAAATAACAGGCCATAAACTACCCAAAGATCGTTTGACCTTACTTTTTCTTGGTAACTCTACAGGGAACTACAAAAAATGATTGTAATAGGAAAATCAAAAAATCCTCGTTGCTTTAGAAATAAAATTTTACCACTACAATATTATTCCCAAAAAAAAGTTTGGATGGTAAAAGAAATATGGGAAAAAATATTAGTTTCTCTTAACAAAGAAATGATCGCTCCAAATAGGAACATAATATTATTTGTGGATGATGCGTCATGCCACAAACTGGATATTGTTTTAAGCGTTCATCACCCATCACTATTTCTGAAGATGTTTACCATCCCACAACAGAATTGATCTTCGAAACTCTTCGTAAACCCGTCGAACCAACGCCAATTAAAAATCAAAAAATATACTCGTTCAAACATACTAATTACGATATGTTAAATCAGTTGCTTATTGACACCGATTGGCACAACATATTAGGATGCTGTAACGAACTTGATCATATGTGCAATGCCTTTTACAATAAATTGTATTCTTTCATTGATTTATGTATTCCAAAAACTATACCTATGCGAAGAACTGGTCCACCTTGGAATAATAAACGTTTGGCTCTAGCTAAAAACAAAAAGAACAAATTCTATAGAAAATACAAACAATCTGGTTCCTCTGTTGACTACTTAAGGTACTCTACCAGTCGCGCTATCTACTCTTCGCTTAATAAATCATGTTACACCAATTACATAAATACTATGAGATACAATTTTAAGCTAAATGCAAAATCGTTCTATAAATTTGTTAACTCTAAGAAAAAAACAAATAACCTCCCCTCTACTCTGAAGTTTCAACAAACGGAATCAAGCGACGATCATATCATTAGTAATTTATTTGCTGGTTTTTTCTCTACAACTTATTCAAATGCATCCTATGATGAGTCGTGTAATTATCCATTCAAAATACGCGCCAACCTATCAGTATCAATTCCATTTACTGATATTCCAACAATCACGAAGGAATTAAAAAGTCTTAAGTTTTCGTTCAACTCAAGTCCTGATAAAATACCAAGCAACATTTTAATCAATTGTGCGGAGTCTTTTGCTTCCCCTTTAGCACTTTTATTTAATGCCTCAATCAAATATGGTACGTTTCAGAGTGTCTGGAAAAACTCGTTTATTACTCCATTGTTTAAGGCAGGAAATAAAGCTGATATTGCAAATTATCGTGGCATTGCAAAACTGAGTGTTATTCCAAAAGTATTTGAAAAAATTATTACCGAGAGCTTATATTATCAAGTAGCAAATTTGATTTCCCCCTTTCAACATGGGTTTCAAAAAAGATGTTCCACAACTACAAATCTCCTTCATCTTACGACTGTTATTTATCATGGATTTATGCAACAAAAACAAACTGATGTAATATATACTGACTTCTGTAAGGCTTTTGATAAAGTTAATCACAAGCTTTTGATAACTAAACTACACTTACTGGGTTTTACGGATAATAGTACTAAATGGATTTATTCATATTTGAGCAATAGAAAACAAATCGTTTGTTTTAACAATGCATTTTCTAGATGTGTTGATGTTCTTTCTGGAGTTCCTCAGGGAAGTCACCTTGGTCCACTTCTTTTTACATTGTTTATCAATGATTTACCAGATGTTTTTCTTTCATCCAAAGTTTTGATGTACGCTGACGATGTAAAAGTTTTCCACTGTTATCGTCAAAAATCTGAGCAACAACTACTACAAAATGACTTAAATTCGTTTTACATGTGGTGCAAAATTAATCTCATGGAACTCAACTTTAAGAAATGCAAATACATGCGCTTTGTTCGTAATTGTCCCATAGCTGCTTGCTACTTTGTTATTAATTATCGGCTAGTTTGTTGATAATATCACGGACCTTGGAATTTTATTGGATTCAAAACTCAATTTTATTCCTCATATAAATATGACGGCAAACAAAGCCAGAGGTTTATTAGGTTTCATAAAACGATGGGCTAAAGAGTTTAATGATCCATACATTACGAAAAGTCTCTATACCACGCTTGTAAGGCCTGTGCTGGAGTATGGTTCGGTAATATGGGACCCTATTTATAATAAACATTCTGACGCTATTGAATCGGTGCAAAAACAGTTTTTGATTTACTGCCTTCGTGGACTAAACTTTAATCCTAGAAATCTACCATCTTATTCTCCAAGGCTTGCTCTAATTAAGCTACCATCCCTTAAAAGCCGTAGAATCGTGCTGAACATCTCGTTTATTCTGAACATAATTAATGGCAATGTATGCTCTGGATTTTTAATCAACAATCTAAATTTTAATGTTCCACAACGACCTTCACGTCATTTAATTCCTTTAACGGTTGTATTTGTTAGAGCTAACTATGCTAATGCTGACCCACTGAGAAGAATGTGTAACGATTTTAACAAATTTTATAAATTCATCGATTACTCTATATGCCCTACTGTTATAAAAATAATCTACTAGTATATTTAAACTCATAACTTATTGTAAATTTTAAATTTTGTAATTGTTTTAATTTTTGTTCAAAAAAATTAAAATTAAAAAGAAAACCAATGACAATAACATACTCACTCGACCAGATAATTAATGAAGCTCCGGCAACAAACCAGGCAAAGCCGCTTTGGCCGTGACTTCATTTTAAGGAGGGAGGAGTTATGTCACCACATTTACCCCCACCAAAGCCACTAAGACATAACAACACACACACACTCAAATGAAACACAAAATTAGTTCAAACACCTCATATTAATAAAATGCAAAACAAACATAAATTGTAAAATATCGATTGCAAACAACAAGTTGCGAAATATAAAAAATGCAGACTTCTTGAAATATCGTTTATTAACCTTTTTAATATTAATTGCAAAATACAAGTAAATCAAATTGCTGATCATTAAAAATATTATTTTTAAAATTAAATCAATAGAATAAGCACTTTTATAAGAAGTTTCATTAAAAAGAAAAGAAACAATAAAATTCATTCTGAATCGTGCAACAGAAAAACATATGTATGTATGTATGTACATAGACGTGTTTTTTTTCACGAATAGTGTATTTAAACTATAACTCGCGCATTTTTGACTTTAAAGTTTAAACTGTAGAGCTTATTACCGATATTTACAGATGGCATATTCTTGGTAAAGTAGTTGAAAAAATTCATGTAATAGAGTTTCAAAAGAGAGGTTTACCCCATGCCCACATGCTAATCATGCTGTGTAATGGCGACAAACCACATGATAGAGACGCTATTGACACAATCGTTTCCGTAAGTTTAGCCGAAATGTCTGATGATCCGGAGTTTCATGTTGATTTCTTCAATATTATAGGAACAGCAGCACGTTAAAGTTCAAATTGTTGCAGTTGCTTGCAACTGAAAAAGGTTTAACAACCAAGGATTTTTTGAAAACCATTTCGATTTTGGATGCGTTGACTTTTTCAAAACGAGCCTGGTGGCTTGTCAAAGGTGAATCAATTGAAAGCGACGTTGCCGAATTAATCACATTTTATTTTGTCTTTCATTTTTATTATTATTCTTTTCATACTGTAGCAGGATGTAGGGTTATATTATTAAACATAAGTATGTATATGGCTAGGCTTATTATTATCGCTGCGAGTGTGCATTTGGAATGTTGGATAACGGTTTCTATATTTTATACTTTGCCTGCTACATTATTCTATGCAAGTGTTTTATCTATTTCCTATACAGGCTTTATGCTGGAGTTAATGTCGACGTCGTCGACGACGTCAAATGTCAAAAAAAAGTTGAATCGTATGAAATTATATGAGAGCAGTTAATCTCAACGACGTAAGAAATTTGACGCCGAAAAAGTTCAATCTGTTTCAACTTTTTCGGCGTTGAGAGGTGAAAGAGAGAGATAAGTATATGCGGGAGAGAAAGTCAAAATAGTGTTCTCTGTTCGTTTCGGCGTTAAGACGCCGTCAACGACGTCGACATTAACTCCAGCATTAGTATTGTTATACATATATGTAAGTATGTATTGTATTTATATTTTTATATTTTGCCTACTACATTATTCCATGTACATATATAAGTGTTTTATCTCTTTCTTATACATACTAGCTTTAGAATAGTATAGTCTAGAGAGCTGCACAAAATATTCTAAAAGTTCTGTGTTCTATTGTACACTACTTCCAAACACAGTATTTCAGTGTAAGCATAAATAACAACACAAAAATAACAAAACATGAATCTGACCAAAACAAACCAAACAGCATTTGAAAAGTTATTCTCTACAGTGCTTGTTAGTGCTTATGTTTTCAGAACAACTAGAATATCCAAACAAATACCGACAATGAAGTAAAAATACGGTAAATCATAGCAGAAACACCAAGTACAATAGAACATTTCCTACTCAGGCTACTGAAAGAATTACTGAGGTGGTAAAGCAACACATTAAACCATACACACACATACACACAAGTATGTAGATGATGCGTATTAAAAAATTTGTGTGCGCGCATGTTTTTCTTTTCGTTTACAACACATTCAAGAAAAAATAATATAAAAAAAACTAAAAGAAGTTATATGTATGTAGTTCTCATACAATTTACATACATATGTATGTAAGTATGTACATAGATATGTATGTAAGTATGTATGTATATTATTTCATTGTAACTAAAACCTCTTTAAAGCGTTTTCTTATTTACAACAGAACGCAAATGTTTCTTAATGTGTGAGTTTGTTTTGGTCTAGGTCTACTATCAAAACATTCAAGCATGTTTTGAATGTTCTACTTCAGTTTTAATGTTCTATAGAACCTTTGTTCTGTTCGGCTTTATTTTGTTCCAACATTGTTCTACTTCGGTTTTGTTCTATTCTTCAATGTTTTTACTGTTAAGCAAAACACATATCTTCGGAAGTATATGTTTTGAAATGAGAGAGTAATAAGCACACACTATTTGAAATTTAACGAAATTGCTTGTAAGACATTTTTCGTATGCTTGTGCAGCTCTCTAGTATAGTCATACATTTGCATTTATGTTTAGCTTTAGTTTTAAGTGATGATGTAAAGAAGAACAAAATAAAGAGTTAAGTTGAATGGTGATCGTCAAGCAGAGAAGTTTATTTTTACGGCATATCCTACAAATTCAGAAGTGGGATAGTGAACAAAAGAATATTTTGTTAATAATAAAAAATATAGCTGTGTTCGGACTGGAAAGCTGTGGGACAATAGTTATTTAACCGAGCTAGGATATTTTGTAGTCTAAACTAATAATACACTTACAATACACTTGTTCACATCAACATTGTCAAGTTTAATTTTTCTGTTTGTAAAGTCAGCCTTGTTTGAATCATTAAAGAGATCAGGGGGGTTATTATGTAATTCGATTCGAAACGGAAAATTTACGAATTCGTAGGAATTGTATTATGTAGTGCGATTTTCGGAAAAAAAATTTCAACCCTTTCGTAAAACAAAAAATTCCCTTTCGAAAATGCAACCATGTAGTACGAAAGCAAATGTCAAAAAGCATTCTAACGGACATATTTTATTCGATAGCCATTTTGTGTACGGAAATATATACATAAAAACTTTAAAATGTAAGTATTGCGTTAAAACAATAAAACAAATATAAATTATAAAAAAAAAAAAATAAATATAAATATAAATTTTTTCCCCCAAAAGGGAAACGCCTAAAAAATGTTTATATACCAAGCCAAGGCAATACGAAATATTGGTAGAGTTTATGACGCAGCACTCCGACTTGGCAAAGGGACACCTTAATACTTCAAATGCTAAAAGTAAGTCAAGAGAATTGTGGCAGAAGCTATCTCAAGACTTAAATGCTGCAGGGCCTCCAACACATGAAGTGGAAAAATGGAAAAAAGTATGTAAATTGAAAAATATACAAAAATGAGTTATATATATATATATATATATATATATATATATATATATATATATATATATATATATATATATATATATATATATATATAGCGAAATATCTGCCTTCATAATCATAGGTTTGGGCGGACTACAAACAGCATATAAAGGTTAAATGCCGTCGCAATAAAAATAGCCTATCAAAAACTGGAGGAGGACCAAGCCAATATTGTTCCTTAACATCATTAGAACAACAAACTGCTGATTTGCTTTCAATTAATGAATACGTTGAAGGAATGAGTGGCACATCAAGATTTGGTGCAAATACTAATGCAATCAATTCTACAAGCGGTACAGAAAACGATGATGTCGAGAATTTTACAATGCAGGAAAATAATGATGTGGGAAATGCTAATGAACAGATATTAAATGATATCTATGTTAATACCCCATACAGACGTGTCCGGAACAATTCGTTCAACAAAAATGAACTATTACAAAAGCAAGTTGAAAATCAAATCAGATTTCAAGAAAGTTCGGTGCAACTATTAAACAAAGTTATTGAAAACCAAAGTCATTGTCTAGAAGAGTTGAAGGAAATAAGTAAAGCTATTACAGTCACAAATAAATATTTAAAACGTTGCAGCGATATAAAGGATCGAAGTTACAAGCTGAAAAAAGCAAAGTTCGAGTTTTTAAAAAAAGCTGAAATTGAAAAATCAAAACGTAAACTTGTACAACTAGAACTTAAACAAAAAATTTATGAACTGGAATGCGCGAAGTACGGACATAAATAACTTCGGTTTCAAAAATAAGAATGTAACTTTGACAGTATTGAAACGTTTAGTTTTATTATAATTTTTTTATTTCGTTTTTATTATATTATATTTAATATATGTATGTATTATAATTTTAGTTGATTGATCTTGCTATGAGTTTAGTATTTAATGAATTGCTTAATTTCATAAAATAGTATTTTTAACACTTAATGCATTTAAATAAATATAAAATTTTTAGTTTTATTGATTGCGTATCATATTATTCATAATTTCATTTCTAATATTTCTAGCTACATTACATAAACTAGTTTCTAGATTAGCTTCAGCGATACTGCTTATAGAAAACGAGCCAGCAGTATCCTGTATTTCCAAAATTTCGCTTTCAACCTTATACAACAGACAAATGTTGTGTAAGGAACAGCAAACATTAAGCATCTGAACTGCTTTTTCTGGGCAGTAATGAAGTTCTCTTGCTGATAGAAGGCAACGGAATCTCGATTTCAAAACACCAAATGTCCTCTCAATTATCGATCTACCTTTGGAGTGTTGGTCATTGAAAACCGACTCTGCAGAATTATCAGCTGCATTTCTGTAAGGCGTCATAATCCACGGCTCCAAAGGATAACCTGAGTCACCTAAAAATGTACGTAATTTAGTATTTAATAGCATACATATAATGGAAAGAATCTCACCAAGTAGTCTGGTTCCAGTATCTCCAAGTTCATACTTGTCTTTTAAGTATTGTCTTTCGTCCGACAAATTCCAGACATGCGAGTCATGGCAAGCTCCTCCGAAACGTCCATTTATAGCTCTGATATACATCTCATGGTCACATATCTAAAAATAATTGTGTAATATACATACATAATTTAATACATAAACCTCATACTTGTGTATACTCATTTGGAATCTTACCGCCATAGCGTTTATGCTGTGTTTCAGCTTTCTGTTGAAATATAAATGCTCATTGCTTCTAGGTTTTATAATTTGAATGTGGGTTCCATCAACCGCACCTATTACTCCTGGAATTCCACATTGATTATAAAAATATCTTTTTGCCTCCATTTTTTTCTCCGGACTCATTTCGAAAACAATGTGCTTGGGGCAAAGGTTTTTTTCTATTGCTTCGCAAACCTCGGATAAACAAATTGAAATGTATGATTGCGACATTCCCAACAAACGATCTTGACCAATTTGGTATTGGTAACCACCTTGAGCTAGAAATTTTAAAGTTGCTGCTAATTTTAACATTGGAGATATGGCGCTTGATCTTTGAGGTGCTTTTAAATCGTTATTTATAGAACTAAGCACATACATAAATGCGGTCTTATTAAGGCGAAAGTTTTTAACGAATCTGAAGGAAATTTTGGCACAGTAAACAAAATATTATAATTTTTTAAGATAAATTTCTTACACAGTTTCACTGAGACTCATAACATTCGATGTGTCTCGTATTATCCTTCTTTGCACTCTTTCTGAAGTTACATTACTCTCCTCATCACTGTCCCATAATGAAACACAATCCATTTTGAAAGGTTTATTTTATTTACATATAATTTTTTAAATATTTATGTATGTTTTGAAATCTTTTTATTAACGTTTGTAAAACAAGTTTTGACATTTGATAAAGTGCTGCCAACAAATGGCAAATGTTGCCAACTTTTTGTTGAATTTTTCCCCAAATACTAAAATGCAACTGTGTACTCGTTACGAACGTACTACATAATATGATTTTCTTTCCTTATCGGAAATTACTTTCGAAAGTATTTTCGCTTCGAATCGAATTACATAATAACCCCCCAGTTCGTTAACTTACGCGAGTTACATACACACTACCAACGGTACAAAAGTCAATGCGCTAGACTTACAAGAAATTGCCAGTTTCAATTCTTAATAATTGTTCCATTTTCATTTTTGTCAAATTAATATTTTGTCTTGTGTGCAAGTTCAATGAACTTCCGCACAAGTCAACCTAAAAATAAAATTTTTCAATAAATAAGTTAAATTTCATGTATTTTTCCTAATAATTACCTTTTAGCTTAAACTGCATTTTTATAATATAAAACATTGTAAATTAGTTATTAAGATTTGAGAAATATATTGGTGTTCAACCTTAACGGTTGAATTTTTTTAAATTATAATAAATCTAATTATTTATTTGGCGCAGTCTACTCGGGTAGTTGCGGTATCAATTTTAAGTGACTTTAACAACAAGTGATGTTAAATTTTTTAATACAAGTGACGATATTAGAAGGAACTATATAAAAAAAGTAACATGAAAATTTATAAAAAAGTAACGTTAACATTTTATAAAGTGACGTTAAAAATTAGAAACTGTATAAAATAAACACTAACATTTTTATAAAGTGACATTAAAATTTTATAAAAATGAAACTTTCTAAATGACGATATTTGAAATATAAAGAGTCAACAAAAACGTTATAGAATAGGGAAGGAATATCTATGTTAAAAAAAAAACGTTAATATATAAAAAAAGAGAAATAAGAAAAGAAAAGTTACAAATAAAAAAAACGGGGAGAGAAAAATTATCACCATCAACAGTCAAAGTCCACCGAAAATTGACGACGTTGGATTTTAATCCATTCACAACTGAGAACCTACACCAATCTACTTCTCCATGCTGACTCCGGCTCCACTCCTGCTATATTTGTAAGCACTTAGAAATAAGATATTTAAAATAGTAACAAATTTTCCAACTAGAATAAATACATATACACATTTATTTCTTTTTCTAATGTTTAAAAGAAAAGCAAAAACTGGAGCCTTAAATAAACTACAAAAAAAATCAAAAAGCCTCGAAATCATAACAAAAACACAATCCCCAAGAAAACACTATTCAAGTTTGCCAAGTATTCCTGAAATGCAGAACTAAGATCTGACCCAAAACCAATCTTCCTCTCACACGGCACCACAAGGTTGCCATCTGAATTTGCCAAACATGCAGGAAATTTATAATTCATTAAGAATTCCAGATGTTATTCAAGACCTCCCTAGCTTTGACGGAAATCCTCGCCTTTTATATGATTTTATAACTAATGTAGAAGAAATTCTATTGTTTCCAAAAGGTAGAGAACAGACACCCTACGGGCAAATATTACTTAGGGCAATTAGGAACAAAGTTGTAGGATCAGCAAACGAGCTTTTAAATACATATTTAACACAACTAGACTGGAACGAAATTAAAAACAACTTGATATCCGCTTTTGCAGATAAAAGGACAGAAACGACATTGATCAGAGACCTCCATAATATCCGCCAAACTGATCGAACACTCGAACAGTTTCACGCGGAAATAATCCAAGCAGCACTGTTGAACAATATTCTTATTAATGAAAAGGATCAAAAAGTCATCAACTCAAAAAAAGTTATTTTCAGAAATGTGCTTAAATGCATTCTTAAGCGGACTTAACGATCCTTTGGGTGCAACAATTCGTTCCATGCGTCCTGAAACTCTTCCAATAGCACTCTCTTACTGCATAAAGGAGCAGAATATTACTTCGGTTAAACAAGATCTACGGCCTTACAAACCACCCCAACTTTAACTTCACCCCCGTGAGACATAACCATTTTACAGAAGGGATTACCAAATTCCACAAAGTAAATTTCATATTACGGACAATTTCATTCAGGACATAGGCATTTCCAAAATCCCCAATATAACACAAATCGCTATTTTAATAACTGTTGAAGAGATACATCGCTTAATTGCAACACTGTAATATTGCATCTTTCTTTATATCTATTCGCGTCTTGAATACGTGCCGTACGCTGATTGCCTGTTACATTCAGCTATTGATTAAAGAAGTTCGCTACATGCATTGAATTGTAAAACCCACACGTGTTTTATTAAAACTACAATAACAATAACTTTGGAAACAATAATCGTAGCATTAGTAACACTATAATGCCCTTAAAGACTGAGCCGACCGACAATAATACGACTCGAGCAAACTTTAGACAAAATACTCCTTATTCATACAACAGGACATGTATGACCAGACAAAATTTTCAACCCCGAATGAATTTTAATTCAAATTTTCACAACTTTGATCAGACTTTAGATAATTATGCAAATCATGAGGCTCCAAACATATATCCATACAATAGAACAGGTATGACCAGACAAAACTTCCAACCTGAAATAAATTCAAACTTCCGGAACATCATGCAATCTGTGGATAATTACCCGAATCAAGAAACGTCAAATAAGCCAATATAGATGATACTAGAAATTTTCAAGTATCAGCCTCGAAAATCCCACGGGATACATAGACATAAATAAACATGGAACTAAATTACCATTTATATTATTATCATCTCCATTTGGACGCCCATTAAGATTCCTAATAGATTCAGGGGCATCCTTCTCATTTATCAACCCCGAGTTCGCACCATTAGAAAACCGAATAACCAGTCAACCCGTGACTTTAACGACTATATCCAACAAATACACCCTGAACACAAAAACTAAATTACCAATATTCACAGAATTTAGAGAAAAATGTCACTTAGAGTTTTTAATTTTTAAGTTTCACAACTACTTTGACGGGCTTCTAGGAATCGATGCGTTACAAAACCTTAAAGCAAATATCGACTTACAGAATAATATCCGCACTACCCCAAAAAGCACTATCCCTTTACAAATGAAACCTACCATGACCTCGCATAAGTACCTAATACCTAGTAATTCTAAAACCATTTTACAACTTCCTGTTGACGTAGAAAAGGGTGAAATCTTTGCCACACAAACAAATATCTCAAAACAACTTGAGATTTCTAAAGGCATTTGCAACGCAAATAATTGGCAAAGTAATATGGAGGTAACCAACAAGTCAAATCACGACCAAATATTACATCTCGAACAACCTTTAAAAGTAGAACCTTACAATTCCGCAAACTATGTAGAACTCAATTGTATTAACCCAGAGTATGTAGCAGATTATAATGAGGAAAATACGAAACTTTCGTTACGGATAGATCATTTAAATGCAGAAGAGAAGAAAGTTCTCCTTAAACTTTGTCAACAGTTTAACTCAGTGTTTTATAAAGACAATCAGAATCTTACGTTTACATACCAAATAAAGCATACCATAAAAACAATAGATGAAATCCCAATCTATACTAAATCATATCGCTATCCTTATATTCATAAGGAAGAAGTTAGGAAACAACTAGCGGATATATTAGAACAAGGCATAATTAAACCATCATTCTCGCCTTGGAGTTCTGCAGTTTGTGTAGTCCCAAAAAAAAAAAAAAAAAAAAAAAAAAAAATAAGACGCCAGCGGAAAACAAAAATAGCGGCTTGTTATCGACTATAGGAAACTGAACAAAAAAACAGTCTCAGACAGGCACCCTTTACCGAATATTTCAGATATTCTGGATAAGTTGGGCAAATGTATGTATTTTTCGACCCTGGACCTCGCGGTTTCCACCAGATCGAAATGGACCCGAAAGATATCCAAAAGACCGCGTTTACAGTTGAAGGTGGGCATTTTGAGTACATAAGGATGCCATTTGGGCTCAAAAATGCACCCTCCACCTTCCACAGAGTCATGGACAATGTCTTGAGGGATCTTGTAGGTAAAATCTGTCTTGTTTATCTCGACGATATTATCATATTCTCTATGTCACTAAATGAACATATTAACAATTTAAGACAAGTATTTGAAAGATTGAAAATGGCTAATTTCAAAATACAATTGGACAAGTCAGAATTTTTAAGAAAAGAAATAGCATTCTTGGGACACATTGTCTCAACGGAAGGTATCAACTTTCCGATTCCAACTACACCAAAAGAAATCAAATCCTTTTTGGGATTGGTAGGCTACTAACGGAATTTCATAAAGGATTTCGCGAAAATCGTCATACCTCTAACTATTTGCCTTAAGAAAAATAGTAAAATAGACTTCAACCAGAATTATATACACGCTTTCGAAACATGTAAAAATATATTATCTAATCATCCAATTCTTCAATACCCTGATTTCTCTAAGCCATTTGTACTCACCACAGATGCCAGCGGATTTGCCATAGGCGCCATATTATCACAAGGCCCAATTGGCAGTAACAGACCCATATGCTACGCTAGCCGTACATTGTGTGAATCCGAAATAAACTATTCTACAATTGAAAAAGAACTACAAGCAATAGTATGGGCCACTAAATATTTCCGACCATATCTATACGGTCGAAAGTTTAATATCGTTACCGATCATCGCCCACTAACTTGGATAATGATTCTAAAAGACCCTAACTCCAAACTAGTAAGATGGAGGTTGAAGCTGGAGGAATATGACTACGAGATCCATTACAAAAAGGTGCAATGAACACAAACGCCGATGCGCTCAGTCGTGTAAAAATTGACGTAAATCATATTATTGTCAACATTAATGACACTGCTTCAAATCAAGGTACACAGGGTACCACAACCCATTCCTCCGACGAGAACTTTGACGATGGCATCTTCATATCTGAAAGGCCACTTAATGAATTTAATTTGCAAGTGGTCCTAGAGAAAACAGCATTGGAAAGCCCAATGACAATAGAAACAATTTTCAGAAACAGACAAAGGCGAATAATGAGACGACCCAATTTTAGCGAACAAGTAATGATAGATATATTTAAAAATATTTTCCATCTAATAAGCTAACGGTAATATATACTGATGACGACATTTTTAAAACTGTACAGGATACCTATTCAAAATATTTCTCACATAATACATAATACAGAATTTATGGAAGACATTAGACAAAATGATCACCAGGAAAATTTGGTAAAAGAATACCATAAAAATAGTAATCACCGAGGAATTATCGAGTGTTATGAGCATTTGAAAAGGAAATATTATTTTCCATATATGAAAGAACTAATTACTAAAACTATTAATACAGATGTCAAACTCCGAAATACGATAGGCAACCCGCTAAAATAAAATCTAAAATACCAGAAACCCCTTCGAAACCATTAGATATACATCATATCGACATATACACAATAAATAATCATCAAAACCTAACAATCATAAATAATTTTTCAAAATTAGCAGCAGCTTTCGTCCTTGAAAATAGGAAGAGTATAACGGTACTTAAATCACTTAAATCTTTCCTGAGCTCATACGGAATTCCTAGTAAGCTTATATGTGACCAAGGATCGGAATTTACAAGTAATATTTTCAAAGAATTTTGCAGAAAATATGGTACTGAACTACACTACACTTCATTTCAACAAACGAGTAGCAACTCACCTGTCGAAAGGCTTCACTCTACGTTTACAGAAATTTATAGACTAATTCTTGAATAAAAAAAGACCCGCAGATTAGAATCGGATCATCAGGAGCTAATTACAGAAGTTGTTTTAACATATAATAACTCAGTACATTCTGCCACAAAACTAACCCCTTTTGAGCTCTTCCATGGCTGAACATATAAATTTGATAAAAATCTAAAATTTAACAATGAACATGATTACTTGAGAAAACTTAATGAATTTCAAGAAACCTGATATCCAAAAATTAAAGAAAAATTAGAAACTTCCGTTCTTAATCGCAAAAATAAATTAAACCAATCGAGGGAAGATCCTGAGTGTAGACAAAACAACGAAACAATATATAGGGAAAGCTATAGACGTAATAAAATCTCTTCGAGATTTTCCAAACATAAAGTAAAAGAGGACAATTTACACACAATAACCACCACTAACAATCAGAAAAAAAATAAATCCCGTATTAAAAAGAAATGAAAAACATTTTCTTTCTAGGGCCGCTTTAATTACGGCACAACATATTGAAATTCGAGACCTAACGAACAATAAGGGTATTGTACCAATTGACCTTGGAGTTGGTCATGCAATAAAATTTATTACAGGAAACATGAACGCATATGATGCCCAAGAAATAAATAGTCAAATTGAACAACTTAAATCTAACCAAGCAAAACTTCAAGACGATATAACAAAAGACCATAGATTTAACTTGAACATGATTGCAAGATTCTCCAATATAACCAAACACATAACTCAGGTGCAAGAAACCATACAGCAGTTTCTAAACAACCAGGCAAATTTAACTAACCATATTATAAAAGTTCGGAATCCTCAATTAGAGAGATCCAATACCTTAACCAAATTAATTACAATATTGATATACTAACAAGTCATATTAACGATATTTTGGAGGCAATTATTTTCGCAAAACTTAATATAATTCCTAAATTAATTCTACATCCAGAAGAAATTGAACAGATTAGCAGACAATTAGAAAGCGAATCCATTAATACTAAATCTACATATAGAAAACATATACGATTTACTTGGACTTCAGGCTTATTACAACGAATCTAATATTATTTTTAACGTCCAGATTTCCAACCTTGATCCCAAACCCATTTTACCATGTAATTCCTTTACCTATTAATGAAACTAAGATTATTGTTACAGAACCTTGCATAATGTTTAATGAATTTAAGATCATATACATACATATCAGAAAAATGTTTAAAAATAGAAAATACCTTTTTTGTTCAAAATTTAAAAATAAAGAAGCAACTGTGAACTCTAGTTGTATTGGCCACCTCTTTAAAAACCAAGATGCAAAGTGTGACATCAACGACGTCGGCAAAACACAATTAATTTGGCAACCAGAATCTAATCTAATTCTAAGTATATATTAATATACCTAAAACACCGATCGAAACCACTTGTAGATTCAACAACCACTTTTTGAACGGAACAGGTGTAGTACATTACAAACATTGTGATATAATGTAACCTATAGTGACGAAATCAACACGTTTTGGGATGACTTATACATATATTCCCCAAGTCCCAAATTCACGCTTCAGCCGAGATGGAAACACTTACCTTAAAAAAGCTATCGGATAACAATTTTAGCCAACAAAATGAAATTATTACAATATCATCAAGACTAAATCTTCAAAGCTTTATTGACTCTTTTATATGGGTACTTATAATTGGAGTTACAACTTACATCCTCAAAAAAATATATATGTACATACATTGTATGTATGTTTGTTAAAAATTAAGCAATCAATCAAAAATGAATCTGCAGTCCCTTCAATCCCTACGCTTCAAAATGGGCAGGGAGGAGTTACATACACACTACCAACGGTACAAAAGCTAATGCACTAGACTTACAGGAAATTGCCAGTTTCAATTCTTAATAATTGTTCCATTTTCATTTTTGTCAAATTAATATTTTGTCTTGTGTGCAAGTTCAATAAACTGAACTTCCGCACAAGTCAACATGAAAATAACATTTTTTAATAATTAAGCTTAAGTTACATTTCATGTATTTTTCCTAATAATTACTTTAAAGCTTAAAAGTTATGATATCCACTGCACCATCACACAAAATATTAATATAAACATACATACATGTACATATGTATACATACATACATGTGCACTTTAGTTTTTAACGCTTCTTACCTAATATGACATATGAATTGAAATAAACTAAGTTCTTTTGTTGTTTTCCACTTAATTTTGGGCAACGTCTTTTAATAATATATTTTCAATGCTTAAAGTTCATAAGAGGCATTGAACTCATAATTTTAGTATTGAGAATTCTATTGAATTTTATTTGTTTATGAAATAGCTGAAATTGCACTTCTTATTTTAAAAGTTTCGATTGCCAATATTTGTAACCAAAATTCTAAAGAATTTTAAGTGCATTTTCATTTTACTTTCTAAGTGTTTTTACGATCGAAATTCTTAAGAGGCGTTAAACTTATTTTTAATAATGAAAATTCTATAGAATCTTGATTGTATTTTACTTTAGTTCAAAATGCTGTTCTGTCAATTTCTTATTATTGATTTTGTATTTAATATTAAGAATTTTGTAAACCAGTTCAGTTATATTCTTTGGTTCAAATAAAACACCACTCAAAAACCTAAAAAAGAAATAATTTTTTTTTTTAGTTTAAAAGTGGGAAGAAATAAAACTGGCGACGAGGATGGGATACCGCGGAAAAACATCCTTGAAATATTAAGGCTCTGTTTTCGTTCATCTCTGCAATTAACGCGAACTATCGCGAATTGCTAAACATCCTTGAAATATTAAGGGTCTGTTTTTGTTTACCTCTACAATTAACGCGGACTAACGCAAAGTGTTGAACATCCTTAAAATATTAAGGCTCTGTTTCTTTTATCTGGAGTGTTACAGTTGTGCAGAAAATTGTTCTTAAAACATTAAGACTCTTTTCGTTTGTTTTAGTGAAAATATATTTTAACAAAAGAAACCAGTCCATCAATAGTGAAAATTTTACATTAAAGACTATCAAGAAGAAAAAAACTTTAATAATAAAAAAAACTTTAATAATGATAAAAAAAACATCCAAGAATAAAAAAGGAAGAAATAAACATTAATAAAAAAAGGACACTAACAAAAATTAATAATTAATAAACTATTATTGCTTAAATAATCCTGTGATTCCTAAGGATATAAAACAGAAGACCGAAAAATGTGCTTTGATGATTGCTAACTACAACAAAAATAGTGAACATTGCCTGCAGGAAACAGCATAAGAAGACATCCGAAAATTTTAGAAGAGAACGACAACAATCACCAAGAAAAACATTAAATTAAATCACCGTAAGCACTAGTGAAAGATATTTAATTAATATATAATTATATATTAGTTTTATTTACACATATATACAAAAGAAATAAATTACCTCTTGTACGTGCGAACAATTTTTCATCCGTGATAATTTGCGTTTACCGGTCCTTTTTAAAATCAGACCACATTTTTTTTATATGTATATTTTTACCATTCTCCACTTATTCCCTTAAATTAAATTTGTACAAAATGGCAAATCCTCCACAAATACCATTAGACCCGATTAAATATTTAAACAATCTTCCCATATTTAATGGAAACATTGACGATTTACATACTTTCACAGGATTGATAGACAGAATATATCCAATTCTTGCTTCTTATGACGAGCTATCCCAGTTGTTATTTTCTGATATAATTAAGAGCAGGATTAAAAGCAAAAAAAAAAAAAAAAGCAGGATGGAAAAGCAAAAGAAGTTATAGAAATAAATACCCACATCCAGTCATGGACGGAAATAAAAAATACTTTACGTAATAATTTCGGTGAGAGAAAGAGTAGCGAGCAACTCTACGATGAGCTGCGAGCTGTAACATTTCAAACCAATGTCATTGATTTTTATAATGATATAAAACATATCCTGAGGCGATTAAATAACAAAACGACAACTGTATTAGGAGAAGGTGAGGCAGCCAACCAAGTTCCCCTCAATAATCAAAGGACCGCACTATATATTTTTAAAAATAAAATGCCAGAACCTATGAAAACCATCCTGGCATGCCGAAGCCCTACATCACTAGAAAGTGCTATGGATATACTTTACGAAAACGAATACGATAGAATGGGGAAAGACGGTCGATTTCACCCAGGACGCGTAAAACAGACTTACAGTACATTTAAATTTTTCAAAACACAAAGAAAGAAATTATCAACAACACTTTAATAACACACAAGAAAATAGAAGGAGGAACAACCAATATCACCAACAACCACAACATCAGAATTTTTCTAGAAATAATACGCGGAACAACAGTATCAACAACCACAACATCAGAACTTTTACAGAAATAGTACACAGGAATCAAGATGGCGTAATAATCACAATTATCAAACAAACCAACAACAACCGGAACCAATGGAAGTTAACACTGCGGAAAATTTTCAGCAAGAAGCCTCTACGGAGAATTACCATATATAACTATAAAAACAAAATTAGGTTTCCTTAAGTTTATCATAGACGCAGGAGCGACACATTCCATAATAAATCCTGGAATCAGTCATCCAAAATGAAAAGTTGATTCCCAACCTATTAATTTAAAAACACTTAAGAATTTAATAAATATAAAAGAAAAAGTGTCTGTACCACTTTTCGAAGAATTAGGCGATACTGAAAACAAAGAATTCTTAGTATGCAAATTCCATACAAAATACAATGGGTTGATTGGAAACAATATTTTAAGGAAACTAAATGCAATAATAAATTTAAAAGAAAACTTATTACAAGTAGGAAATAAAAAAATACCTTTGAAATATACCCTTGAAAACGTGGAATACTTTTTTTAAATAGATGGCATATATGTATGTATAGTACAAATTAAAGTTAAACATTGATCAAAAGGACGGGTTAATATATACACCTAAAACTATAATAAACCACAAAAATGTGGAAATCATGGAAGGAATATATGAGGCAGAAAATTATAAAATCAATGCTTCCGTAAAAGTAAATGGAAATACCCCAAAGAAAGTGGAATTCGACTTTCAAAAAACTGAGAAAGTAACCAGTATTGATTTTTGCATACATACATATATAATATTGGAGACGAAGTTCGTAAAATTCCTATCTTGGAACAAATACGTACCAACCATCTAAATGGCGAGGAACAGATAATAAATAGATTTAAGAAAATATTCTATACAAAAGATACTGATTTAACATTCACAACCTCTATTTAACACGAAATAAGAACGGTTAACAACATTCCAATTGCTGCAAAAACCTATCGATACCCGTATATTCACAAGGAAGAAGTGGGTAAGCAAATTAATTAATTCGGCACCAGTTTGGATTGTACCAAAAAAAAAAAAAAATTGATGCTAGCGGAAAGAAAAAATGAAGATTGGTTGTTGATATTCGTAAGTTAAACGAAATCACTATTGATGATAAATACCCAATACCTAACATTGACGAGATCCTAGAAAAACTAGGAAGGTGTCAATATTTTACAACCCTTGATCTCGCGAACGGTTTTCATCAAATAGAAATACACGAAAAAAACATACCTAAAACCGCATTTAGCGTAGAGGGCGGCCATTACGAGTTCCTTCGTATGCCATTCGGACTTAAAACAGCACCAGCCACTTTCCAAAAGCTGATGAATGTCTTAGGAGATTTCATTAATAAAATTTGCCTCGTGTACCTTGATGATATTATAGTATTTTCAACTTCACTTCAAGAACATTTAGAATCCCTTACGAAGGTGTTTACCGTTTGAAGGAAGTAAACTTGAAGTTTCAGTTAGATAAAGGCGAGTTTGTGAAACGAGAAACACATTTCTTGGGACACGTAGTGACTGAGTCTGGTATAAAACCAAACCCAGATAAAATTATGTGTGTACAGAAATTCCCATTACCAACTACTCAGAAACAAATTAAAAAATTTTTGGGTCTAGCTGGGTATTATAGAAAGTTTATTAAGGACTATTCAAAGATAGCCAGACCTATGACAAGGTATTTAAAGAATGATATTCAAATGAATACTAATGATATAGAATATAAAGAAAGCTTTGATGCATTGAAGAAATTGTTAACTAATTATAATAAAACATAATAAAACATTTGTGTTACAAACAGATGCAAGTAATTTTGCAATTGGGGCATCCCCTCTGTTACGCGAGTCAAAGGCTCACTGATCACGAACAAAACTACAACACTATAGAAAAGGAACTATTGGCAATAGTATGGGCAACACAACATCTGCGACCATATCTTTTTGGTAGACGATTTTTAATAGAAACGGATCATACACCACTAACATGGCAATTTTCTATAAAGGAACCAAACTCTAAATTGATCCGATGGAGACTTCGCTTACAAGAGTATGACTATGAGATAAAATACAAAAAAGGAATTTTAAACGGCAACGCGGACGCTTTGTCAAGAGTCGAAATAAATCTTAATGAAGAAACTATTACATTTCAAAATAAACAAAAATTTAAATTTTAATAAAGTCTAAATAATATAAAACAAAAAAAAAAAGGTTTTTTGTTTTACAAAAACAATATTTATTTATACATATTTATAATATATATATATATATATATATATATATATATATATATATATATATATATATATATATATATATGTATATATATATATATATATATATATATATATAGATATAGATATATATATATATATATATATATATATATGTATATATATATATATATATATATATATATATATATATATATATATATATATATATATATATATATATATATATATATAAACCATATAAACCATATATGGGCCACTGCCTAGTGTATAAGTTTGGTTGAAATCGCTCGACGCGTTTATGATTAGTTCGGCGACGTACATATACGGACTTGTTTTTATATATATATGTAGATAATTTTAAACAGTTTCTAAAATATATATAAATTATAATTTTCTGTTTTAAGAATGCTTGTTTAATAGTTTTCAATCACTGATATCGGTTTTGAATATGTTTTTTTCTTTTTTTTTTGCGTGTGACACGTTTTCTCAGAATGATGAAAATCAATTGTTTCATTAAAACTCATTAACAAATGTTCTTATATACTTTATATTCTTACTAAAATACAAGTTTGATAAAAAGTTGTGGTCAAGTGTATAAATAATAATTTAAAAAAAAAAACAAACAAATGCTTAAATTAAAATTGTAACCACATTTATTATTAACATAATAACAGCTTTATTCAGAGCAAATAATTTCGGCTTCCGTTTGTCGTTGGCTTCAATGACATTCAATATTCAATTTACTTCTTTGGTGTATCTTGAGCTAAAACGATAATAATTAATTATTAGATTTAATAATAAATAAATAAATAAAAACTTTTTTTACCAAAAATTACCTGTTGTTTCCGCATTTATAGTTAATTCGTAATTTAACTCACTGCTTCCTTTCCTATCTTTGAAAAGGTAGTACGTATTGCGGTCAAATTCCGCAATAGTATCATCATCTATGGTATCATTAAATATACTGGGTAGGTATATATATTGATTGCTTTCCACCAAACAACGAATTTTCGTCCCAAAGCGTGTCTGTACACGCTCCATCTTCGTAATTTTGTAATTGTGATTAAAAACCATCTCATTTATAGGGAGAATGGTTTTATTTTGGCATTTTTTAAATATTGTTTTTAAATGCGTTTCCATCTTTAGTGATTTACTTAACTTGAATAACACTTAAAGTAAAACTAGAGGGGGTTTTTATACAAAATTCAGAAATGTAATTTTGTTTCTAAACATGAAAAATGTGGTAGAAATTTTAATGTTGGGGGTTTTAATTTTAAAAAGCTTCCGTTGCGGTTTTTCATTTTTATAAAGTTCCTAATTTATCAAATACGTGAGAAATTTTAGATTTTGTGGGTTTTTGTTTATACATATGTTTTTATAATTTTAAAAAAGTTTCTGTTTGGAGGTTTATTTAAAATGTGTTTTCTATTTCATCATCATGATCATCATCATCTTCTTCAGTACTGTCATACAAGTTGTTGTAGAATACATATTGCTTCTTCTTTTTAACGATTAGAGTATATAATCCCTTCACTTCTTTAACTTTCTTTAAAATGTGTGGAGTTGTATTTAGATAATCCATCTGATTTTTAGTAATAATCAGAAATCGTTTAGGTAAATAAATGTAATATTCTTTATTTAGAAGGCATCTTATACTTTCACCATATTTTGTATCTACTCGATCTATCTTGTTGATTTCATATATAGTATTTTCTTCCATATCCTTTAAAGGTATGTATGTAATATTAGGATTTTGAAACAATTTTCTTAAGCTTGCCCTCATTTTTTTTTGCTTTCAACTTTTCACCGTAAAATGAACTTTCAAACTGATTCTTTATATTAAAAAATTGATAGTATAAGAAGTTTTTAGATATTTCAATAACTTCTTATCAACTGCGGTTAAGTATACGTGTATGCATACATATATATATATATATATATATATATATATATATATATATATATATATATATATATATTTTTTTTTTTTTTCACGCTAATATATGTTTATTGTATCTTCAAATAATTGAACTAACAATAAGTGTTCAAATCTTAAATATATAAATAATTATTAGGCCCAACCAGTGTCGGACATAAACTTAGTGATAATAATTAATAATACATAAAATTCATGTTACGCACAAAAAATATTTTCAAAGAATTTCATCTGGAGAGTTGCGTATTAATGCCGTAGTGTCCCTCTTTTTTAAGCGGATGTGTCCAGGAAAGTTCAAGATGTTACGAGCAAGGGGATTAGGATGGAACTCGAGTTTTGTTAAATATTTTCCAGCATATTTTGCAATTTCAGCGGTCACAAGTGGCATATTTAAATCACGATGTAAAATAGAATTTTTCAAGTACCATGGAGCCGTAGTTATTAACCTTAATATTTTGTTTTGCATTCGTTGGATTCTCTCTACATTGGAAGCTGAAGCAGTGCCCCATAGCTGAATTCCGTAACACCATATCGGCTTCAAAAGCGACTTGTATATTAAAAGTTTACAATCTAGACTGAGGGTAGAATTTCTACCAATCAGCCAATGTATCTGGGTTAATTTAAGCTTCATTTGTGTCAGCTTAGAGTCAATGTGGTGTTTCCATGTAAGCCGTCGGTCGAGGTGAATACCAAGATATTTCACATGTGAATGTTGAGGAACAACTTGATTGTTGATTTGAATGGGGGAACAAGTATCTCTTCGTAGGGTAAATGTAACATGAACACACTTTTGTTCATTTACTTTTATTCTCCATAAGTTCAACCACAATTCCAACAGGTTAATATGTTGCTGAAGATAACGGGATGCCTCGTGAGGGTTTTCATGCATACTAAGGCAGGCTGTATCATCGGCAAATGTAGAGGTGAGGATATTACTGCTCAAAGGCATATCACAGGTATAAATCAAATACAAAACTGGCCCCAGTATACTCCCCTGAGGCACCCCAGATGAAATGGTTTCGGGCACACTCATGAAGTCTCCTTCCACGACAGTGAACTTCCGGGCAATAATGTAACTTTCCAAAAGATTTACAATGTTTATTGGTAGATATGTCTTCAATTTTAGAATTAGGACTTCATTTCCACTTTATCAAATGCCTGAGAGACATCAATAAAGAGGGAAGAACAATACTTTTTTTCTTCAAATGTTCTTCTTATGAAATGAACCAATCTATGAGTTTGTTCAACGGTACTATGCTGAATTCTAAAACCAAATTGATGGTCCGGTATGCACCCATTATCAGTTAGAATTGGGGACAATTTTGTCATGAGCAGCTTTTCGAAGAGCTTTGAAATTGTTGACAGTAAACTTATTGGCCTATATGACTCAGCCTCGGTAAGATCTTTACCCGCCTTTGGAATCATTTTGACCATGGCAAGTTTCCAGCTGTGTGGATAATACTGCAATCGTAAAATGCCATTAAAAATAAATAACAGGATTCTAATAGCAATACGAGGCAACTGCATCAGCATCTTGTTACTAATTCCATCAATACCCGGGGCCTTCTTTGGATTGGTTTCAGCAATTAGTTTTTGTACATCAAGCATCTTAAACTTTATAGGTCGAGGGGGTAGAGCAACTACGCTCGGCAAATCAACAGCACCAGTACATGTGTTTGGGGTAAATACGTCTTTTAAATGACCAGCTAATATGTTACCTTTTTCAGTATTAGTTCTTGCCCAACCTCCGGTAGAAGTGCGCAGGGGTGGTTTAGACTCAACGGGTGTTTTAAGCTTTTTAGCAGCGCGCCACAAGGAGTAATTAGATGCTGCAGTGACATCGAGACCTTCCAGGTAGTTCTTAAGAGAAGCAGATTTTTCAGCTGAAAGCAACTCTTGGAGTCGTTTAGTGCATTCTCTAAGTCTGATTTTATGTTGGGGCGATCTGTGCTGTTGCCATTCCCTTCTAGCTCTTCTTTTTTCACATACGAGACGTTCAATGTCCGCAGAATAAATTCTATTAAACCCAGTCTGCGGATGGGAGGTAGTGGCATGTTTAGCAGCCTGTTTAATATTCTCGGTAAGATTGGCAATGTTAAGTTCAATATCATCGGGAGTTCTAAGCCTGATGTTTTCCGTACAATGACTACTGAGATATTTTTTGAACCCCAGCCAGTTAACACGATGTATCATCTTCACATATGGGTCAGGTAAGTCACTTCTTAGTGGGCTACAAATTGTAACGATCGTGGGAGAGTGATCGGAGGAGAGATCATGTGAAGCTTCAACATGAATTAAATCCCTAGGGATATTTTTCATGACCCCAAAATCTATAACATCCGGAATTTTTTGTATGTCAGTAGGCCAGTAAGTGGGCTCCCCACTAGAAATGACATCCAAATCCATTTTTGAAATTGTGTTGAACAATGCTCGACCTCTAGGAGTAATAAGACGCGACCCCCAGAACGTATGCTTTGCATTGTAGTCTCCAGCTGCTACGAAACAAGGGCCAAGAGTTTTGTAAAAATCCTCGTATTGATCTTCACTGATTGAAAATCTGGGAGGGGAGTAAATCGATGATATCACAAGATTTGAACAAAAATTTTCGATGCAAATATTTGTTGCTTGTAGATGGTCTTCACAAGTGTTCTCAAGAATATAGTGCTTGAGTCTTGACTTTATTAGAATTGCTGATCCTCCACATGCTCTTCCTCTCGGGTCCTTTGTATCATATAAGGTGTAGCCACTCATTTTAAAAAGGCTTCTCGAAGTCAAATGAGTCTCAGATACCAACATTACATCAATATTCTTCACCGTGAGGAAGTGCTCTAGTTCGTTTCTATGTTGGCGAATGCCGTTAGCGTTCCAGAAACATAACTTTAACGTGTTCATGGCTTGTTAACTAATGCTAGAAGCAGAGTGTTCTGCATTCACAGCATTTCTTGCATCATGCTAGTCATATTTGTCGTAAAGTTGCTTATAGTTTGCACCAGATTATCAATAGTAGCTTCAAGGCGATTGAAATTAAAGCTTGCATTTTCGTTTGTTGTATTGTTTGGTGGTGACACTTTTTGAACGGGAATAGAGTTGATGTTCACAGCGTCAGCATACGATACATGTGAAGTGATTGGTTGGGCCATTAGGGGATGAGTAGCGGAGTACGTATTTCCTGCTTGAGCTGGAGTTACTTTAGGCTTTTGGGTCATAGCTTGTTTCACAAAAGAGAATACAGGACATCCTCTGTAGTTAGCAGTGTGATTACCTCCACAATTACTGCACTTTTATTCCTTCTGGTCCTTCGACTTATTGCAAATAGCAGTGTTGTGTAATTCACCGCACACAACACAAACAGACGGTAATTTGCAATAAGTTTTCGTATGGCCATATTCTTGACAATTATGGCACTGTACGGGTCCTGAGCGCTTGTGTGGTTCTTCGACTGTAATTTTCCGGTATAACAGATATTTTAAATTATAAATTGGATGGGTCTCATTTTTCTTCAATTTTATATCATTTGGCTCCAATTCAACGCGAAATAAGGGTTGGGGGATCTTCTCCCTGTTTATTATGTTAGAGACATTCTTTACCTTAAATCCCTGGAGGGTGAGAGCATCTTTAATTTCCTCAGGAACTACATAAGAATCTATGCCTTTCAATACGATCTGTAGGCCTTTAGCACTCTTAAGCTGGAATGTGTAGAAACTTGTTTTATTTTTTTTGAATTCGTTAACCATTTTGCGGAAGTCTTTTTCATCATATATTTGAACTTTTGTTTCATCAATGTTACCACGTTTTATTGGAACAATGTGAAATGACTTTTCACCAATGGCCGAGATTAGTTTTTTAATAAGTGTGTTCGAGTTTTTTTGTCTCAGATAGATTGGTGGTGGTTTTGAAGTTTTTTTCGAAGATTCTTCGGGTTTATCGCTGTCATCTTGTAATATTTTAAACCGGTTTTGACGATTAGCTGAGGCGGCGTCGTTGTCTCTGGATATTTTCGGAACAGATGAGATTTTGGATGAATTTGGGCTTCGCCCGCGCTTTACTACCGTTACATATCTGTCCATTCCGACAGGCACTTTAGGTTTTTGAATATTATCGTCCATTGTGATAACTGGGTTAAGTGATGAACACGAGCCCAGAGCGGATAATGGCGCTGACTTAAATAACGATGAACTAGGCAATGGTAATATTACCGAATCACTACTTGGCATCGGAGTAAGCGAATTTGATCGCTAACGTAAAATTGGCTTTGCCGTTAGAAAAAGACTGTCATCCAATTTTTTCTTTTTATTGTTTGCATTAAGAGCTTCAGAACTCACAGTAAAATAGGCATTTCTGCCGTTAGAACTCACTTCACAATTTTTTGTTTTTGAGGTACTCATGCAGAGTATTCCTCAGTCACTTTGTTTGTGTTTTTTGTTTTTTTGTTGTTTCAGTTTATACGAAAAATATTATTAATGCAAGTAAAGCAAATTTAACAAAAACTGTACTTATTACGAATCAGTACTTATTACGAATATTTTTTTTTTGTTTGTATTTTTGTTTGCTTAGTATGTGAAAAAAAAAACTCCGCTAACACGTCTGTTCACTACGAAGGTTCAACAAGGATATATATATATATATATATATATATATATATATATATATATATATATATATATATATATATATATATATATATATATATATATATATATATATATAAAAAGAGATTCAGTTAAATTAAAACTTTGATAAATATGTATTGGGGTAAATTTTTAAAAACTGGTGATAAATATTGTACTTGTCATGCACAGTGGAAAACTTTTCAAATAATAAATGCAATAGTTTTGGATATTATAATGCAGGTGTTTCTAACCGCAGAAGGAGGGACTAGAACGCAAATTTTTTCCCTTAATAGAGGACAACAAATGCCAACAAATATTCCAATATTTCAATTTAGTCACAATCAACATATAAAAATTGAGGTTATTGGTGGTATGATATCACTAGTCGAAACAGTCTACAAACCATCATGCGTTTATAGTGAAATAGATGAACATGTTTTTAGTGATGCAACTAAATGTTATAATGGTAAGACTGGTATCCGCTCATTGAATAAAAATCAACAAAAACCTTCCCTCCCTCAAAAAATGGTTAATAATAGTATAGTTAAAAAAGCAGCTGGTGGTGCTAGCGGTGGTGATGACTCATTTCAATATGAAGATTATTAAATTAGTATATAAATATGAGAAACAATTCTTATCATCTCATTCAAAAATATATCGCTAACTTAAGAACATATATATTAAAAAGAAAAAAAAAATAAAATGAAAAAATATTTTTATCATATTGTTTTCATATATCTATATCATACAAGTGTTTTCAGCTTCATTACCTATTGATTTGAGTGAAAATGAACTTAAAAATACAGAATTTGCAATTAAATTACCAAATAATGATACTGTGAGCATACAACTAAATTTCAAACTTTTAAAGTTTAATAATGATTAATATTGAAATTTATTATTCGGGAGAATATCCCGACCAATCGTTAGAAACAATTAGTTTTTTGCAAAATGCATTGTGTTTGTTTGTATAAAAACATTCTAAGCGTACTATGATTATGTATTTGTTATAATTCATATGCAATATTGAAATTCTCATATTGTATTTGTTTTGTGTAGCATAAACATACGAGGTTGAATGTTATCAAACTGCTTAAACTTCACTGACGATTTGGTTTTAGCAACCAATGAAATGTCGGCATATGAAGAGCTAAAGCCACAACAAACATTTTTTCAATGCGTTTAATAATGATTTAAATAAAAACATCGAGTCAACAACAAAAGCAGAATATAAATCAAACGAAGAACAAGAAGACCCCCCACCACCTATAAATCAATCTTTTACTGTTGAACAAGCTATTGAAACATTTAGGCAAGATTTAGTAAAAAAAGAAAAAAATATTGCAGGAATAATTGAAAGTTCGGCTCCATTTTATAGACATTTTCAACTTCAATACAAAGATAATATAAAATTGAGAATCCGTTGTACATATGACAGCAATTACTTGAAACGTCGATTAAATATTTCATGTTTCGAATACCGTCAAGTTGAATACGAGAGAATTTTAAGTAATGGTGAAACTGAGGCGGTTTCTGAGGATGATACTACATACCGATCCGATATGACATTAATCAACATTCAAGATTATACACATGATTTGGATATGGAAATATCATAAATTAACTAATATGATGAAATACATTTACTACAATTTAATATAAACTTTGTTGTTGATGTGTTAAGAAGATTTATTTAACATAAATAAAAAAAATTAAAATAAGAAAAATAATGAATAATCAGTTTTATTCGAAAATTTTACATGACTTCTTGAATGAAGAAAGGTTTTTGTGGTATGAACATGAGATTATTTTGAAGAAATTAAAAACTCAATTCGATGAATATGCATTTTATAGGAAAAGTAAATCAAAATTTGGATATCATTACACCAATTGTGTGTGGTCCAACAATGAAACAACTTGTGGACCTGTTACCTGTAAATGTTCCCTTATCGATAAAAGTTGGGAACAAGCATTATGTATAATGAATTTTTATAATAATTTAAAAACATACTGCGGTATTCATAAAAATTATTGTATGTTTATTAAGTGCTTATTTGACAAATTTCTATGGGATATTTGTCAAATAAACCTTTAATAAACATACAATATTTTTTATGAATAAGGCCGATAGACTTTATAAACAGTTCTACAGTCGTCGTTGTGACTTGTTTAGTATTACACAATGTCTGAGGAGAGAATATTAGTTGTAGATGTACAAGGTTTTTATCTCAACAATAAATTCATCGAAAAAGAACTGAGTATTTCAATTAACGATATACAAGTACAAACATTTATTATTAAACCACCTTTTCCATATTCATTGTTGACAACAAAAGAAAAAGATTCAATTAATTGGCTTTATAATCATCATCATGGATTAAAATGGGAAGATGGCGATTCAACCTTAACAAATATTGTGGAATATTATATTGCGCATGTTAAAGATAAAAATTTTATTTATTATGCTAAAGGATTAGAAAAAATTAAGTGGATTCAAAATATTTTTAAGGATAAAATTAAGTTTTATAACCTAGATGATCTAAATTGTCCAAATTTAAAAACATTATATCAAAATGATAAATCTGTAAATGTTTGTTGTTATCATAGAAAATATTGTATATGTGCTCAAAAAATGTAATACTCTTAAGAAAGTTTATTAAATCAAATATTAATAAAGAAAACATAAAATTATAAAAGACATTTTTTGATTTATTATTTAACACTTAAATCAGATAAAATAATCATCAAGCATCAGTTCATTCTGAATACTTGAAATGTCAATAACAATATCTTTAAACGGAAACACTTCAACTCTGGTTGGAGAATATTTTCCTCCAATTGAACTCCCTACAAAATATGTTTGTGGACTTATTGATTTTGTAACATTCAATTCCATACCCAATGTAGATGTTCACAACAATTTGTTTCATATAGGAAATCATATTATTACTATTCCGGTTGGTTCATATGAACTTGAGGATATTGATTTTTGCTTAAACTCAAGCTTAAAAGATATTGATGAATCAATTTATCTAATAATTGAAGCTAACAATAACACACTTAAAACTGAAATAACCTCATCAAAGGATATAGATTTTTCACAACCAAACAGTATAGGAAATTTGCTCGGATTTACCAAAAGAAAATTAGAAGTAAATTCAACTGAATATTATAACACTGATCAAAATCTTCAAAATGATAAATTTATGGAAGTGATGATTGTAGATATTAATCAATTGAATACTACAAGGTTATTTGAATCTGACTTACCTGCACATATTACGGATGTTAATACAATACGCATTGAAAGCAACTTAACAGCCGGATCATTTATTAATAATATTTCGAATCATGTTATTCATGAATTTCCTCTTGATGTTCCTCCAGGATATAAAATAAGCGAAAAACCTCGAAATGTTATTTATTTTCCTGTCAACTGTCAGCAAATAAACAACATAACGATTAGAATCTTAAATCAAGACGGTGAACTTATAAATTTTAGAGGAGAAAAAATCACTCTTAGACTCCACTTCAAACCAGAATAATGATCATTTACAATAAAAACGTAATGCAAAGAGGATTTCCATTCAATCCCTCATGAACTCACATTCGAGAAAGTATAAAAAATAAAAACCCGTTAACATCATATAATACAGAATACTTAAAATCATTAGGATTTAATCTTCAACCATGAATGAAATACTAAATGTCCTTCAAAAACCTATATATGATGAGAGTATTGTAAAAAGAGAATATCATAGTTACTCTCCATATCTAAAATCATTCAACAACAATGATGAAATTCGTATACCAATTCAAAATCAGGATCTCTTTGTCTTACCAAGTGAGAGTATGATTTACATTCATGGTTTTATAGTAAAGCAGGAAGCAAACAAAGAGGTTCCAGCTATAGATGTGAAATTTAAAAACAACTTTGTTTCATATTTGTTTGATGAAATTCGTTATGAAATTAATGGTTTTGAAGTTGATCGTACACGCAAACTTGGAATTTCATCCGCCATGAAAAATTTTGTATCATTGAATAAGGCTGAAAGTGCTACACTAAAAAACGCTGGTTGGTGTCTTAACGAAACTTTTGTTTTAGAAAAAAGTCATTTTAGCTGTTGTATACCTCTGAAAATGTTGATGGGGTTTGCTGAAGATTATAACAAAATACTATTAAATTCGAAACATGAGCTCATTCTTCAACGTTCTACATCCGATGAGAGATCATATTATTCTACAAATACAACTGATCAGTTGAAATTAACAATTCTGGATATAACATGGAAAATGCCGCATATTCAACTATCGGACTTTGCAAAATTGGAAATGTTTAAGATAATCAACAGCAAAAATTCTATACCAATTGCATTTCGTAGTTGGGATTGTCATGTAAATCCTGCACTACCAACGAATACAAAGGTTTTATGGAATGTGAAGCTTTCTCCACAAAACGAAAGACCACGATTTCTTATAATTGGTTTACAAAAAGTGAAAAGTAAAGAACAAGGAAATATATTTGACCATTGTAATATTTCTAATTTAAAAGTATATCGAAACTCAGAGTCATATCCATATGATGATTTAAATAATCGTTTTGAAAATGGCCAGTATTCTGTACTATATAATATGTATGCAAAATTTCAACAAAGCTTTTACATGCGAGAACCTGAACCATTGCTGGATGTTAATGATTACAAGTCTTACGCACCGCTTATTGTTGTTGATGTTTCACATCAAAATGAAACTGTTAAAATTGGACCTATTGATGTACGAATTGAATTTGATACTGAAGCAAACAAACCAACTCCAGAAAAAACATCAGCATACTGTTTAGTTATTCATGATCGCTTAATCGAATACTCACCTCTAACAAGTGAAATTAGAAAAATTATTTAATTATAATATAATAAATTAGAAAAATTAAAATTAAAAAAAAAATAAATAAAACGAGATCTTTTTAATTCTTAATCAATGTATTTTATTAAAACATTTATAGTTTCTTTTTAGTTTAGCTTCGAAAACAAAAATTTTAAACATAAATGACCACAATTTATTGTATTAAAATTTTGATATCTATCATAATTATAATTAATGTTTTTTCCTAAATATTTTATTAATTGTTTTGGTGGTTGCAAATTGCCAAAGCTATCAAAATATTCGATTTGATTGTTGTTTTTCCAGTATGCTACCCAATGTGTGCCAGGTCCCTTTGAAGTATCCAGATTGATTATTCCACATTCTTTTTTAAATGGTTTGCTTGGAAGGGTGTTACACATAAACACACCTCTAAAATTTGGAATTTGTTTTGCATATTTTCTCAAGTCTACATCAGAAAGACCTCTTTTAGGTAGCTTCATTAAAAATGTTGTTGATAAGGTTTTAAATATAATCCAAATCCTTTTTTAAGAACATGCCTTTTCCCATCGCAATGGCTTCCATTGTACTATTATGTCGTTTTGCTTCAGTCAATTGTTCCTTTCCATTTTTGACTGCATTGATTGCTTTTGTAATGCCAGATACACCACCAGCTAAACCACCAAGTGCGCCCAGTGCAGCGAATATAGGTGCAAGTGGAAGAAAACCTCCAGATTTAGGTAGAGGTATTATTCGACGTGTTTTTATTAACGATTTTTTTCCCCCTTGAAAATATTGTTTACTACTTTTCGTGAAATCTTTAGAGCATCTTTCAAGTTTTCAGTTTTTTTTATATTCTTTCTTGCACTTTTCAATGCATGTCTAAATAGTTGATGTTTATTTACTGAAGACAATCTTTTAGTTTTACTAATAACGTTACCCATTCCGAATTTTGTTTTTGTTTTCATTGCAGTATTAACAAACCAAGCGTTTGATTTTTCACCGAAACTACTATCGCTAGCATTAACCCCTTGCCAAGCCTTTTCCGTTAAGATTCTATCAGCAATATGTCCTTTCTCTAAATCTTTATTGTTTGAGTATGCTATATCGTGCTCTCTGCAAGCAGTATCCAATGGATTGATTCCTTGATCACCTCTTTCTAAACGTTTCTTTAATTTTGTTCCAGGTCCACAAAATTGATAACCGGGTAAATGAAGTTCAATAGGAAGTTTATTAATTATTTTATTCAGAAAACCTTTACCGATTAAGTATGGATGACGACTGAATATCTTTTTATAAGTGATTGTCATATCTATTGATACTTTATCGATTAAAGATTAAAATCAAATTGATTGAAAACAAATGAAAGAGACTGGTTTATATATTATATTATCATTAGATTTCAGAATGCGTTTTTTTAAACAACATAAAAGGATTAATGTAAGGAATATCGAATCAAAGCTCGGTTCATCAAATAAAATTCGTCATAGTTCATTACTACCGAATTCTATTCGAGCCCTTATTGTGGGTCCATCAAATTGCGGAAAAACAAATGTGATGATCAGTCTTATTGAAAGTCCTCATGGATTGAAATTTAAAAATATTTACTTATATTCAAAATCAACACAACAACCGAAATATAAGTACTTAGAAAGTCTAATTAAACCTATCAAGGAGATAAATTTTTCATCATTTTCCAATAATGATGATGTTCTATCCCCAGATGAAGTTAAACCAAATTCAGTATTTATATTCGACGATATAGCTTGTGAGAAACAAAATCATGTACGTTCTTACTTCTGTATGGGTCGTCATAAAGATATTCGGGTATGTTCTAGAATCCGAATTCACTCGAAAGTGGATTACTTTAGCATTTTTGGTGTTCTGCAATTCACATCCCAATGTTTTTATTCGTTTTCAATTAGAGTAGTAAGGGGTGGGTGAAAGTAAAACGAATCGTACTTTATTGTTATAAATGCTAACATTATTAAGAAAAATACAATTTTGGTTTTTAGTTTGATGTGTTTTTTATTGAACTTCATCAAAAAAATTAAATTTTTCACAGAAATATTAATGCAAAAAAATTTTTTTTAAACTTTGCCAAAAATTTCAATTTGGTTTTGGCAGATCTCACTTGTGTAAAAAAACATGAAAAAAATACAATTTTGTTTATGTTCGAAAACACAAAGTTGCCCTACATAATAAAGTTTGATATGTCAATATTTTTTGAACTAAATCTTAATGCATTTAGATCTTATTGAAAAATAAAAATGCATTTTTTAAAGGAAATTAAAACTAATTTCATTTATATATATCTATTTCAACAATAATTATAATAATTCGAATGCATTTAGTTGTAAAATCGCAATGTAATAATCAGGCAATACTTTGTTTTAACAACAAATGGTGCCAGGACAACGTAGTCGATATGTCTATAGCCGGCAAACAGCCGCGCTGATAAATAACGCCAGGCGAGCAGATCAACCAAAAGCAAATAATTTTAATTTCGTTCGTTGTCTTTTTTGAGAGTATTGAATAATTTTATTTTCATTCTATGTTTCTTTAAGAATATTAATTTTGTTTTTATTCGCGTTGAAAGTTAAATGAATATCTTTTTCATACTCTGTAAATTGTTTTACATCCAGTTTTCACGATGATTTTTTAAGACATGTCTTTTTTATTTTCTTTTAAAGTTGCTCCCAAAATCATGTCACATTTTCATGATGATTTTTAAAACATGTCTATTTCTTCACTGTTGTTGTAAAAAAAAACTCTTATTTGACAGCCAGAGTTTTTTTTTTTACTTTATCTTTAATTCCTTTTATTTCTATAATTTGGGCGCCAAAAACGGAATTTTATAACTTGAGAAGTAAAGTATTTAAAAAAGTAAATTTTCTTAAAAAAAATCAAAATTGGGTGCTATACAGAAAAACCTCGAAGAAAGCAATGGAGGTAAAACTAGTTGACTAAAACTAGTGAGTGGGTGAAGCAATGGCGGAAATGCTGAGTGGAGCGAGGTACATTTTAGTTTCTTATGAACGACTTCTTGGGAGATAAGTCGTCTTTTCTGAACTATATCAGAATGAGCCGAGAGACATTTAATTTGATACTCGCAAAAATCGAAGGTGATATAGTAAAACAAGATACCATCTTGAGAGAAGCGATAACTCCAGCAGAGAAACTGGCAGCCACACTCCAATACGTCGCTGCTAGAGAGTCCATCAAAAGCACAAATTATCAGACGAGACTATGGGAAACCTTTCTTTGTCGTGCAGTTCCGGAAGTATGCCAGGCAATTTGGAAACATTTTAAATATGAATATTTAAAGGTTTTTGAGTAGGTACATATGTATATGAAAAATAACTTATTTTATTGTGCCTATTCATAGAATGTAATACTTTAGTTTATTATTTTGAAATTAAAATAAAACAAGTTAAATTATTATAAGTACATTAATTGAAATAAATTCGTCTTTTATTAATATATAACTTTAAAAAGTATATATCATTAGCTCTTGGCAGATTGTGAACAAAGAGCTAGATCGCTTGACACGGTCCATATATGTAGGATTACGTACATCATACAAGTTTTCGTGTTCCTGATATTTAGATATTAAAAGCTCCACAATTTCGTTTTTCCACATGGTTTATATTTATTTGAACTTTTTATTTATATTTATTTTATTTATATACACACAAAACAAAAAACAAGCACTTGTCGGTTTAAAACAAGAAAAATAAAGAAGAACACAGATATATAACCACAGACGAATGCAAATAAAATATAATAGTAAAATTGCGAATGACAGCTAAAAGGAAGAGATGTATTTTTCTTCATTGTTGTTGTAAAAAAATCACGAAAACAGAAACCACGTTTCTTTTGCTACCCCTCTTTCTTATCTACCTAATATGCCTACAAACAAAAAAGACATGTCTTAAAGATAAGTAAAAAAAATCATCGTGAAAATTTGGTGTTACTTTTGTAATTTGTTAATTTTTTGCAACTTTTTTGCCGACCGCCGTCGATTTTTGTGTACCTGTGGCCGTTGACATTTAGATTTTTTTTCGAACATAAACTTCGAATGTGGAAAAACATGCTGAATTCAGAACACCATTTTATAAATTATGGGGATTCAAAAAATTTTTCGTTTTCAATCCGAGTCGAAACCTGGAACATACCCGATTAATAGTTTTTATTTATGTCAAACTTATACACGTATACCAAAACACTTGATTCGTGATAATGCTAATATGATTATAATTTTTAAACAGGATGTAATGAATATTAAGCATATTTACAATGATCATGTTGGTTCTGATATGACTTTCAAAACATTTCATAAGTTATGTGCCGAGTGTTGGAAAGAAAAATATGGTTTTCTAGTTATTAACAAAGATGATTCTATGAATAATGGTCGATATAGAAAAGGTTTCGATATATTTATAAATCTATAAAAGAAATATTACAGATATTTTAAAATCAGTACAAGATTAATTATTAAACTAATAGCTTCTCAACTATTAAACCGCTAACTGCTAAACTGATCTGTTTTGGATCTGTTTCTATATAAATACAAATCTAGTTAATAATCTTATTAAAACTCGAAATATTTTAAAAAAGAAATATAAGAATATTTTGCTTGGAGAAATTGCAAATGATGAATTGTTGGAAAAGACATTGAAACCAATATCAAAACCATTAAAAGAATTAGTTCAATCCACTAATAATAACATTATAAAACATGAAAAAAATCCGGATAACTGTTTCAAACATGATCTTGAGAATAATAAAGTTACCTTCAGTACACCATATAAAAAGAGTAAGCTTGATTATAACACGTTTCAATCATTCGATGATGAAAATGATCATGATGACTTTGATGATGATGATGATGATAATAATAATGATAATATTGATAATGAGGATGATAACAATGATGATGATAACACCATTGCAATACATCCCAATCAAAGTATTGAACAAAAGTTAACTTCAATATATATGATAAAACCTATGGTCCTCATAAGGATAAAAATCAAATATGGAGACTGGGTAATGAACCCATCGCTTTCAATGCAACCAATATTACTGTAGGTAATTTAAAATGGCCCTTCACATCAGGCTTATATGAATTGTTAGTTTATAAGAAACCAATCAGTTATAATAAAACAGATTTAAATAATTATAAACAAATATTGGAGATGACCAATGTCTATAAACGAAATAACAGTATTAATGGTCAAATTAAAGGAAATCGTTCAATTAAATATACAACGATTATTAAAAAACTATTTAAACAACAGAAAATTCATAAGGGAAAAGGTTTAATGAAACTGAATAGAAAAAAGCATAATTATGTTTATTGGAACGATCCTAACGAATTGGTTGATAGATTGCGTCTTTTGATTTCATCAACAACAGCTGGTCACTCAAATCATAATAATGAAATTGTATCAATTATTGAGGAATTGAGAGAAGCAAAAATTATTATATAAATAGACTTAAAAATGTTTAACAATTCATATTCATAAAATGCCTATCGATAAGTTTGGACATTATATTGAAAAATCTGTAAGATACCAAAATCAACATTTCAAGATTCATTTGGATAGTGATCGTAATTTCAACTTTAACTTGCGGAGAATAAAAAATATTGCAAGTCCTGTATTGGAAAACGATGCTGTAAACAAAATTTACATGAAAAGTTATTTAAGTGAAATAAAGAAACAACTGGATACAATGTATATGGAGAGAATTAAGGGAATGGAGGGTCGTTTTAACGAAATAATACAACAACAAAACGTGTTGATTACAGAAAAATTTGGTAATGTAGAAACACGTTTAAGTAAATTAATACATGATCAAAGTATAATACTAAATAATCTCAATTAATCACTAAAAGAAATGAGATTATTATTTAATTACAAAATTGATTCAGTTGAAGAACGTCTAAATGAAAAAACTAAACTCGTTACACATCATTTAAACATAGATATATAAATCGTTTTTGATTTAAATTCAATATCAACAGCATTTAAATTGATGTAATCTAAGATAGGCGTTAGAAATGGAGCGACAAGAAGTGGTTCAGGAGCTTCATAAGCAAGCACGTAGAAATTTCATTCGACGTCGAGTGGTGATCAAGGGAATTGATGATCTTTGGCAAGCAGATCTTGTTGAAATGGGTGTTTACTCAAAATATAACAAAGGCTATAGATTTATTTTAACAGTTATAGATACATTTTCAAAGTTTGCTTGGGCTGTACCCGTAAAATCTAAAAGTAGTGAAGATATAACCAATGCTATGCAATCTATTTTTTCGCTAAAGAGAATTCCAAAAAACTTGCAAACAGATAATGGTAAAGAGTTCTATAATAAAATATTTCAAAACTTGATGATAAAACATAATATCAACCACTATTCTACATATAGTATCATGAAATCGTCTATTGTAGAACGACTTAATAGAACTCTAAAAGGAATGATGTGGAAAAATTTTAGTCTACAAGGAAATTATCAATGGATACATATATGCAAGGATTTAATTAATCAATATAATAATAAACAGCATAGAACAATTGGAATGACGCCAAAGTCTGTTAACACAGAAAATGAAAGTTCTATACTAAAACAAGTCTATAATCATTCCAAAATATATAAATTTGGTAAACTAAAAGTTGGATATCACGTTCGAATTAGCAAATATAAACATATTTTTTCAAAAGGATATACTCCAAACTGGACAACTGAAATTTTTAAAATTCGTACTTTACGGAACACAAACCCCATTACTTATTTATTGGAAGACTATCAAAGGAATCCGATTGTTGGTGGATTCTATTAACATGAACTATTAAAGACACATTTTCAAAATACATACTTGATTGAAAATATTATTAAAACTAAGAAACACCAGGCGTACGTAAAATGGTTGGGATTTTCCAATCAACATAATTCTTGGATCAATAAAGATGAACTTCAATAATATTATATATACATACTTCAATATGAGATTTATTTTTTTACTATTTTTTATTATATTATAAAATTTTCAAACAAATTAATAAATAAAATGTATAAATACAAAAATAGTATTGTTTTGGTTTTTATTTCTTATCAACTTTGTTGTGTATGGTTAGGATCAAGCTTTTGTATTCAAACAACTTAATTAAATCAACTGTTTCAAACACATTCATACATATCAACGAAAAAACCACAACAGAACTTTTAACAACAGAACAACAATACAATAGGGTGGCACTTATATCATCGTTGTTAGTTTTCTCATACAAAATTAGTATACAAATCCTAACCAACCCCAGCCAAACCCCGCCCAAACCCCGACCAAACTCAGCCAAACCCAGCCAAGCCAAGTCGTGCCAGCCCAGTTGCCGAATCTCATTACTCACACACAATTTCAAAAACTTCCAGGTATATAAGTGCCACGCTATTTTAAGCACACATTCATGCCATAAGAATAGGGAGCAAAAAATTTGACATTGGTTCGACATGCCATACAAAATTAGTATAATTTTTTTGCTCCCTGCTCTTGTTTCCAGAACTCTCATCAACACCCTACTCACTATTTTAAACATTTATAGATAAATTCTCTAAATACGCCCAAGCAATTAAAATAAAAAATAGATCATGGATGGAATTTAGATTAGCTTTGACACAATATTTATCGACAGTTGGAAGTATAAAAAATTAGTAATAGACAATGAACTAGGGTTTAAAGCTTTACCCCTACTAGAGTTTCTTAGGGAACAAGAAATTGAAATACACTATACATCAAATAATAATCACACATCAAATTCCGATATTGAGAGATTACACAATACGATTAATGAACACATCCGAATCTTAAAGCATGATCCTAACAGAGGCACAGAAAATACAGAAGAGAAAATCTACAAAATTATAATTGTAGTAGTGTATTTTGACGGACGGTTGTTAGTCTTGGTCCGGCAACAATGGTATTGGTTTAGCTAGGCAGTGTTGTTCGGGAACGTAACTTAACATTTTTCCCAACTGTGTACAGTGTCCTTTAGGATTATATTCTTCTCTTTCTTTTGTTTGCGATACGTCGGTCACGGTTGATTTTATCCGATGATACGTACTTCATTAGGAAGTGCTTTGAGAATAGGATGATCTTTTCGTAGATGCATTGTTTCTAGATGACTATATATGTTCCTTTCCTACATGTGTATATTCAATTGTATATAATAACTTTAATCATTATTGTCTATGTATTAGTATGTAAGTAACACATTAGCTTTAAGCGAGGTTGAGAAAAATAAAGAAAAGCGAAGCAGTCTAGATGCGACGCTTGAACTTGATATAAAGATATAAAGGAACACTTATTTACGGCTATAATATTTCAGAAGTGGGATTCGAAAAAAAAGAAAATTTTTTTTTGTCCCAGTGTTTAAAGAAATTTACTTGAGTGAAAATAAAATTAAAGACTACAGAGAAAAGACGAAAGCTGGAATAATACTAAAGAAAGCGGGAAGTGGAAAACTTTAAAATTTTATTTAAAAAATGGAAGCAAGTGGTGTGTCTGGAAAAGATTATACGTCCATGCAGCTGCGTACCTGGTTGCGACAACTTGGCATGCCCGCCGCAGACCAGGACGAGATAATCATTACAGAAGATGACTGTACGCAAATCGAAAAGGGGCGCCTCGAAAAAAACAATGGCGATTTGCAGGAAAATGATTGTGCGATAATAGATGATGGCGTGGTACAGAAAGATAACGAGTGTTGCCAGGCAAATGAGAGGGCCGTAGTAGAAAATGAGTGTGAGCGAGACGTAGAAAATGTGAGTGCGCGCAGTTTTGTCAACGAGCTGTTGAAGAAGGAGTTAGACTTGATACAGAGGGAGAAAGAGCTGTTAAAAAAAGAAAATGAAGTGCTGAAAATGATCGTAGACTCAGAAAGCAAACGCAAAATGGCTGAAAAATTACAAGCGGACAAACAAAATGGTGGAGGTGAAAATTTCGTTAAACGATGGCAAAAAACTGACTGTTTCATTTGGCATTTTGAAGGAAGTCATTCCTGAATATGACGGCGGTATATTTCCGGAGATGTGGATTAGCCAATTTAAGAATATAATTCATTCGTACAACGTCGACGAATGCACAGCCAAAACTTTGCTGATGTGCAAATTAAAAGGTAAGGCACAAGCTTGGCTACATCTGAAACCAATGTTCATGAATGAAACAGTTGACGACATATTGGGAGAAATGAAACACAGTTTCGGCACAACTGAAAACAAGCTAATAATGCGTGGAGATATAATGAGGCGTTTTCTGATTACTATAATGAAAAGGTTATGCTGTCAAACAAAGTTGGCATCGATGATGACGAGCTTTTTGACCACATAATAGATGGTATACCAGACGGCCGGCTTCGGATGCAAGCAAGCTTAAAGTGCTACACCACTAAAGCACAATTACTTCAGGCTTTTTCAAGAATTCAACTAAGACAGCCGAGACTATTAAGAAGAAATGGTGACCAGGCAGATGGGGAGAAGACTAAAAATTTTCGATGCTATAATTGTAATTCAATGGGCCATTTTGCAGCAGATTGCCAAAAACCAAAACGCCAAATGGGAGCCTGTTATGGGTGTGGCAGCATGGATCACCGCGTAGCAGGTTGCCCTGAAAGAAAGCAGGTAGTTCAACTGGTGTCTAGTGATGAATATGTAAGGTATTTTAAGTTCTCTTGTAGTTCTAATTTTAATCATGTATTTTCCCTAGAATGCTTAATGGATTCAGGTAGTGTGGTCAGTTTCATCAGAAAGTCGAAAATCGTGAATTTTTTTAACTTGAAAAATCTTTTGTGTTCGCATAGTACTTTTTTGGAATAAACGAGTCTAAGTTGCGAGTGTATGGAAAGTTTAAGTGTTTTGTAATGGTTGACAGTAAGGTTGTTGAGGTAGATATGTTGGTCGTTTCGGACGAGACGACATTGTATGATTGTGTGTTGAGAAAGGATTTCCTGGGGAGGGCTGGAATTAAACTAATGATGTCCCGTGAGAGTTATGATAGGGAAGAGGATTTTGATAGAACTATTTTGTCCATTGACGTAGATTATAGCGCGAATTTTGAACTGACTAGTGGGGATGACGTTGGGTACAATGATAGGAGAAGGTTACGTGATATTTTTGAACGACGTTACGTGCAGCCTGAGCATCCCTCCGAACCAAAAGTCTATAGTGAGATCGTGTTAAGATTGAATGACGATAAATGTTTCAGTTACAACCCAAGAAGGCTATCGTATGCGGAGAAGGCGGAACTGCAAAAACTTTTAGATGATTATTTGGAGAAGGGATACATTAGGCCGAGTGAGTCGGAGTTTGTGTCACCTATAGTTTTGGTAAAGAAAAAGACTGGAGATATCAGAATGTGTGTAGATTATAGAATTTTGAACAAGGTGACAGTGAAGGATAGTTATCCCATTCCTTTGATCGACGATTTGCTGGACAGGCTGTCAGGAAAGAAATATTTTACAAAGCTTGATCTAAAAAACGGATTTTTTCATGTTTTTGTGCACCCGGACTCTGTGAAGTATACTTCCTTCGTGACTCCGTTGGGGCAGTTCGAATTTTTAAGGATGCCGTTTGGTCTGAAGAATGCTCCATCTGTTTTTCAGAGATTCGTGAATAAAGTTTTTGCAGACATGGTTAGGAATGAAGAAGTCGTAATATATTTGGATGATATTATGGTGGCTACGGCCGAACTTGGTGAACACTTTGAAATTCTAGGGCGAATTTTTGATCGAATGGTTGAGAACAATTTGAATCTTAGGCTTGACAAGTGCGAGTTTCTACAAAAATCAGTAACGTATTTGGGGTACATCAGTGGAAAGGGAATTCGTGCCGACGATAAGGGCTTGATTTCGATTAAAAACTTTCAGGTTCCAGAGACACAACATTCGGTGCAAAGTTTTCTGGGTTTGTGCTCTTATTTTCGCAGGTTTGTTAAAGACTCTTCTACTATTGCAAAGCCATTATTCGACTTGACGAGGAAGGATCGGAGTTTTAAATTTGGGGAAAGTGAACTTAAAGCTTTTGATTTGCTGAAGAGTAAAATGACAGAGGCTCCCGTATTGGCTCTTTATGATCCTAAAGATGAGACAGAACTTCATTGCGATGCAAGCTCTATAGGCTTTGGTTCTGTTCTATTGCAGAGGAAGGATGATGGGAAATTTCATCCAATTTGCTACTTTTCGAAACGAACGACGGATGCAGAGTCTAAATATCATAGTTTCGAACTCGAAACTTTGGCCATTATCTATGCGTCGAAACGTTTCCGGATATACTTATTTGCAAGGAAAAAAATTCAAGATAGTAACGGATTGCAATTCATTGACTATGACGCTGAGCAGGAAGGAACTCAATCCAAGAATTGCGCGTTGGGCGTTGGAACTTCAGAACTATGACTACGTACTGGAACACAGGTCGGGAAATAGAATGCAACACGTAGACGCTTTGAGTAGAAGTACTAACATAATGGTGATTGCCTCGAATTCATTTGAAGAGAACTTAGTGATTTGTCAAAACAGGGACAAGAGGTTAGAGGAAATAAAGGAGAAACTTCAACGGACCGAGCATGATTTGTATGAGATGAGAAATGGTGTATTATATAGGAAAACTGGGGAGGGTAGTCTATTATTTTGTATCCCGGAGGATATGGAAAATAGCATAATGTATAAATATCATGACGAAATGGGCCACGTTGGAGTGGATAAGATGGTCGAATTGATTCAGAAAACCTACTGGCTTCCGAAACTTAGGGCGAAATCAATGAATCACGTGCAAAATTGTTTAAAGTGTATTGTATATTCTCCCAAGAACGGTAAGGATGAGGGTTTTTTACACAGTATTCCGAAGTCGGACAAACTTTTTGATGTCGTTCACATAGATCACTACGGTCCTGTTGATAATGGTAGGTCACTGAAACATATTCTCGTGGTGATAGATGCCTGTACAAAGTTCGTGAGACTCTACCCGACAAAAACTACAAATACGAAGGAGGCTGCGTCGGCGTTAAGGGAGTATTTTAGATCTTATAGCCGGCCTAGGTGCATAGTGAGTGGGAATTTGAGGATTTCTTGATGGATAATAACGTTGTGCACATTTTAGTGGCTACCGGTTCTCCACAGGCAAATGGGCAAGTAGAAAGAGTGAATAGGTCGATAGGACCAATGTTGGCAAAGCTGGTTGATGCGGAGAAGGGTATTTTCTGGGATAGTGTATTGGAACGTGTAGAATACTGTATGAACAACACAATTCATAGATCAATAGGAATACATCCGAGTGTAATGCTGTTCGGTACGAACCAACGGGGGAAGGTTGTGGATTCATTAAGCGAAATCCTCGACAATTCGGTCAATTATCGTCAGGATGATCTTGTGAAAGTTAGGCAGAGAGCCGCTGAGAGACAGAAGGAAACACAGGCTTATAATGAAGAATATGTTAACAAGCGGAGAAAGAGTCCAAGGAAGTATAGCGACGGTGATTATGTAGTGGTAAAGAACTTCGACTCAACACCTGGGGTGTCCAGGAAATTAGTTCCACACTTTAAGGGCCCTTACAAGGTGTCCAAGGTTCTCCGAAATGACAGATACCTTCTTGAGGACGTGGACGGTTTTCAGCAATCGCGTACACCTTATAAAGGCGTTTGGTCAGTCTCTAATATACGACCGTGGTTCGGGAGACGTTAGGGGCGCGGTGTGTAGGATGAGATCAGGGGATCTCATGGTCAGGATGGCCGAGTTGTAGTAGTGTATTTTGACGGACGGTTGTTAGTCTTGGTCCGGCAACAATGGTATTGGTTTAGCTAGGCAGTGTTGTTCGGGAACGTAACTTAACATTTTTCCCAACTGTGTACAGTGTCCTTTAGGATTATATTCTTCTCATTCTTTTGTTTGCGATACGTCGGTCACGGTTGATTTTATCCGATGATACGTACTTCATTAGGAAGTGCTTTGAGAATAGGATGATCTTTTCGTAGATGCATTGTTTCTAGATGACTATATATGTTCCTTTCCTACATTTGTATATTCAATTGTATATAATAACTTTAATCATTATTGTCTATGTATTAGTATGTAAGTAACACATTAGCTTTAAGCGAGGTTGAGAAAAATAAAGAAAAGCGAAGCAGTCTAGATGCGACGCTTGAACTTGATATAAAGATATAAAGGAACACTTATTTACGGCTATATAATGTTGTTGAGTTTGTCTTTTAAAGACACGGTTTTTAAATGAAACACACAAAATTTCTAACAGCACTCGTTAACTTTATTAATATTTTAATTTTGTTTAATTTATAATTAAACGAGAGCGAGAGCGAGAGCTTTAAAACAATTTTGTAGGCTTCCGTGCCTTTGACTAAACTGAATTTAATATTTAAAAATACTTAACAAGTAGCTTAGGATGCCTACCTGACATATAATATAGGGCCGTTAGTTTTTGTATACAAGTATTTTAGAACAAATTTCAAAAGGAGAAATGAATATTAATATGTACATGCACATATGTAGATATTGGTACATATGTACATATTTATGTAAAGAAAAATAACTACAGAAGTAAAATAAGAAATGATCAAATTTAAGAAAGCAAAGGGAAGTATCCCAATATTAATTAATACAAATATAAATAAAATAAATTTTGTAAATTGTTAATATTAATGAAAATAATTAATGACAAATAGGATAATTGATAATCATGTAGATTTCGGCGGCAACAAATGTATTACAATAACACAATTCATTCATCAACTGGTAAGAAACCTGCTGATTTTAGAAATGGCACCATAAGTTACAATAAAAGAAAACGATATAAAACTTATCCACAATTATGATAGAATTCTCCACCTGATCAACCTAACAAGCTATCATCAATCAGTCGAAATAATAGAAAAAAATATAAACCTACTAAACGAAACTATTTCCGATTTGAAACCACTGTTAAACACATAGAACATAATTTCGTTTTACTTAAAACAAAGGTAAATAATCTATCGCCCCATTTCAGGAATAGAGGCGGACTTGTTAATGTGCTAGGGAAGGGAATTAAATTCATAACAGGCAATATGGATAGTGACGATGAAAAAGAAATTAAAAATGATCTTGAAGTACTTACAACAAATCAAAAAGAGGAATCATTAAAATTAAATTCAATTGTTCAAACAAGCGAAATACTTTCATCCCGAATTGAAAACATTACAACACATATTCTTATTTTTAAGGTAAAAAACCAACTATTTATTTCAATAAATTTGGAAAGCTATTATAAGACTGCACGTCAAGTATAAAAATGTAACAAGTATATTACATCACTCCCTCTCAATTAGGTAGGAGTTTCAACGAATTGCTAATTGCATAAAAATTACATTTCTCCAATGCCTTTGTAAATATATCAGCAAGTTGAAATTTCGAAGAAATATGTTTTATATTCAAATGGCCTTTCATAACATGATCTCGTATAAAATGGTGTTTAATATCGATATGCTTCGATCTCTTTGTATCAGAGTTTTTAGCCATAGCAATGCATCCTGCATTATCTTCATACAATAAGAAGGCTTGTTCAGATGTTGTAACTTGCATATCATTTAAAATTCCATTTAACCATAAGCCTTCTGATGTAGCCAAACTTAAAGCAACATACTCTGCTTCACTTGATGAAGTAGCCACAGTTGTTTGCTTCTTACTACACCAAGATACTGGACATCCATATACATAGTAAATATAACCACTTGTTGACTTACGATCATCTGTATTAGAACCCCAATCTGCATCTACATAGCCAACCAGAATGTCATCAGATTTATTGCATTTTTCAAATTTCAGTTTTAACAATTTAGTCCCTTTAAGATATCTAAGGATACGTTTTAATGCAGTCCAGTGAACTTCACCAAATTTTTCCTGATATCGTCCAAGTACCCGATAGCATAACAAATATCAGGGCGCACGCATAACATCAAGTACATCAAGCCACCTAAGAGTTCTCTGTATGGTTTCTCGCAAATTTCACCCTTAAAAGTTGGTAATTTAAGATTCTTCTCCATAGGAGTATCAATGACATTGCATTCCTCCATATTAAATTTTGCTAAAACTTGTCCTATACTTGCTGCTTGACTCAAACTCATCATACCATCTTGAACATTATAGTCAATCTTAATACCGAGAAAATACTTCAGACTACCACAGTCAGACATTTCAAAAACTTCAGATAGTTTTTTCTTGATTCGCTCTATATCATCCAGATCTTTTCCACCAATTAAAACATCATCAACGTACAGTAGCAGTAATATAACATTTCTGTGATCACACTTTGTATAAAGATAATAATCGTGTTGGGATCTTGTAAAACCCAGCTCTTCAAGAACAGCATTGATTCTCTGATTCCAGCACCTGGGACTTTGTTTTAACCCATATATGGATTTTAATAATCTTAATGCCATTCCTGGTTTATTGATATTCATACCTTCTGGGACTTCCATGTAGATCTCTTCTTTGAGTTCACCATTTAAAAAGGCAGTTTTCACGTCCAATTGGTAAAACGTGTAGCCTCTTTGCACACCAACCGCCAAAACTGTTCGTAATGTGCTTAACTTAGGCACTGGTGAATAGGTATCATAATAATCCACCCCAAACGTTTGTAAAAAACCTTTTGCAACCAACCTTGCCTTAAACCGAACAGGATTTCCCTTAGAGTCAGATTTAATTACGAAAACCCATTTTGATTTTAAAAGTTTTTTATTATTTGGCTTCCTGACAACACTCCACACCTGATTTTTCTCCATGGAGTCTAATTCGCTTCTTACCGCTTCAAGCCACTGTTTTCGGTTTGCCGACTCTTTACTTTCCGAATACGAAATAGGGACATCATATTCAGCATTTGATACAGCTTCAAACATAGAGTCATATATATCTTGAAAACGACTCGGTGGTTTTCTTTCTCGTGTACTTCTTCTAAGTGTGTTCTCGACTTCAGATTCTCGTTGTTCTACTGTATTTAAAATTGAAATTGGTTCCTCTTCGACATCAACAGAAACAACACCGCTATTCTTATTTTTAAGGTAAAAAACCAACTATTTATTTTAATAAATTTGAAAAGCTATTATAAGACTGCACGTCACAATATTTTTTTTCAACTAAATATTTTTCAAATAACAATTTGACAAAATATGAAATTCATTCAACAAACAAATTAAAGTATAAAAATGTAACAAGTATATTACATCACATATTAATACACAACAGACTACGATTACAAGATATATAAACAGATTTCGAAATGAAATACAAAATAAAATTCAAGATTTGGAAGACGAAATGCTTTCCCTAAGACACATATATCAAATTGATAATGATATTACTCTCTTGAGAAATCAAGCGGACGATGTTGGTCAAGTTATATTTACAGGTAAACTAGGTATTATTCCTACAGATATATTGGACGAAAAGGAAATAAAACTAATAGATGTCTTTGAAACATACACTAATATCAAGATTGGAATCACATACTTCAGCGAAAATAATTTAATAATATTATCTATCCCAGAATACTCTCCCAAATTATTTTCCCAAATCCTATTTGAACCAATCCCAAATAAAGATAACAAATCTTTATATTTGAAAGAGAACCAAATTCTAATTGACGGACAGAATAACCTATTTCACGCGAATCTAACTTTGAAATCTATTAAAGATCTTGAACCATTCAGCGATCTTTGCATTGAAAATATTATAAAAAACAAAACTCCCGAATGCAATTTCAAAGAATTTGAATTTTATGAAATTAAGGAGATAAAACAAGGTTTTCTTCTATTCAAGAATTATTATGGAAATTTATCACATGATTGCATCCACGAGAACGATGAAGAAGTGTTAGGCATTTTTTTTTAATTTGGGACGATTTTCCGTCATCCCACGTCAAATTTGGTTTGTAACCAGACCGGTTTCGGCTTTGTGCCATCTTCAGTGTTCTTTTGAACACTTGGAGTATTCAAGAGAACACTGAAGATGGCACAAAGCCGAAACCGGTCTGGTTACAAACCAAATTTGACGTGGGATGACGGAAAATCGTCCCAAATTCAAACAAACCCCGTCGGAAGAAAAACACAAAAATCGAAGTGTTAGGCACTTTTATACTAAAATTTCAAAACTGTAAAATATTTGTAGAAAATAAAACCTATTATAATAAGGAAATCAATTTTAAAGAAAATATTATTCTTTCTCATTTAATAACAGACATAAATAAAAACAAAACATATCGCACCCTAAATACAAAAGGGTCACAACTCAAAATTTTCCAAAACTGACCTTTTTCCATAAATGAATTCAGAATACACATCTCTAACTGCTGCAAAAATTTCTTTCACATCGCTATATTCTTTAACTGGAAAAATACAGTTATGTCTATTTTTATGTTAAGTGTGTTGCTGCTGCACGATGAACTAAAGAGAATTACTTTTTGATGGACTGGGTATCTTCCTAGTCCATAAAGAAAATTTTCCAAGGTATTGAAAAATTAAAACACGGTGAGTTCTTCTAGAACTTAAACTAAAGTTGATTTATTAAGAAGCTCCGTTGCTTCATTTAAGGAAGAATTCAAGTTCAATACTGACTAAAAATTATTAATGTTTCATAAATTATAAGTATACTTAAACAAAAAAAATGGAAATAAAAGTAACAAAAAAACTAACGGACTTCGTGTCTTTAAATGATTTTTCTCTTATACTATACATATGAAAAAGGTTTAAAATAAGTCAGAGGTACCCAATTGGTGCTTCAATAATAGAGAAAAGGAATATACAAAAAATAAATAATCAAAAATTTGTTGAACAGAGTTCAACATATTCCGGGGGCCAAATTGTGGCAACTGCAACCATTCCAATAGCCTGATACGATCCAACCAAACGATGATTTCTGTGCGACTGCCTTTTTCCCTGGAACTGGTGGTTGGAAGGAAGTTACTATTTGATTAGCGATGTCTCTTCCCAATATTCCGTCAATTTCCTTGATGGAGTGGAAAAACGGATGAGCTAGTGGATCGAATTTTTTAAAATGTTTTTGGATGTTCTCGGCATTTGGTAGAGGGGAGATTTCGTATCTTATAAAGTCCTTGAGCTCCACGATTGCTAGAATTTCATCTTTTTCATGATGCGGAAACGCAGGCTCAAATATGAACTGTCCAAACGCCCGACCCTCACAATCATAGAGTGGCCGAAAATCGGGTAGTATGCGGGCAACATCAAAGAGTAAGGACGACTGGGGTGCTGAATGATCCAAAACAAAATTGGTGAACATTTTTTGGCTACGGTAGTTAACATTTACTCTAAGAATTGGCGGTATATACAGAGGAGGTGATGGTTCAGATTTTAATGTGAACGTAGGCTGGGTGGAGTTGTCCTCTAGTGGAGGTTGCACTGCTTCACAGTTCGGCATAAATTCATTTGCACGCTCATCTAAATTGAGTTCTGTAGACGATTCTTCTTCCCATTTGGGGATGTTGACACCTTCGTCCTCAAAACTTGAGGAAAGGGGGTCTCGTTCAGAACGATGAAGAAAGGTGTGATGACGCGCGTTGCACAGTTTGTTGTTTCCTATCTTAACGCCACACCGCTGTCTAGAATAGCGCCATTCGCGTGTATGAGAATGAGCTAAACAATTTAAGCAATACCCCTTGTTTTTAATAGAAGTACGTCGAAGCTCTACGTTCAAACTTAAAAAGGTTTTACAGAATTTTAGGGGGTGATTTGCTTTACACAAATGGCATCTAGGGCGTCGGAAATCCATCTAGAGATAAATAAAAGAAAATAAAAAGAAATATATACAGTGCTAAAAAATATGTTGTGCGAATTAATTTATAATTTTAGGTGTAAGATTTTTGGTGAACTAACAGGTGGATTATTCGGGTTTAAAATTCTGAGAATTTGATGTTATGGGAAGCTTGCATAATTTGACGATTGGTCGCCTGATAGTTCCATTCTGGGTTAAGACATCAACGACTCTAACTTTCTTGTCGTTACCATATATTACGTTTGTAACACGACCCAGGCGCCATTCGGTGGGTGGCAACAAGTCTTCCTTCACAATGACAATATCGTTTGGTGCAATATTTTCTCCTTCTGTCTTCCATTTATTACGGCGTTGCATTTCGGTTATATATTCGTTTTTCCATCTTTTGGCGAAAATATGCTGGATAGCTTTGAGTCGTTCCCATCGTTTTAAATGGCATACATCTTTCAGTGGTGGGTCTGATGGGGCTTCTGGTTGAGCGATAATAGGAGCGCCGCGAAGCAAATGGCCAGGGGTAAGAGGTAAGATTTCGTTAGGGTTTTCTGTTATCGGTGAAAGTGGTCGAGAATTTAATACTGCTTCGATCCTTATAAGCAAGGTTGAAAATTCTTCAAAGGTGAAAGAGAGGTTGTTTGTGGTTTTCTTTAAGTGGGACTTCATGCTTTTAACTGCCGCTTCCCAAATTCCACCCATGTGGGGTGCGTACGGCGGTATAAAGGACCAAGTGAATCCATGTGAGCTGTACTTGTTGATTAAGGCTTGTTCTGCTGTTTTGAGAAAGAGGTTGTGGCTTTTTAGAAGAGCATAACTTGCTCCTAGGAAATTTCTTCCGTTATCGGAAAATAGCGTTTTTGGTAGTCCTCGTCGTCCTGTAAATCTATCGAAACAGGCAAGGAAGGCATCTGCAGAAAGGTCGGAACACATTTCTAGATGGACTGCTCGTGTTGAAAAACATACAAAAACTGCGACATACCCTTTCAATATTTTGGCATTTCGTAGATTTGATGATTTTATATTGAAAGGTCCGGCAAAGTCGACGCCAGTGTAGGTAAACGGTAGCGAAAAGTTAACTCTTTCAGGGGGGAGTGCGGCCATGATTTGGTGGTGGAACCGTTTTTTGTAAATGGTACAAGCTTTACAATTTCGAATGCATTGTCGAACGCAGTTTTTTAGTCTGGGAATGTAGAAACCTTGACGTATTGCGCGAAGCATGCTGTGATGTTCAGCGTGAAGTAGAACACGATGCGTAAATTCGATAAGAAGGATGGAAAAACGCGACTTTTCTGGAATGATGATTGGATGCTGTTCTTCAAAGCGAAGTTCCATATTGCTAAGACGTCCGCGAACTCTCATAAGATTATTTTCATCTATAAATGGATTTAAAGTTAGAAGTCGGCTTCTTTGAGACAGCGGTCTCTTCTCTCGTAGGGATTCATATTCTTTAGGGAAATACATTTGCTGAGCATTTAACATTAATCTATTCTTTGTGAATGCTATTTCTTTAGCCGTTATGAATTTCTCTGTAGCGGTTGATTTTTTCATAATACGGTGAATAAATCTGAAACAGTAACTGATAACTCGAAAAGCTCGTTCTATTGATGAAAAGTTTTCTAGAATGTCGCACGATGTATCCATGGCAGATGATGACTTTAGGTCAGAGATTTTATTATTTGCCTTTATATTGAAGTTAAGAATTTGTGAATTTAAGTGAACTACTTTTTCACTTTTCTTTGATTCAAGATCATGTGGATCAAATGTGCGCGGGGTCGGCCACAAAACAATGGGTAGTTGCAGCCAAGAGGGCCCCTTCCACCATAGAGGATTCAGTATAAGTTCTTGAGGATAGCAACCTCGACTACCAAGATCGGCAGGATTTTCTTCTGTTTTTACATGCTTCCATTGACTTGTACTAACAATGCTGAGAATTTGCGCAACTCGATTTCCTACGAAAGTTTTTAGTGAATTTGGATCCTTCTGAAGCCAACCAAGAACGATGGACGAATCTGTCCACATAAACAATTCGTACGAAAATTTAAAATCCATTATCAAGTTTCTATATAATTTCGTTAACAAAAGAGCCCCGCACAATTCTAATTTTGGGACAGTTGTTCTCTTTAGAGGAGCGACCTTTGTTTTTGCTACTAACAAGTGGGTAGTAATTACGCCTTCTGAGCTTTCAGTTCGCATGAAAATCATTCCACAGTACGCCTTCTCTGAGGCGTCACAAAACCCGTGTATTTGAACTTTGTATTGCGGTGCAAAATGTACCCATCTAGGAATTTTTATCTCGCCTATAGTCTGGAAATTTTCTACAAATAACTTCCACTTATCTAAGATCGGAGGTGGAACTGCATCATCCCAACCTGATTTTTCTTTCCATAATTCTTGTATTAAAAGTTTGGCAATTACCACTATAGGGCCTAGCCAACCTAGTGGGTCAAACAATTTTGCGATAACTGACAAGATTTGTCTTTTGGTTGTAATAGTGGAAATTTCGATGAGCTCAATGACGTAATAAAAGTAATCTTCTCTCGCGTTCCAACGAATTCCTAACGTCTTCACATTGCTGGAATCATCGAATCTCAAAAAATCTTCGTGTAGTAGATCTTCAACAGATAAATCTTGCAGGAGAAACTTTTCATTCGCCGTAATTTTTTTCAGGGGGAATCCAGCCGAATCCAATGCTTTTCTAAGTTCATCTCGCTTTTGTTTAGCTTCCAGTAGGGTATGTCCGCCGGACAATATGTCGTCGACATATATTTCATTCTTCAAAATATTGGAAGCCATAGGATATGAATTCTTGCAATCGGTACTAAGTTGCTGAAGAGTGCGAATCGCCAAAAAGGGGGCGCAATTCACTCCAAAGGTTACCGTCTTCAGTTGAAATGATTGTACGGAATTATGGTCATTCTGTCGAAACAAAATTTGTTGATACGGCCGATCGTCTTCATGTACCAATATTTGCCGGTACATCTTCTGAATATCGCCTGTGAACACAAACTGGTAATGTCGCCAAGAAAGCACCACTTGCATTAAGTCCCTTTGAAGTGTAGGGCCCTGATGTAGCACATCGTTGAGTGAAAATCCACTACTGGTTTTCTTGGACGCATTAAACACCACCCGTAACTTGGTGGTTTTACTGTCAGGTCGTATCACAGCGTGATGTGGGAGATAAAATGACGTTTGTTTCTCATCTTTGGTTTCGAAGTGGATCACTGGCTCCATATGATCCAAATCTACGTATTCTTGGAGAACCTTCGTATACTCATCTTTGAACTCTGGAGTTTTTTCAAGCGTCTTTTCGAGACGATAATACTGAGCGAGTGCTATATTTCGACAATGGCCTAAAAAGATATCATGGGGAAATTCTTCCTTGAATGGAAGGCGTACGACAAATCTTCCATTTGATAGTCGCGTTGTAGTCCGTTGATATAAGTCTTCACAGAATTTATCACTTTCACTTCCCAAAGAGACATTTCCGGTTTCTTCCAGCTCCCAAAACTTCTTTAGCTGATCCTGAAGCTCAGTTTCGGAGGAATTGTGAACCAAAGTTGAAAAAGTATTAATCTGATTAACAGACATGGGACCTGATAAATACCACCCAAATTGGGACTCTCTTGCTTCTAAACAATTTGCGACCCTTGATTTGACCCCAGATAAATTTATAAATGGTAAGTAGTCACTCCCTATTATCATGTCAATAGCTGCTGGCTTGAAAAAATAAGGATCCGCTAGATCCATATCCTCGATATTTGAAAGATTTTTAACCTTAATGGGCCTAGAGGGCAAAAAATGCGAAAGTTTCGGCACCACGATTGCATTTACTTTGATTGAGAATTCCGACACTCTAGATTTTATGGTCAATGTACATCTCCCCTTAGAATTTCCCACTACTGTTCCACCAAGACCAGATATTTGAGAGGTATGTCTTTCTAACGGTAGAGAAAGATTTTGTTGAATTCTGGTGGAAATGAAAGTTTTCTCTGATCCTGCATCTAACAGGGCTCTAACTGCGAAATATTGTCCTGACTGTTCAATGTTGACTAATGCTGTGGGCAAAATTGTGGTTCCCTCATTTCTAGAAAAGTGATTCATGACATTGCTCGTTGAGCTTCCACCGGAGGACTCGTTTTGAGAAACCTGATTATTGGCAATACCCGTAGACTGTTGAGTCACATTTTTATTCGACCTTTCATGATTCTGTGGAAAGGATGGTGATTTATTTGAAGAATATATATTTTTACTAATCTTTTCTTTTTGCTCCATATGTAGCATGGTGTGATGCTTCTGGTTGCATCTGGTGCAGAAATTGGTACTTTGACACTTCGACTTGAAGTGACTTGGGGATAAGCAATTCACGCAAAATTTGTTAGAATAGACGAATTTTATTCTATCGTTCACTGACAGCGCTTTAAAGTTTTTGCAAAATCGTAGGGGATGATTTTGCTTACACATTCTACAATTAAACTTTCCTATTGCTTCTTCAGACTGAGAATGGAAAGATTGATTCCTTGAAGAATGGCTATCCTTACTAAAGGGTTTTCTCATATCGGAGACAGTTTCCAACATCTCTATTCTTTTTGAGAGATAGTCGGACATATCTTGCCAAGTGGGCCAATTTTTGTGATCGGATAACGAATTTTCCCAAGATTGCATGGTTTCCTCAGGAAGCTTGGAGGCACACAAGTGTATTAAAATCGCATCCCAGGTCTTGGTTAACTTAAGTGACTCAAATATAGCTAAGCTCTCGTTAAGGACACTTTGAATTTGTCGAATAGACTTTGCATTTTCATGTTGGGCTGTTTGAATTCCAAACATAAGCTTCATTTGTTGATGGGCAAGAATTCTAGGATTCTCGAAGCGAGATTTTAATGCCTCCCAGGCTAAAACAAAATTTTCATCAACCAAATCAAACCTCTTTACGATTTGGTTGGCCTCCCCCCTCGTTTTGCTACGCAAGTGGTATAGTTTTTGAGCAGGAGCTAAATGTGGGTGTTTTCCAATTACCGCTTGGAACAAGTCCCGAAACGCTGGCCACTTTGAATAGCCTCCCTCAAAATCTTCTATGTCACATGGTGGTAACTTCAGAGTCATTGATGACGGTTGCACCATTGTTGTATCTCCTCTTTGAGATTCTGCTGATGTAATTAATCCAAGAATTTTCGCTTTGGTTTTTTGAGACAAATTACAAATCCTATCGTATCGCCTTGACAAGTCATCTTGATAATTTTCATCTTGTTCCTTATCATCTCTTAGTATGCAGTCCTCAAAAGTTTCCATTGATTTTAACCACCTTCTCTCCAATTCAGCCAGCAATACCTCTAAATATGGATTATTTAGTTCCTCTGACGGAATTGTCTCAAAATTTTCGCAGAATGACTCTAATTGGTGGAGGTCATATTTGCATCTTCTTTTGTTTGCCATATTAAGAAAAGAGAAAAAATTTAAAACCTCTTGTTTCCCGCACCACAACAATAAAATAATAAAATGATTGTCCAAAAAATTTATTCTTTTTTAATTCTATTTATTTCCTTATTAAAATTTAGTTTTCATTCAAATAAATGTGTTGTATCAAAAATATTCGTAAATTCCCACTCACTGTTTTTCCCTGCAAAAAACATGTACTGGAAACCCTATTACGATTAACCAGCAGTTTGTTGTTGTTCTTGGATGTTACAGAGACTGTTTTAAAACACAAAATTCTAATGGAGTATAAATGCTGTTGTAGCTGTTTACCAGAATTGTTTTCTTATTTTAAAATTGGTTATTTTTCTTTTTATGATTAGTCCACCTTTCTTTAAATTATGTGTACTTGTATAAAACTACAAATTTCCACTCACCGTTTTCTTCTCGCACAGTTCAATTAAGGGGAGCCCTAACTCAGCTTGTTGTTGAGACAGTTCCTTTTTTTTCAGAAAACACACACACACACTCTAGTGAAGCACCAACTTCATTTGTTTCTTGGGGATTAATTTGGCCTAATATTTCTCCGCTAGATTATACATATATGTATCTATATATGTACAGTGGCTCACATCGAAAGTCGGGCAACTAATTACAGAAAAGTTCAACAGCCTTAAAATAAATAATACTTAAAGTTTTGTATAATATTTCATCAAAATATTTATTCTGCATATTAGTTAATATAAAAAAACAAAAACTAGGTACTTCAGCCTTATAACAATAGAAATAATAAACAAAAACTCAAAAAAACCTTAAAACTATGATCACACTGAAAGTCGGGCAGTCTTTAAATTCAATTCTTTATGCATTAATTAATATTTGGTTGCATATCCTTTTTGATTTTCTACGGCTTTTAATCTTCTTGGAATAGATTCCACTAATTTTTTGCACAAATCAGGCGTTATTTGGCTCCATTCCTCCTGTAATGCGGTCTTAAGCTGGTTTTTATTACTGAAGAATCTGTTTTGCATACGACGTCCAAGTTCGTCCCATAAGTGCTCAATTACGTTTATATCTGGGCTTTGTGCAGGTGTTTTGATGACTTTGGGGCAGTTGTAAAGCAACCAGTTCTTTACTATCAGTGATGTGTGCTTAGGGTCGTTGTCTTGATAAAACTTAAAATTATCAGCAATACCCAACTTGCGTGCACTTTCTTTAACATTAGTTTTCAAAATGTCAAGATACATGTTTTTGTCCATGATACCTTCTATGAAGTGAAGGTTTCCGACACCTGAAGCTGCCATGCAGCCCCACACCATCACTGATAAGCCTCCATGCTTCACTGTTTTTTTAGTGTTTTTGTGCAAAAATTCTTCATTGTGTTTACGCCACACATAACGCCGGCCATCGGAACCGAACAAATTAAATTTGCTTTCATCCGTAAAAAGAACCTGTAAGATGTTAAAATGTTGATAGGAAAAGCCAACATAACGTGGCATATAAATTTTACCGTGCTCCAAAACGAGAAATCTTTTGTTATGTGCTCTCGTGCAAATTCCATGCGGTCCTTTCTATTTTTGACACTGACACATGGCTTCTTCCGAGCCACTCGGCCATGCAATTTGTTTTTTCTTAAAACTCTTCTTATTGTTTCTGCATGTACCTCCTTTCCAAAATTGGTTTTAACCATTGTGGCAAGTTTTGGAGCGGAGATGAATGGGTTCTTTTGTACTTCGCGAACTATGAACTTCTCATCTCTCGGGCAAAGCTTTCTTTTTACAGGTACGCGTTCCTTATTTATTATTCTGTTGTCTTTTTTGTATCGCGTAATAATGTCGTGTACCGTTGATTTACTTTTATTAACGATACTTGCGATTTCTCGTTGAGTTTTACCTTCTAAATAGTTATTAATAACTATTTTTCGCTCTTCCAAGGTAGACTGTTTGATTGTACGCGGCATTGCAAAAAATTTTTTTAAATATTGTCGCACTTCGAAAGCAAATATCTAACTGACGGCTTATAATATAAAAATAATGAGAAATCACCAAAAATAACGGTATTTAAAATGAATTTCTTGTTTGTTTTTTGCTTTGCCCGACTTTCAGTGTGACCATAGTTTTAAGGTTTTTTTGAGTTTTTGTTTATTATTTCTATTGTAATAAGGCGGAAGTACCTAGTTTTTGTTTTGTTATATTAACTAATATGCAGAATAAATATTTTGATGAAATATTTTGCAAAACTTTAAGTATTATTTATTTTAAAGCTGTTGAACTTTTCTGTAATTAGTTGCCCGACTTTCGATGTGAGCCACTGTATGTATTTTATTTTAATTCCCACTTTTTTAACGAAAAAATTTTTACTGTGCTTTGGTTGTAGTTCTTTTTTTTTATCAAAAGAATGTTGTTCTATGGGAGTTTATTTTAAATTGTCATGTACATATGTGTGTAGCTTTTTTTCACTCTAAATTTCACTTTTCTCTAGTTTTTATTTGAATATTTCTTTAATTTTTGTTCTGTTAAATGATGTTTGAAAAAATAAGTAGTTTTGTTCGCAAAAATTTCTTCACCACTATAGTGAATACCGTTTTACAATTTTATTTTATGTCGTTTTCTTTCTACTTCTTTTCTGTGTTTAATAAAAGGAACGTATGAGAATGAAACACCTTCTGTAAGTGTAAAGAGTATGACAAGTTGTTTTATGTATTTCTGCGCATGCTCTAAATATTCCCGTTAGAATTTGTTGAATATTGATAGTGATGGTACTTTATGATGATGGGCCTTTTTACTCAATATTTTCCCCTTTTTTCCAGAATTGACTGTAGGTTTACTTTGAGGTTATGGATGAATTTTTTGTTGTTGGAGGGAGTTGTTAACCAATTTTCTTATGGGTTTTTGTTGAATCTTATTTATTCCCAATAAAAAAAAACTAATCGCACAAAATATAATTTAAACACTGTACATACCCATTTTAAAATCCTTTCCTCTAGAATTATGTGAAGTATTGAGTACAGCAAACTTTTCTGTAGTTGGATATGATGATTATTCCTTCTTGGTGAGAATTTTCTTGGCAAATATGAAGTCGTCTGGGATGATGAAATTCTTCCTAAAGCACGGTAGGCTCGGTGATATTTTTCATAAGCTCGGTAGGCTTAATGATTTTGCTGAAGCTCGGTAGGCTTGATGATTGCGTAACAATCCTATGAAATTTGCCGCTAGCAAGTAGTTTTCCTCTAGGAGAAGTACAAACGTAGGATACTTCTCTAACTAATTCAATCAATTCCTATACCAATATAGGAACGCTCGAAGGACCATATGATGGACTGGGTATCTTCCTAGTCCATAAAGAAAATTTTCCAAGGTATTGAAAAATTAAAACACGGTGAGTTCTTCTAGAACTTAAACTAAAGTTGATTTATTAAGAAGCTCCGTTGCTTCATTTAAGGAAGAATTCAAGTTCAATACTGACTAAAAATTATTAATGTTTCATAAATTATAAGTATACTTAAACAAAAAAAATGGAAATAAAAGTAACAAAAAAACTAACGGACTTCGTGTCTTTAAATGATTTTTCTCTTATACTATACATATGAAAAAGGTTTAAAATAAGTCAGAGGTACCCAATTGGTGCTTCAATAATAGAGAAAAGGAATATACAAAAAATAAATAATCAAAAATTTGTTGAACAGAGTTCAACACTTTTAGTTACGTTAATGTGTTCAAGAACAACTGATTACTTTTATTACACATAAAGAGTTTTATTTTGAGTTTTGACTCTATTACTGTAAAAAGTGATAAATTTCGTGGTATATTATTTTGAATTGTGCTTCTTTAGTTGTAAAAAGTAAGTTGAATTAACAATATTATTTATTTATGTACCTTCTTTGATTAAATGATCGTGAGCGTCGTAAGTTTTATATATTTTTTTATTTTAAAGTAGAAAAAAGTATTGAATGTTAATTATATTGGTATTAGCCATTTTTTTGTTTACTTATTGTGTATGCCTTTTGTAAAATCTTAAATTATTTTAATGCAATACGAAATTTAATTTTTAGTTGCGACCTCTTCGATGAAAATGTCTTGCCCAAACCTTGAGCATTACTCAACTACAATGGAAACTGATTGTAGCGTGTAGCGTGTAGCGTAGACCTGGCAAACCATGGATAGTACTATCGATAGTATCGATAGTTTTGTTTGCACGGCACTATCGATGGTTTTTTTTCGATAGCGATACTATCGTTAAAATGTGTTTTTTTTTTCTAAAATTTACTCTTTTGCTCTTTACTAACAAAAATAATTGGATAACAAAGGAATTATAAGCACAATATGTTTATAAAGAATTTTATTACAGAGCCATAAATATGTGATATACAAGTACAAAGTATCTAAATAGAAGAGGGGCTGATGGGAACTTCATTGGACCCATCCTCTCTTTTGGGTTCAACAAAAGTCTCCTTAAGGGGGAGATTTCGAAATGGACATCGTTCAAGATTGCACAATATTGGAATGACATCAATGGATTATGTCACTCCAAGAAATTCCTACGTTTTGACGCTAGGAGGGCGGATCTGGCTCTAAGACTGGACAGGAAAAATCTACGGACGCTGCTAGGGGCGCTCACAGGCCATTACACCTGCAAAGCCTACCTATACAGAATGGGCTTATCTGACACGGTCATCTACAGATTTTGCGGTGAAGATGAGGAGTCGATGGAACACTTGATAGCAAATTGTGGGGCATTGTGCCACAGGAGAGACAGGACTCTACATGCATATACGCTGAGTGAAGAGGGTCTGCTAATGCTCCCATTGAAGGAGCTGATCCTATTTGCGAACGTATTCGACTGTTAAGGACAGGGGAAGCACAATAGATCAACAATGGTCGCAGTGCAAAAGGCCATCCTGGGTCAAACCCCCATTACTTTACATTACATTACATCTAAATATACATACATATGTATATATCACAAACCTTTATCATAAATTAATCTAAAAAAATTTAGAAATGAATTAAAAATTTTCTGTTCTTTATTATTTTAAGTTTGATGTTTTTGCCATGGTTTTTTTTAATAAAATGTAAACAATTAATTGTAAAATTGTTATGTTCTAATTTTTTTTACTTAATACTGGTTTGTTTATTGTTTATTGAAAATATGAAAACAGTTGTGTTATTTATAAAAAACATTTCATGTTTATAAAAATCTTAATTGCAAAACTTGTAAATTTGGAAAATAAGGACTTATAAATAAGCATAAAATATTTGTTATAAAAAAATAATTTATTGCAGTCTAAAACAAAAGGATTATAAAGAAATAGTAATTAAAAATAACGACATAGTAGAATAATACACTACTTAAAAAAGCACACTGAACATTTAATTACAACTATCGATAGTATCGATAGTTTTCCATCAAACTATCGAAAATATCGAATGGCGTGACTATCGATAGTTTGCCAGCTCTAGTAAATGGCAGGTGTATACGGCCACCCTGCGAAGCAAAGTGCCGACTTCGATGCAATGAACAAATTTCCGAATCGAGGCGCCTTGAAATATTTCAAAAATATTGGGGTTGAAGTGACTTGCAAAGGCAGAGAGAATTTATAGCTAGCCATATGAAAGAAATTAAACCAAAATATATGCAGATACACCTGTACAGATGGGCTTCGCAAGCCTAATAATGCTTTTTTCTTTTAGCTCAATTCAAAGCCTATTAGAGTGTGTAAGACTTTTTTTCAAGCAACCCTTGATATAAATGACAGAGTTATACGAACAGTTATAAAAAAAGAACAAATATGGTTTCGTTGAGCTGGATCTTCGTGGAAAGCACGATATCATACTACAGTAAGTCCAGAAATCAAAAACAGTATTAGAGAATGTATTCAAAATATTCCAAGAATCGAGTCTCATTACTTACGTGCTAAAACTTCTCGCGAGTTCATTGAAAGCAGTAAAAGTATAGCAGATCTATACCGAGACTATAAAGAATCTCGTGAAGTTGAAAATTTGGAGTTTGGGAGTAAAATTATGTTTTACAGAATATTTAACACAGAATTCAACATTGCTTTTTTCAAACCAAAGAAAGATCAATGCGATCTCTGCGAGACTTTCCGATATGCTGATGAAAATGAAAAAAGATATTTGATGCAAGCTTACAACACACACCTCGAAGAAAAGGAGCTATGCAGAACCGAAAAAGATGTTGATAAGAAAAAAAGTAATGTGGCAGTGTATGACTTACAGGCTGTTTTAACATTGCCAAAAGGCTTTACCTCTTCTTTTTACTACAAAAGTAAAATTAACTGTTACAATTTTACTGCTAGCGACCTCAGCGCCAAGTATGTAGAATGCTTTTTTTGAACTGAAGTAGAAGGAAAACGTGGGAGTAATGAGATCGGAACCTGTGTGCTTTTATATATCCAGAATCTGGTGCAAAAGGCAAAAAATGCTCAAGATTTAGAGATAACTTTTTATTCTGATAACTGCTGTGGACAGCAAAAAAATAAGTACATTCTTTCAATGTATGCATATGCTGTGCATAAGTATAATCTGAAAAGTATTACGCATAAATATCTTATTAAAGGTCACTCTCAAAACGAAGGAGTGTGCACAGCGTTATTGAGAAGCAAGTAAAAAGGCATTTAAGTAGTAATCCCATTTATACGCCCGGACCAATACACAAGTCTCATAGCCACTGCAAAAAAGACTGGCCCCCCATATAAAGTTGGGGAATTATCACATGAAGCGTTTTATGATTTAAAGTTTCTTCAAGAAGAGTGGGGTCACAATTTTTCCACAAATAAAGACAATCAGAAAGTCATATGGCGTGATATTAAAGTTCTCCAAGTCAATAAAGAAAACTCCAATTCATTTTTTATAAAACATCTTATAAAGAAATCGATTTTCAGGAAGTGTGTGTAAGGAACAACTCAAAGCCTTGGAGTTGCATCAAGTAAGAACTGAGAAGCATTTTGTATTTACTTTATTTTGCTATTATTAAAAACATCACAAATTTTTGACCAATAATAATTTTAGCTTATGTGCGATTTATTCGGAAAGGCTATCACTTCCACAAATAAAGCAAAAGGACATAAAAGAACTGGTGAATAAAAATCATATTCCAAAAAACTTTTATGAGTCGTATTACAAATATTTATTTATTACATAGTTTCAATTGCATTTTAAAATGTTAACTTTAGAAGATTTTTTTCTTTTAATATAATGAACTATTTTGATTTCTATTTTGTGCTACTTTGATATGTGATAATGAAATGAATAAAGCTTTGTTTTAAAATAGAAATAATTGAATATAAACATACATTTCATCACTCCTGTGGATTTTTTAAAATTATTCTTCTTGCTAGTCGGCGGTTAGGAAACTTACGAAATTAAAACATTTTATCAGTTAAAGAGACACAACTTGAGATAATATCACTAGCTAATCGAAAAAATTTCAGTTAAAGAGTCATAAATCAAAATTTTGTTTTATTTTTGCAAATATAATATAAAATTGAAAAAAATATAGCAGAACCTTCAATATTGCATGTTTTCATAATGGAACAATATTTTCTTTGAATATTACAATCATTTTTACATAAACAGTTTTTTGCCTCTTCTGAACATTTTAGTATATTGAGTTGTGACTCTTTAGTATTTAGGGTGCGATATGCATGTTGATCTAAAACTTGAATTATGAAAGTAACTTTAAGAAAATAGACTTTGACAACAAAACAAATAAAATTGTCAATTTAGCTAGTAATGGAATAAATGCCATTATATTTATTATTATTATTATGATTGTAACGTTAATATACAAAAAGAAAAGCAATATAGTATATCAGATTTCGTCGGAGCCTCGATCTAACGGTGGGGGAGTTACGATATCCACTGCACCATCATACAAAATATTAATATAAACATACACGTATGTATACATACATACATGTGCACTTTAGTTTTTAACGCTTCTTACCTAATATGACATATGAATTGAAATAAACTAAGTTCTTTTGTTGTTTTCCACTTAATTTTGGGCAACGTCTTTTAATAATATATTTTCTATGCTTAAAGTTAAAAGTTAAGAGGCATTGAACTCATAATTTTAGTATTGAGAATTCTATTGAATTTTATTTGTTTATGAAATAGCTGAAATTGCACTTCTTATTTTAAAAGTTTCGATTGCCAATATTTGTAACCAAAATTCTAAAGAATTTTAAGTGCATTTCCATTTTACTTTCTAAGTGTTTTTACGATCGAAATTCTTAAGAGGCGTTAAACTTATTTTTAATAATGAAAATTCTATACAATCTTGATTGTATTTTACTTTAGTTCAGATCAGCCGCGCTTTCTTGAAAGGACAATAAATATTTCCGACAGGGTGAAGTATCTAGGAGTCATTCTCGATCGGAAATTAAAATGGAAAGACCACATAAACGAAAGAGTCAAAAAGGCTCATATATGTTGGTAAATCTGTAAACGGGCCATAGGCGCAAGATGGGGGCTGAATCCAGAGATGACACACTGGCTTTATAGTAGCGTTATCAGGCCGATTATGACCTATGCTTCTATAGTGTGGTGGACGTCGATGGAATATGAATGCAACATGAAAACAATACAGAAAGTTCAGAGAACCTGCTGTCTTGGTATAAGTGGGGCCTTCCGAACGACATCAACAGGGGCGATGGAAACAATATTATCTATCCAGCCAATCGAAATTCGTATAAAATACGAAGCGGCTCTTGCAGCAAAACGACTAAAGGTGATGGGTGAGTGGATCGATCAGGAACACGAAGCGTATCATCAACGAATCTTTACGGCCATAGGAGAGTCCATACCGGAAAATGTCGCAAATGACCGCATACCGGAGACTAGACTAGAGGCCAACTGTGGAACATTGATCCCCGACATCCATTCCTGGTTGACCGATCCTTGGAACCAGATCCCCATGGGGCTTCATTGTTACACGGATGGATCAAGGTCGAGAGGGAAAACGGGACTTGGTGTTTATATAGAAAACACCACAGAACTGTTTTTCCGCCTGCCGGACTATTGCACAGTTTTGCAGGCGGAAGTTCGGGCGATAACGGAGTGTATCAGGGAACTCAACGTAATGGGGAGGTCAGGACTTGTGAATATATTCACAGATAGTCAGATGGCCATTAGAGCAATCGCAAAGGAACGCACTAAATCACGTACAGTTTGGGATTGCAAAAACGTTATGAACAGTTACTCGACACATGGTGAAGTGCGCATCATATGGGTACCAGGGCACGCGGGGATAACTGGAAATGAAAGGGCAAACTCACTTGCTTCTAGGGCAATAGAGTTAGGTAATATAAGCTTGGAATGCGCGAAACCTTTCGATGCAGTTAAATCCGAGCTTGGGCACATAGGGCCCATTCAACTCTCTGGAATAACGGAACCATGGGAATCAATACAAAAATTCTATGGGGAGATCCAGACGAGAGAAGAACGAGGGAGCTGCTAAAACTCAGTAAGCTTGAACTAAGTAGAATAATGGGAGTTGTCACAGGGCACTCTCAACTACTGGCACATCTTAAACGCGTCGGAATAGCGGGAGGAGATGAATGTAGAGCATGTGGGGAGGAGAGCGAAACATTGGAACACTATTTGTGCCAATGCCCCGCCTTCTCACAAATAAGATCCCGATATCTTGGGGGTGACATCTTACCGGACATAAGCCGATTACGGGGAATATGCTGGAGGAAACTAAGGAACTTTGTGAGTGACACGGAGTTTCTCTAGGCCTTTGGGTCAATATGTTATGGTTAAATTCAAAGGAGCGCACAACAAGCCTTCACTGGCTTAGGTGTATGTCGTGTGACATGGGCTAACATACCCCTCCAATCAACCTAACCTAACCTAACCTAATCTACTTTAGTTCAAAATGCTGTTCTGTCAATTTCTTATTATTGATTTTGTATTTAATATTAAGAATTTTTGTAAACCAGTTCAGTTATATTCTTTGGTTCAAATAAAACACCACTCAAAAACCTAAAAAAGAAATTATTTTTTTTAGTTTAAAAGTGGGAAGAAATAAAACTCTTAAACTGCATTTTTATAATAGAAAACATTGTAAATTAGTTATTAAGATTTGAGAAATAAATTGGTGTTCAACCTTAACGGTTGATTTTTTCAAAATTATAATTATAAAAACCTACATAATTATTTATTTCGCGCTAGTTAAATATAAGTATAAAACCAAACACTAACACTTACATTAAGAATGACACTATAGATGAATTTATTGCAAATATAATTCTAATAAATAAAGAAAAATGTAATATTAAACTCACTTCCGATTTGTTTAAAGAAATTATGATTAAATTCATAAATCAAAAACATTTTTTGGTCGCAATTCCAAGAATTGCAACCATCCCTATTTAATATAAAAGAATTAACTTCATTAGTAAATTAAAGCACTAAAAATATAGCAAAGTATATTTTTCGGTCGCAATTCTGCGAATTGCAACCGTCCCAATTTAACTAACTTTTCACTAATTTGCAAAAAATATTGTCAAAACGCATTTATTGCATTTCCGTTCCCAAACGAAAATGCAGTATCATTAACAAATAAAACAATAATTATAATTTATAAGAAGAACTTGTAATTAGCATAAGTCAGTCTGATTCCTCCCGTTCGGTCAACAAGTTGTTAAGCATAAAATAAAATAAAAATATTAATAAAAACAAAAGCAAATTTAGTTTTTTTTTTAATACTAACCAAAACCTGATAACATAAGTCGCTCGCTGTGTTTATTTCTCACATTCTTTACATATTCAGAAGTGGAATTAACCTGCCCTTAAACGCTTAATGATCATTGGTTGAGCTAATGATGGAGTTTGCTTGTGCGCGACGACAGTAGAATATAAGTTAATACTGTGTTCAGACATATACCATTATTGCGATTATCGCAATAAATGCCATTATTGAGCTCAATATTCCATACAAAATTGTAATTAAGTTATTGTGCAATAAGTACAAAATTTTTATAAATATTGAGTAAAACTGGATATGCAACACTGTCCGAAAGTATGTTCAGTGTTTAAAATTATCTACAATTTATCTACAATGACAAATGTCAACAAAATAAAGCAAAACAATAAAAAATGGCTAGTCAAGTTGAAGGCAAGTTTATTAATATTATATTTAAATAAGTAATTTCTTTTTTAAATAAATATATACATAGGTATAAGAATTAAAAAGAAGAGGACGAGCTGGAATGAGGCCAGTGAGGCAGCCCTTCTGGATATGTGGCCAAGCAAAATGGATGGGCTTCGTGGTCATAGGAAAAATGGCCACATCTATGCAGAGATGGCTGATGAGCTCAGCCAGCAGGGATACACTTGTAGCCCACGCGACATACAAGTGAAATTGCAGAATTTTACGCAGCGGTACAGGTATTTGCAAACATACATTAAAGAATCCTTCGGGTTTTACTGTTTTTGTGCTTTGTGGCAAAACAGTAAACATATGAAAATGAGTAAAAACTTTTTTTAAATTAACATTTTTACAGAAAAGAAAAGGCGGCGATGGGAGTATCTGGCGGATCACCTTCGACATGGTCCCACTATGAAGCGGTTCATCAAGCTATTGGTGGTTTCAAAGCAAACTTGTTTGCCGAATTGACGCTTGAAAGCATTGACGGTATGTGTTTTTTAATTATTGGCTAAATAATCTTCCAAATAATGGTTGGTAGCATAAGTCTAGATATGTTTGTGCATACATATGTACATGTACAAACATGTTTTGAATACGTGCAATAAAAGAGTTTTTTTCTGTTTTTATATTTTATTAAGAAGTGCTTGTTTTTATTATTATTAGTAATTATAATTTTTTTGTTCATGTTGAAGTTTCCAATTCATCAATGGTACTGTCACCAGGAACATTATCGCCTGAATCGTCATCTCCATTACCGCCAGCATCGCCATTGTCACCTGAACCGAGTACGTCAGAACCTACAAAAAAGAAGCGGAAATTTGATTTTCGGGAAATTGTTTTGCAGAAGTTTGACACCATTTCAATGGAAATATCGAAACATTTAAGTCAAAGCGAGGAGAACGAAAAGAAGCTTATAGAAATAGAAAGTAAGAAGGTAGAAATTCTTGACGGAATCGCAGAAGATAATAAGCAGTTAAACATGGCTTTAATTACATTTTTAAATAAAAATTAAATAAATGAAATATTTGTGTGTCTAATTTTATGTTTTAGTTTTTTTTTTAGTTTTTTATTTTTATTTTATTTCATTGGATATCAATAAAAATTTAAAAAATATACAAATAAAAATTTAAAAAATTGAGATATTGGTACTTACGAAAATAAGAACACAAATTTTGTCTTATAGCTTCAGCGGTTGGTTCGTTATCACCATTCGTAAGGTTATGTGTTGGGCTATCTCGATGCATTTCCAAATCTTGCAGATTTTCAAGCCACAGCTGATTTATGTGGTCATTTCTTTCGTTTAAGAAATTGTGCAAAACACAGCAAGCCCGAACAATAATTGGCGCGTTCCCTACTCGATTATCTATTCCCTTCCCGATACGGCGAAAACGTCCTTTTAGATGACCAAATGCGTTCTCCACCACTCGTCTGCACTTTGATAATCGGTAGTTAAATAACTTTTGGTCATCTGACAAGGCCATCGAAAATGCGTAAGGTTTCATTAAGCCGCTAGAGAATCTGAATGCGGAATCTCCCAAAATGCAAACTGGCATTTGAACGCTACCAATATTTTTTTTACTGGCTTTCAATATTTCGCTATTATCCAATACTTTCTTTAATAGGGATGAATTAAAAATTTGGGAGTCATTGCATCGTCCAGGAGCTCCAATGTTTATATATAAAAAACGGTATCTGCATATATGTACAGAATTTATATAACATTAAAAAGACTAAAATAATATATTTTATACCTGTAATCTACAAGAGCCAAAAGTACCATAGAATACCATCCCTTATAGTTATAGTAGTCGGTGGCGTCGTTTTCGCTTGGTTTAATTTCGATGTGGCAACCATCTGATAAATAAAGCGGAATTGTTTTTCATTTGTGGATTCTTTTATGTGCATATGTATCTATGTACGTGCGCCAAATGTACTTACCAATGGCCCCTAAACATTGTGGAAAACCAAGCTTTTGAAATCCGTCAACACATTCATCTACAAGTTCTTGCGTCGGAGGCAATTTCTTTATATACTGTGTGGACAACGCCTGCCATACTTCCTCACAAAATTCAATTAAAATTGTGCACACTGATGATTTTCCAACACCAAATAGCTCCGAAACCACTCTGTACTCCCCAGATGAACTGAGTGTGAATAAAGCGATAGCTACACGCTTTTGTAGCGTTATTGCTTTTCGCCACTTTGTGTCGACTTTATTTAAGTTCCCTAAGAAACCACACAGGATGTCAAAACTGGCACGGGTCATACGAAAATGCCTTTTAAAAAACTGGTCATCATTGGAATTACAATTGAATTCCCAAAATGTAGATTGGCGATTCTGTAAACTGGAAATGTAATAATCTATTTAAGCAAAATTATTCATATTTCACTTACCAATTTCCATAAAGCTCTTTGACTTGGGTTTTCCTCTAATAGCACAAGAAGCAAAAGCTGTTGCTTCCTTAAACTTTGCACAATTTCCAAATTTTTCTTTCTTTTTTTCATTAATAAAGTCACTTTGGAATCAAAACTAGATCGTATTAATCGCAACAGCTCGGCGTTTCTATTAAACAATACTAATTTTGTTTTAAAAGAATTTATATCCATTTTTTTTAAAATGGGAAACAAATTTTCACGATTAAAATAAAAACAATGTTGTTTTCCAGCTGTCAAAGTTTATTGGGGTAGCTAAATTCTGTATGTGTGAACAGTAAAATAATTTAGTCAATAAACCAAATATTGACTCAATAAAATGTGTATGTCTGAACACAGTATAATAATATTGCAAAAGCTAATGCAATATTACAACTAGACACACATAACGTTTAACAAAAATCCTATTCAGCAGTTCTCACAAAAATACAAGAAAAACAGTGAGAAAACAAATTAAACAAAATTAAAGGGAAAATTAAACAACTTCCGGCACATGCCGCAACTTCAGCAAAAATTAAGGCGATCAGGCCATCGAAAACAGTTTGTTTAATGCTTTGAAAATATTAAAAGTTACTTCTTAAGATATTGTCAACTAGTTAAGTAAGAAAAAAAAAAAAAAATAATAAAATAAAAAATATAACAAAAAAATAGTAAAAGAATAAAAAATCCTTTTTTGTTATTAAATAATAATAATAATATAATTAACTGGCGCCCAACGTGGGGTTGCCATCGCGTTCCTTAAAAAGCGTTGAAAAAGTAAAGTGTTGAAAAAGTACTCAAGAAGTACAAATAAAAAATTTTGTGTGAAAACCCCACGACGCAACGTCCGAGCCCTGAAGAAGTGCTGTTTTGAGGAACAAGGGGCGACATAAAACTGCGTTACAGCCCCAAGAGGACGAAACGCACATCCACGCAGAGTGCGCATTGCGGGACCCGGAGTAGCAGAAAAGCAAAAAGGAACACTTCCCCAGCACCGTGAGATGGAAAATCTAGTAATTTTTATAGTTCTAATGCACCTTGTGCATGCAGAATTTCAAATATTTGATTACACGAAATCTCAGCTAATCACTCTAAAGGACGATACCGCGAGGATACAGACGGAACTTTTAAAATAATTCAAGTAATAACCCTAGAAGAATACGCAGAAATGACTACTAAAATAGAAGACGCAATTAAAAATACCATTAATTCAACTCATCCTTTATACCCTTTTCTAAAGCACGAAATTTCCCAAATTCGGACTTTAATTGCGAAAATTTCTCCTAGAACAAAGGAAAAACGATCACTTGACTTTATAGGCTCAGCGTGGAAATGGGTTGCAGGAAACCCTGACCACCGTGACTTAGAGATCATTAGCGAGAATTTAAAAACCCTTAATGAAAATAACGATAATCAGATAATAATAAATAAGGAATTGATTAAAAACCTGAATAAACAAACCGAAAGGACTAATCAGATTATGAAAATAATGAATTTAGACAATAAGTTAGAAGAAAGTCTAAAGATAAAATACAAAATACAACTTATTAAAGAAGAACTTTTAAATATTGAATATGCTCTACATTGGGCTAAATCAAATGTCGTTAACTCCTTTATATTATCCAACATAGAGATAGAAACTATAGAAAGAATTGTTAAACACGAAAGCATACCATACATTAATGTTGAAGAAGAATTAGAGTTCACAGATGTTAGCATAGCCGCAAATGGCACTATGATAATTTATATATTGAGTTTACCCACAACTGAAAAAGAAGAATGTGAAATATTATCCCTAAAATCTGTAAAATCAAATAATAGAATTAACAAAATTGAATATGATAAAATTCTGAATTGTAACAAAAAGATATTTGCAATTAAGTCAAAATGTAAGGAATATAATAAAAAATCAATTTGTAATAAAAATAATTTATTAGAATTAAGCCAGAATAATTGTATAAGCAAACTCGTAAAAAGTCAATTAGCAAACTGTACACGCACTAACGCTGATCACATACCAGATGTCGAGGAAGTTTACCCAGGCATACTTCTTCTAAATAATTTCGATGGTACAATAGAAATCGATGGGCAACAATTCACACTACCTGGAACCTTTATCATAAAACATCATAACTCCACAGTAAGAATTGAGGACAAAATATTTTTTATACGTGAAGAAATATATTCTAAACCACTGCCAGCAGCATTTCAACAACAATCGAAAAGAACTGATCTAGAAGAGATTCTTTCTTTGGAAATGATTAAGGATCTTGAATTCATGAATAGGAAGAAAATTTCCAAAGTCGACACTCATAATAAAATTGGTTTAACTCTTAACTCAATCACCCTAGTTGCATTTATAATACTTACTGCCACACTCTCATACGCATCACGGAAGCTGAAAAAGAAGGCAAAAGAAAATCCAACTCTTGAAGGAAAGGCCATGCCAACGAGTACGTTCGCATTTGAGAAGGCAGGAGTTAATATTGCAAAAGCTAATGCAATATTACAACTAGACACACATAACGTTTAACAAAAATCCTATTCAGCAGTTCTCACAAAATACACGAAAAACAGTGAGAAAACAAATTAAACAAAATTAAAGGGAAAATTAAACAACTTCCGGCACATGCCGCAACTTCAGCAATAATCCAGGCGATCAGGCCATCGAAAACAGTTTGTTTAATGCTTTGAAAATATTAAAAGTTAGTTCTTAAGATATTGTCAACTAGTTAAGTAAGAAATATAAAAAAATAATAAAATAAAAAATATAACAAAAAAATAGTAAAAGAATAAAAAATCCTTTTTTATTAAATAATAATAATAATATAATTAACTTATACGTATGTAAGCTAAGGTCAACCCAAGCACAGGTATACTAACATTAATAAACAACCTTTAACCATAAGTAATAAAGATAAGAAATAAATCATAAATAAAATATATCTATTGTAAGAGTAAAAATACTGTAAACAAAATAATGTAAACACTAATAAAAAACATGTTTTTAATACACAAAGAAGTATCAGCTAGTTCTAGATAAATAAGAACAAAGAAACAAATGTTTATAACCCTTTGTAAGAACAAAAGAACACTAAAATATCATCCCTTAACATTATAGGAACGAAGAGTATAAATAGCACTGTAAATACTCTCGCTCGGCAGTTCATAAGAAAACTCAAGAAACTTAGCGTAGTTTAAAACTAGTTCATAAAAAACTTAGCATAGTTTAAAGAATTAGTTCATAAGAAAAATAAAAATAAATATTAAATAAAGAATATTTCAAGATACAAAGGTATCTTGAAATTTAATAATTTTTTATTTGATATAAGAACATTGTTTCTTAACTTGTATGTATGTAAGTTAAGGTCAACCCAAGCACAGGTATCAGTGATGGTATCTTGGTGCTTTTCGGGTATTTTTTGGTGCTTTTTGCCTCATCATAAACGCGAAGTTTTGTTAAATACCCGTTTTTAAAAAGCGGGTATTTACGGTGCTTTTCACAATTATTCACGGGGTTTTTTGCTTTTTTGTACAACTAAAGGTGAATTCACCCATTCGTTCTGAACGTACCGAACGCTTTTTTTTATATGTAGTTTGACGTCTCTATTTTGAGAAAGAGAGTAAATTTAATGCGGAACAACAACAAAAATTTCGTTAAGAACGAATGGGTGAATTCACCTTAAGAATTTTTTCTTAAATACACTTTTTTTAAGAGACAATAATACTTTTTAAGCAACCATGAATTATCTTCATATTCTCTTTTGAACAAAGTACATTTATTCAAGTAAGTACATGCAAGAGCCCAGCTGACTGATTTTTTTTTTTTATATATATTCTTTATGTCAAAACTGTATTCACACAATACAAAATTTTTGACAAATGTACAACTTTTCGTTGTTGTATTTTGCTGTTGCTGTAGAGTTGCATGTACTTGATATAATATACATTGCTTTTGAATGAAGCTTTCTTAAAACAATTTTCGGCTAGAAGAACGTAACAGATTTTTTAAGAAGCGTATGTATATGCATTACTTCGCACTTCGCGAAATAAAAAAAACTGGTTAATAATTGGTTGAAAGTAAGTATGTAATAAATATTTATTAAAGTTTTTCTAGAAATAGTTTTCTTTTTCCTAGATGGAAACGCGTAAATATAGAAAAGTTTGGGAGGCTAACCCATTGTTCAAAAATTGGATAAGACCTGCAAAACATGCATCAAAGGCGTTTTGCGTTTGTTGTCATTGTGAAATCAGTGCACGGCATAGCGATTTATTGCGCCACAAGCAAACCAAAAAGCATGAAAATGCAATGAAACCAAGCAACAGCTTTGTGTTACAGCCTTAGCTATCATTTAAGCCAAGGGAGCCTACAGAAAATCAAAAAGCTCAAGGCTATTTATGCTTGTATGCAGCAGTACATACGTCTTTTTCAGCTATTGACCATTTAAGTGATGTTTGTACCAACGTTTTTTCGGATAGCAAATCTACACAGTTCAAGTTACACAGAAGGAAATGCTCAAACATAATATCAAATATTATAGCCCCATATTTTATAAAAAATATTGTTGAAGATATTAAAGGCGCTCCGTTTAGCCTTATATTAGACGAAGGAACAGATATTGCAGTGGAAAAAATACTTGGTGTTGTTGTTAGATATTTCAGCGCTAAAAAAAAGTTTGTTACAACCTTCCTAGGCTTAATAGACTAACAAGGTGGTACTGCTGAAGATATCCTATATGGCCTAGAGCGGCTTCTAAATATTTTGCAGCTGGACTTTAAACAGTTAGTAGCTATAGGAACAGACAATGCTGCAGTCATGACTGGAACCCATAATGGTTTGTACCGAAAAATTGAAAAGAAATACAACCTTCCAAATTTCACTTTAGTTAGATGTGTTTGCCACTTCCTTCAATTAGCAGTATGAGCTGCAACGGAAAAAAGTTTTCCAAATAATTTGGAATTTCTTGTGAAAGAAACCCACAATTGGTTTTCGCACTCTCCAGTTAGACAAAAGGCTTACACTAAAATTTTCAATTTGTTAAATAAAGACGATGTAAATCCACAAAAGATCCCAATGGTGTCTAATACAAGATGGCTTTCCATTGAGAAAGCTGTTAAGGCAATATTAAAAATGTGGCTTGAGCTTAAAACTCATTTTAATTTGCTAAAAGATAATTGTTTCGTTTCTAACTTGCTGAAAAATATGTATAATGAAAAAAATAATTTAATTTATTTAACTTTTTTGGCTTCAGTATTAGAAGAAGTTCAAAAGGTAAATTTGGCCTTCGAGGCTGACAATGCAGACCATGTTAAATTATACACTGATTTATATTGCCTTCTGAAAAGCCTTACAAACAAAATTATCGTTCCAAATGAACATTTTGATTATGTTAAAGGTAATTTAACCCTACGATGCATACCCAACTTTTTCTACGAGAACACACACCCGGGGTACGTTTGTACCCACTAGCTTATTTTGGCTTTTTTTTAGTGTTTAAATGGTTCAACTTCGTTATAATTTTTTTTAAATGCGTATATTAATATTTTACTAATGTTTTGGTTTTTATTTCATGCAAATATTATACCTGGTTCAATAGATATAGGCATGAAAGGCCACGGGCATGGGATAGCCAAATATTGTCTTTCAGATTTGTGATGAATACAAAACAAAATTTTTTAATTTTTGCTTGTTAAATGTGTACTCCAGGAGTCACCAACTTGCGAACCGCTAGCTTGTTTCATGTTAGACTACACGAGCTGGCATATAAGCAACCGAAAGCCTCAAATCATCAAATCATTCAAAAATACCAACAACTTTTGGTGATGATGCGTTAGCATACAAGTAATAGGAAAACCTATGGCAAAAAAAAAATATGATAATTTGGGAGCGATAACATAAACAATTTCATTAGTAATATTGTCGTCATCAGTGAGGTGCAACAACATCTTACACATAGACACGTCGAACAAGCTGTGTTGATAGTTTTGAATGATTTGATGAGCTTATATGAGAACGGTACAGACCATCTAGGAGCACCAAAATGTTGTCAATATAGCAAACATTCAAGTGTTTTATGAGCAATTCCCAAGTCATGGAAATCACTGACGATAGCTGAGTTGTATGCATTTTTTGGCATACTTATTATGTCTGGCGCAAACCATAGCAATTCAGAAAGTGTTCGGGATTTGTAAAGTATCAAAAGCTATCCTCTGTATCGCGCCACGATGGGAGTCAATCGTTTTTGTTCAATATTGAGATTTATAAGGTTTGACAACGCAAACACTCGGACTGAACGCGCACAAAGTGATAAAGCAGCACCGATCACTGAGTTGTGGCTCATGATGAATGCCAATCTTCATGCACACTACAAGCCCAGTGAAAACTTAACCATTGATGAACAATTATTTCCTTTCTGTGGACGCACACGGTTTACACAGTACATACCATCAAAACCTGCAAAATATGGTATCAAAGTTTGGTGGATTTGCGATGCCAAAAATACATATCCACAGCACGGTCAAAGATATGCTGGTCAAGCAGTATCCGGAAGGGAAACGAACCAAGGGGAACGAGTTGTGAAAGATTTAGCTAGCAGATACCAAGGAAGTGGAAGAAATATTACTATGGACAATTTTTTCATGACGTTGCCAGTTGCAGAACTTCTTCTCGGGTGGGACCTAACAATCGTTGGAACTCTGCGAAAAAACAAGACGTACATTCCTGCGAAAATGCAGGCGCACAAGGACAGGCCAATTGATTTATCATTATTCGGCTTCAGAAAAAATGTGACGATGGGCTCTTATGCTCCACGAAAAAATAAATCAGTGACGCTGCTTTCGACAATGCACTATGATGGCGAGATAGTTGAAGGTGGGAAGCCTGAAATCATAGAATTTTATAATATGACGAAGGGTGGCGTTGATAAAATGGACCAACTGTTCAGTGAACACAACGACAGACGAAGCGTTGGCCATTGTCGTTATTTTTCAATATGCTGGACATAACGGCTCTTGCAGCATATATAGTATATGGAATGAATAACCCCATACTGCCTGCTAAATCTAACAAGCGTAAGCAGTTCCTTCGCAGCTTGGCTGAACCATTGTGTATGCCAATTATTGAAGAACGTGCACTAAATCGGCAAGTCACGCGAAATTTCTCCACTAAAATAGCTATTGAATCATATTTCAACCGACCGCTGGAATCAATGTTGAATACGGAAGCATCGACATCTGCCGCAGCCCGCACGCCGAAACCTATCAACGGTTCCTGCTATTTATGTTATGCTCAAGACACAAAACGGCGTAGAAAAACCAGAGAAATATGCCAATGTGTCTTGAGCATTCGACCACCAATACCGACTGCAGAATATGTAACGGTAATTTGTAATTATATTAAATTACATATTTACAATTACATATTTTTCTTCTTTAAATAAAATAATATAATTTAAATATACTATAGGATGGTTTGTTGCTTTTATTTTGATATAAACTGGTGTGGTACAAACGTATCCCGGGTGTGTGTTTACGTAGGTGTCGATTTTGAAGCTTGTAGCTCCTGAACCACTCATCCGAGTTGGTTCAAATAGTCTTTAGAATATTAGAAATAACTTATATTTCCTAGATCTGAAATCTCCATGCCCTAAGTTAAGTCGTTCTTGAGTTACAGTACTGCAAAGTTGCAAGTGGATACATTTGTACCCGGGTGTGTGTTCTAGGGTTAAATGAAAACATTAATGAGTTTTGTCATATTGGATACATATTTGAAAAGTCTTGCAAGGAATGTAATATAAGTGCAGATGAAAAAGAAGTCATACAAACTAATTTAGTAGAATTTACTAAAAATCTTGTCATAGAGCTAAGACGAAAGTTGCCAACAAATTTTAATTTACTACAAAACTTAGCATTATTTAGTGTGCATAACATTTTTTAAAATAATAGAGATGACATCATAGTTTTTATACAAAAATTTATAAATGATCCAAGCGTCATTAATAAAATAGAAGTTTGTCTAGCAAATCTTAGGCTACATAAATGGATGAAGTTCACAGTTTCAAAGATTCTTTGGGAGAAAATCCATTTATTGAACTAAGTACATTTGCTTTACGACTACTTTCTCTACCTTATTCAAACGCTGAGGTTGAAAGGACATTTAGTTTGATGAATTTATTTAAAACAAAAATTAGAAACCGACTGTCTTTAAATTCAGCAAACGCCTTATTATATATCAAATACGGTCTCAAATTTGAAAATGCATGTTGTAACAGTTTTCAACTGCCTTTAAATATTTGCACTAAAATAAATTCAACCGAATCTTACCAAAAATCTCAATATTTTATTACAAGTGTTTTATGGCCTAATGATTGCGAAGACGAACTGGATATTTTTGAAAACACAACTATGGAAAGTGTAATAACAATCGATTGAAATTATGTGAATAAATCGTTAGACTTTAAATTCACCTTTGTTAATACATATTTTTTATTGTTTTTCATTTATTCATGTTAATACATATTTTTATTGTTTTTCATTTATTTTAAGTTTATTGAACCTCTGCATATATTTTGTCTACTTTTAGTTACTTCAATTGCATACCTTTTTTTATTCTTTGGTTTATTTATAATTGAAATTTGATATTCAATATTTTTTGTTCTTTGGTTGTTTACTATAACTTTAATTATTCACTTATTTTGGTTTCATTGACATTAAACTTAAAATTTATTGTAAACCCAGCAGAAATATTATTAGCAAATTAAGCATAACCTTTATTGTAAAATTAGTATATAAGTTGGAAATAATTACTAATAAAATGACTCTCTTATTGTGAAAGCAAAAACCCAAGTCTTTTAAGTAAGAGAAAGCAACACGGTTCAAGTGCTGTTGTTGTACAAATTAAATTCAAGTTCAAGATAGTTAATGTGCTATGTTGAACATCCTTAAATCAAACTCTAGTTCAAGATAGTTAAAGTGCTATATTGAACTTCCTTAATTCAAGTTCTAGTTCAAGATAGTTTAAGTGCTATATTGAACATTTTTAAAAGCTTGAACAACCTTTTCAATCTCTTATTGCTGTACTTATTTTTTAAATTTTAATACAATAGTATGTGTATGTATGTATATATCACATAGATTTTATTGAATTTTTGTTATTTTTTGATATACATACATATATATATATATATATATATATATATATATATATATATATATATATATATATATATATATATATATATATATATATATATGTATATATATATGTATATATATATATATATATATATATATATATATATATATATATATATGTATATATATATATATATATATACATATGTATATTTTTCAGTTTGTTTTTTTGAACCAATAATATTTAGAAGTAAGCATTTCTTTTGTAAAATTCAATATTTAATACTAAGTATTTTGTAAGAAAGATTCATTCACATACTTTGAATCAAATAAAGAGGATCATTTTTAAGAAAAACTAAAAAGTGTTTTTTAACCAAAATCCTCATAATAAATCGCTTATGCAAGTAAACAATATTAATTTTAAAGCACCATGGTGACATACGAATTTGCGGCGATTTTAAAGTCACCAAGAATAGATTTTTTATAGACTTTAAATACCCTTTACCAAGAATCGACGAGATATTTGCGTCTTTAGGTGGAGGAGAGGTTTTTACCAAACGTGACTTATCCAATACGTACAATCGACTTGTTCTTGATGAAGAATCGCAACTACTTTGTGCCTTAAGCACCCACATCGGGACATTAAAAGTAAAACGGTTGCCGTTTGGTGTTAAAACAATTGCAGCTATATTTCAGAAAACTATGGAGAATGTTTTAAGAGGAATACCGAATGTGGTAGTGTATCAGGACGACATAACCGTCACAGGTAAAAATATGCAGGAACATACATATCAAAACGTTAAGAATGGTGCTTACTAAATTGCAATCCACTGGATTTAAAATTAATCGTTAAAAAATCGGTCTTCTTTCAACCGAAAATCTCGTATCTTGGTTTTGACATCGATAGAATTTCCAGTATAACTTCAGCACCAATTACAAATGATATATCAGAATTAAGAGCTTTTGTTGGTAAGGTGGATTATTATTCAAAATTTATGTCTCCACTTTACCGTTTATTGAGCAACGATGCACCTTTTGCGTGGCCAAGATCTTGTCAAGATACCTATGATAAAATGAAAAAAGCAGTGACGTCAGACCAAGTTTTGGTTTACTTGAATCCCAGATTACCACTTGTGTTCACCACAGATGCATCTAACAGCGCTGTGGGAGAAATTTTATCACACAAATTTCCTGATGGTGAAAGACCAATAGCTTTTGTATTCAGAGCATTGTCCACATCCAAGAAGAACTACAGTACACTTGAAAAGGAAGCGTTAGCGATTGTGGTTAGCGTTACCAAGCTTAAACAGTATTTACTTGGAAATACTTTTGTTTTGAAAACCGATCACCTTCCGTTACTTACTTTATTTGGACGCCAAGCATGGCGACGGCTCGTATGCAGCATTGGGCAGTCATATTTTCTAGATATTAATACTCCATTGAATTTATTAAGGGTATTCAAAATGAAGCAGATATCATTTTTAGAATGCCTCAACGTAAATTTAATAACGAAACTACAGAAAATTCAATTTTATTGAAAAGGAAAATCAATTCAATTTAAATTTTAAAAATATCGCATGTGAGACTAGCCGAGATCCGATTTTATCAAAAGTTGCGGAATGTATTTTAAATGGAACTTTATATTATTTGAAAGCTGAGGCTTTTGCACCATATCGAGAAAAGTATACCCAACCAAGGGCGTAGCCAGGATATGAAGTAGGGTGGTGCCACGAAAATTACGATTTTTTATGATTATTACAATTTCGATCTAAGTAGTAATCTGCGTGGATCTTCTGAAAGTTTTGCTAGAATTTTTTCAAAAAATTCGTCCTTCTTTTTGGTTACCAATCTTCGGTGGACGCTTAGCATACATAGTCCTGCAATATACAATATACTTATTTTTTGATAATAAGTAAAATTGCATATTATTTTACCGTTTAAACGAGCTTCAGTCATTTTGAGCGCAACCATGTTTTTACTCGCCTTAAAGTGCTAAATGACCGCTCAACAGTTGCAGTAGTGCACGGCTGTGACAATGAAATTAACAACGCCTTCCTTATATTTGGATAAAATAATCCAGCGTCTTTCAAAATACTCGCCAGATCTAAATCGGCTAGTTTGTCTTTACCCATTTTTTTGTTGCCAAGAATTATACCAAAGCTCAATTTCTCCTTCAAAATCATCACACTCATAAAAATGCTCAAACGTTTTTGTGGCATCTTTAAGCTCTTCCAGCTTCAAAGAAAGCAGGTTAGACGGGTGCAAACAATGAATTGCAAACGCTGGCCTATTCTCTTCATTAAATCTTCTGTCCAGTGATGAAATTAAAGAATCTATATAGGAATGTATATAGATCGCTTCCAGTATTCAGCAGGTGATGAAAACGTGGGATTTGAACGGTGCGTTTGACGAGAGACTATCGTTAAAACAGACATCTCTATTCCTAAATTGGCTGTGTTTTCTTGAATAGAAAAAAGCAATCCGTCCACAATACCCTGTACATTTTTTAATAATTTTATATTGTATGCATATAAAAATTTTTTTATAGAATTAGGTGGGTGCCACGGCCCTCTAGGCCCATACCTAGCTACGCCCATGTACCCAACTCACTGTTGAATATGGTTGTATATTATGGGGCTTCAGAACTGTTATACCTGAAAAATTCAAAACATAAATATTGAATGAATTACATTCTTCACACTTAGGCATAGTAAACACTAAAGCTCTTGCAAGATCTTATATATGGTGGCATGGACTTGACGACATAGAAAATTTATTAAAAAACTGTATGCCATGTCAAAAATTACAGTCTAGTTCAGAAAGAAGCAGTTTAATACCATGAACACCAAGTGGATCGGTTTGGAGCAGAAGCCACATCGATTTTGCTGGTCCAATAAAAAACTTTCATTTTCTAATTGTCATCGACTCATTTTCAATGTTCGTTGAAATTTTCAAAATCAAAGAGATGACAACAGCCTTTGTAATTGGCAAATTAAGATAAATGTTTTCGCGTTATGGATTAGTGGATACGTTAGTAAGCGACAAAGGTCGTCAATTCACTTCAAGTGAATTCCAAACATTTTTATCCGCAAATAAAATCAACCACAAGGATGCCAGTTTACACCAAATACTGTAAGATTTTTGATGGATTATCGCAACATGACTCACTGCAATACAGGTGAATCTCCAACAAAAATTTTCTTTGGTAGACAATTAAAATTCGTTTCAGTAACATCAAACCACCAACAACACAAGAAAGAATTATCCATTCTCAACACAACAACGTTATGAATCACAAGGGAAATCGGAACGAAACTTTCAAGCAAGGTCAAAACGTTTTGGTACGTGACTATCGTAATCCAAACAAGCCAAGTTGGACTCGTCCAATCATTAAAGAAAAACTCGGACCTCAATCGTATTTTGTCAGATAACAATTACGTTATCAAACGTCATCTCGGCCAGATTAGGAATCAATCGACCCCACAACAACAACAACCTGTTGAAACAGATTTGAAACGTCATCAAACAGCAACGCCACCTCAACATTAGGACAAGAAAATCAGTCACAGGTAGAAGTTTCACGCACTAGAAGAGAACTCAGTTTACGGGAAGGAGGTAGAGTAGTAAAAAAATCAAACTCAAACTTAAATTTATCTGATTTAGAGATTGATTGATCTTTTGTAATTTAAATTTATCTTTAAAACTAAAATCCTTGAAATCGCTTTTTTATATCGTAGCAACAGCCTTAGGAGGAGCATATAGAGTATTGATCTTTATGCGCCACCCTAATACTACAAATATGAAAGAACTTCATAAGAGAACTTAATGCTACAAAACTAATTACATTTAAATCATTATCGTATTTCTTTAACTCCAATTATTATACATATAAACATGGAATTTACAAAATAAAGTTAGTAAGCATTTGGAGCTGCTCGTGTTTTATTTACTTTCGTCTTACGACATTGCAATAATTGATATACTTACATATATGATAATCAGAAACATTTTAGTTGGATTCTCTTTTAATTTATCGAATTCCCTTATACACGAATATTTATCAAGAAATGTACATGGCACACACAGAGCTTAATTCGGTTCATCTGTTCGTATTTTTCCTATTTATATTTTTATTTTGTAAGTCAGTTTTAAGATAATTTTAAGCATATTTTAAGCTAGGAGATACACTCCTAAGCCAGATCTAGCCTCGGGAGCAAGGGCGTAATCTATTTAATTTAATTTTAAAATAATTGTTACACAATAATTGAAGTTAGTTACTTTCAATAAATCTTTGTAATATGGATTAGGATAATACATTTTAGTTCTAAGTCCTCCTTTTCTCAAGCTTTCATCTTACTTTTTGTAATATTTCTTCAAAAAAAAAACTCAATAAAGTTTATCCTTTACCTTTTTACCAAGAATTCACTTTTAATGTGCCCTCAAGTTTTACAACAAACACAAAATTATGTTTTATGATGAAGATGCGCGAAATAACATCTTTTTTAGGGCATTTTTTTGATTCATGCTCTTTAATAACGATAAATATCGTCTTCGAATTGAGTTTTCTGCTTAAGAAATTCGTTTTAATATCTCATATTTAGTTCATCAGTTTTCATGACAGCAGGTGGTTCAATTTATGTATCATGGCGACAAACAATGAATTGGTTGCAGAAAAAATTGTGAGGGGAACATACACCCTTTCTTCAAAACATAAAGGAAAAAGTTTCGTTTGGAGCATTTTGGCCGAAATACTAAAGGGAGACGGTACCTTGTTGGAAGGTTAGATCTATTGTCGCACTTGTCTAAGGTAGTTAAATATTTCAATAATCAAACATCAAACTTAGTACGCAACAAGTGCTGCCAAAATTTAAAAAGCACGCGAATACTGAAAACAGTTACAGCTAATGACCGTCAGCTAGCTATTGATGCCTGCGCAGAATGAATCATTGAAGATTTTCGTCCTTTTTCATCTGTTAGTGGAAGAGGCTTTGTCAAGCTTGCAAAGTTTTTCATTAAGATCGGCGCACATTATGGAGAAAATGTTGATGTGACTGATTTAATACCCGACGCCACAATTATTCCTCGCAAAGTACAAAAAGTAGCGGATGAAAACAGAGATTCTTTTAGTAAAAAAGTTAAGGAGATCGTGAAAGGTGGAGAAGTATCGGTCACGACTGATATGTGGTCTGATCGGTGTGAAAGTAGAAACTTTTTAGGAGCAACTTTACACTTTCAACAAAACTAAGAAATGTTTGATATTACGCTGGAGCTTAAGTCAAAGGACTTGGAAAAGTCAACCTTAAAAATATTTTGATTAAGTTAAAAACTTTATTCAATCAGTTTGGTGTTGACAATATTAATAACGTGAAGTGTGTTACTGATCGCGGCGCGAATATTGTAAAGACATTGGAAAATAAAACACGCCTGAGCTGTAGCAACCATCTGTTAGCAAATCTTTTAGACAAGCTATTTGACGAGACGATCGAGCTAACGGAAACACTGCAAACTTGCAGCACAAATCATCAAAACGCCTAAAATCGTCAAACCTACGACAAATCAAATCTGGCAGCCGTGGCTGCAGTGAATGTTAAATAGTACATACATACACAATTATATACTTACATACCAATCAATATGCCGTGAATGTGCTGTTACAAGCTGCTCGTAACACCAAAGAGGTGTTAGTTAAATATGAAGAAGTTACAAATATGAAAATAGAAAAACAGGAAACTTTGTTCCGAGTGGTTGTTATAATGCTTTTGCTTTTTTCTGCGCTCTTACATGTTCTGTAATTAACACGCGTGCAAGTTAAAAAAATATTCGGCCTTATTACGAGTGTCGTTGTCGTATTAAGAACGTTGTCGTTTTTTTTTTTTTATTTTTGGAACCATGCAAAATTTTCGACAGTAAAACTTTTGTAATAGAATTTCAAACACATACTGTTTCACAATTTATATAGCTTTAAAAAATTATGAGTAACCTAGTTAATTTAAGTGCCATTAAGTATATGTATGTACTTAAATTCATTCATACGTGCATATGAGTGTACCTATATGTATGTACATAAGTACATATAAGCTTAATAAATTTATCATTGTTTCTTTAAGATTTGTAAGCTACTTTCGATTAAATAAACAGGCTTTTAAGTATGTGCTCGAAAATATTACAGCGAAATTAAAACAGCCTACAAGAACAACACATTTGCCAAATATTTTGAAGCTTGCAACAACAATGAGGATTCTAGCTGAAGGAAGCTATCAGAAAGGATGTGGGAATGACTACAATATTAGTATGAGCTAATCTTCTGTAAGCAATGCTTTTAGAGAGTATATAGATGAATTATACACCGGATATGGCTGCCAAAATTACTGCTGTTTGTGCAGCTTTACATAACATATGTATTCATTTTAAAACGGAGATGCCTGATATTGATATAGTACCCGAAACACCTACAACGACTTCTGAGGTAAATAATGATTCTAGCGCATCGAATATAAGATTATCAATAATGCAGTCGTTAAATATTTAATCCATTTGCTATTTATATTTTTAATTAAGTAAATAAAATTAACATAAGGATAGAAACAAATAAAATTAAAACATCAATTTAAACTGAAAACAAACAAAATTCAGTTTTAATAAATGAGAATAACAGTAAATCGAGTCTTTTTAATACAGAAGATACTTACTTTTTGTTTAAATTGATTTTCTTAATTTTTGTTTGTTTGTCGTGAACAAAAATGCAAACGAAATTTTTTATGTTGTTTGACTGTTATATACGACACTCCTAATCATGGTATAAGAAATACAAGGTAGTGCCACTTAAAATATTTTGACGAGTATTGGGTTTTTTTAAATTCAATTTGTTTACAATTTTTTAGGAGGTCGTTGCCACATGTCGAAAAGTGATAAAAATTGTGTAGTTTGAAATTAATAAAATTTTGTTGCGAATTAAACCTTCAATTTATAGAAAATCTAATTTTAAGGATATCAAAATCTAAATATATGAAGAATAAGTGGACAGGAGGCCGGTGCGTTTCTGTTATACTTTTATTGGGATAAATTAGACTATATGCTGGTAATATTTAAACTAAACTTGACATCAATAAATAAAAGGCTGCTGAAAATCATTTAAAAAATTATATAAAATGTTTTTTTATTTTACTATTTTTTAATTTTTTTATATGTACGAAAATTGGTTTTGTAGACCCATTTTTGATATGATATATCCGGCAAAGTTTTCTAAACCATCGTATTCAATATCCTCAAATCATTTAGGTCCCCTCAGAGAATTTGAAAATCTTGATGTTCTAGAGCCTAGCAATAATAACAAGAAATTTGCCTCAAAATGTTCTTCTTCATCAGCTGGTAATTCGTTTATTAAACCAAAAATTTCGTTTGTCGGTGTTATTTCTTCGTCGAAAGATTCAAAATTAAAACAAAACAAAGTTATGTCTGAAATAAAAACCATAACAACCATTTACCTAAAACATATGACCGAAATCGGTATTTAAACTCCAATGGCGATGGGTGGTCATGTAATCCACCTTTTGCCTAACATTGTGGTCAGTGATTTTAAAGTCTTCTTGGCTGAAATGGAGTGCACAAACAAATAACTCCTTTTTTAAATGTATTTCCTCATTTCTGCAGGCATTGAACCACTCCTTACGTCTGAATGACACTAACGGTAGTTAAAAAAAACAGTATACCGGAACCCTTGCACTTCGTTTTTATGTTTTTGCAGGCTTGAAAGATGCAGCTCATATTTTATTTGTTTTTCCTTTTTTTATTTTTTCTTTTAAATTCGAAAATTGTTTTTTTTTTCTATTTCAACTAAAATATTTTGAAAACTAACTTCAAAAAAGGAAAACTGGGAACATTTAAAACAAATACGGTAGCACTTTTTTAACAAAACGCATTACTTGTCAAATGGCAATGTGTCATAAAAAAAGAGAAAGTGGTTCTACCTTGTATTCTTATACCATGCTCTTAATACATAAATTGTAATAGAATCGAAAAAAGTGTTGTAATTTGGCGTTTTCACGAGACTTTTAATATCATTTCATAAAAGCGTCGTATTTTCGACCCAAATACGAAGGAGGCGATGACTAAGGAAAAGAGAGATAGTTATAGGGATGCTTTTCAATAGCTGATTCTGGATCCGGGTATGAGACAGACTTGGAGGTATATTGGAAATGTTTTCGGCAGGAAATGTAGGTTAGGTAATAGTGGTATTAGGAGAATCATGTATTGCATTGTAGATAATACTGGGGCATTATTCTCTTAGCGGATGCTTTTGAACGTTTTTCTTTTGATGAATTTGATGATGTTTTAGATAGAAAGCTTAGAATGTCGGCTGGAGGTTGTGACCGTATTACACATGAGATTGTTAAAATTTTTGTCTAGTATTGCAAAGTTCTTCTTACATACTGTGGGTTAAAATAGGGATTGTTCCACTTCTTAACCCTGATAGACTTAAACGATTGTAGAAATTTTTGACATATTTTTCTCATCTCCGTACTGCTGGAAAATATAAATGTGATGATTAAAGCGGATCTTAATAAGCATTTGGAAAGTATCTGTTTTCTATCCGAATGTTGTTATGAATATAAAAAAAATCTACATCTACAGTGACTTACAGCTTATTTCGTGTGAGACATTATTTTTACTTTTTATTGAGAAAAAAAAAAAAAAAAAAAAAAAAAAAAAAAAAAACAGTCATTTAAAATTTTTTTTTGCATTTTCTTCGTGTAACAAGACAAAAACAATATTTGAAAAAAGTTAAAAAAAATTTTACAAAAACAAAAGTTCATACAAAATCAAAGTCACAGCTTATTTCGTGTGTTTGAATTAACCGTTATTTGAGAGTAATATATGACTTCAATTGACTTATATTATGTTTTGTACCTGCTTAATGTGCTATTAGAAATTATTTTAGTTATTATTTTGGTGGTTATCAGGATGGGTCGACGCACTTAAGTTGAAAGGCGTGAAATTGTGATTAAGCACTTTAAAGAGGGCAAAACCCAAAAAGAAATCGCTGAAATTGTTGATTTGAGCCCTTCAACAGTCCAATATATAATACAGCGCTTCGTACGCGAGAATCGTATTGCAGATAAGGGCAGAAATGCTCCCAATAAGATATTTAATGAAGCTGATGAACAGTGGATTTTAAGAAGATTAAAGCAGGAACCAAAAATGAGTGCACCCTATTTAGCTGCGGAAGTGGAAAAGTGCCTTTGAAAAAGGAGCAACCCTGAAAACATTGGCTGAATTTTTCGGAGCAATGATTTTCACGGTCGAACGGCTAGAAATAAGCCTTTTATAAGCGCAAAGAATAAAAAGGTTAGAATACAGTTCGCCACAGATTACATCGGAAAGCGAGATTCGTTCTGGGATACTGTTATTTTCTCTGATGAGAGTAAATATAACCTGCTTGGGTCTGACGGAAAGGTTTGCGTGTGGAGGAAATTAAATAAAGAGCTCCAAATTCAAAATTTACGTGGTACTGTTAAGCATGGCGGTGGTCACGTGATGGTTTGGGGGTGCATGTCGGCATCAGGAGTTGGAGGTTTGCACTTTATTGAAGGGAATATGGATAAAATCCAATACCTAAATATTTTGAAAGCAAATTTACTTCAGAGTGCGGAAAAATATTAAAGAAAAAATTAATTGTATTAAAGAAAAAATTTAAATAAACCAACAGAAAATACTTGTATATCACAACAAAAATCGTAAGAACATCACATACCAAGCAGGGGACGTTATATACTCCAAATCGCACCGACGCAATAAAAACGTAAGGAAATACTCAAAACACATTGTAAAGGAAGATAAAGGTAACACAATAATTACAAACAAAAATATTGTTATACATAAGGATAATATACGAGTACAAACATGCAAAGAATAATAATATTATTATATATATCCGTCGCATTCGGTAACAGACTAATAGACTTAAAAGACAAAAAATATATAATGATAGAGACTGACCCTGTATACGTTTTTCAGGACACAGCGTTCTTATACCATATGACAAACCTTTCCAGAATCTTGACACCCTACGAAAATATAGTACGATTTGCATATAATTTAGAACAAAACTCTGCAGAATATTTGTTGATAACTAAAATAGAAAATCTGAAGTCACAACTACTTCCTAGAATCTCCAGAACTAAACGTTCACTTAATTTTCTAGGATCAGCCCTCAAACTTATTACAGGAACACCTGACCACGATGACCTAATCGAAATCAAGACAGGATTGAATATGCTAATAGAAAATAATAATAAACAAAAGAAAATAAACTCTGAATTTGAAAAAACATTAGAAAGAATTAGCCCCGAATCTATTTCAGAACATTTAATACTCACCGAAGCATACAACAACCTACATTCTATCGCTACAATGATTAATTTCGCAAAAAACGGAAACTTTTATTCCGGAACTTTAAATTTAAAAGATATTCAACAAATAGTGTCTAATGAAGCGTTAGATCTACCTATATATAATAAATATATTAGAATATGCCGATATTAATGTTTTTTATTTTAATCACACAATTGTAAACACCTATAAATACCCATTATTAAAAACGAAATGTAAGCTATTTCATTTGTATTCACTAGCATTTAAGCACGGAAAACTATTACTAGACTCTAGAATAGCAAAATGCAATAATAAATTTACAAGTATCGAAAAATGTAAAAATTATCTAGGAAACTTTATATGCAGAATTAAGAAACCGGACAACTGTACTATTAATGTATTAGAAAAAAGGCCAGCCAAATGCGAAGTGATACATGAAAATAACGCACCGCTACAAGTACTCGAAGGTGGAAACATCATTACAGATTACAAACACACCTGGAATAACGTAAAAATAAATGGACCTAAACTAACACAATTCAATTACTCAAAAAATCTAGATGGAAAACAATACTACAACCACCAACAAGCACTCAAAGATGCCATACATAACCAACACGACGAACTATTACAAATAACGCGCATCTTAGAATCTAATGGTAATTACAAATTTAACAATATCCAAGAAATATCAACCTTCCTGATACCCATCGAAGAACATCCAGTCAAATACACATTTTATTTCATATTGGGACTATGTACATTAGCATTACTAACTTATGGTATGATTAAATTCTGCGAATGCTACAGGATAAAGAAAATAGAAATACAAAGGAAAAAAATCGACGAATTATATGAAATAGAACTTCTCAAACTCCGACAGAGACAATATACAGTTTAAAACGAGGATGTTTTTTTTTTTAAGAAGGAGGAGAGTTAACATCTCTAACAAATCCATAAATTCAAATATAACTAAGATAGTAATAGAAGATGATAACAAATCCATAAACTCAAATGTAACTACTCTAAGTTAGAGATAAGACAAACATCATAAATACAACTATTGTAACAATAATCAACACATTTTTTCCCAAAACATGTTTTACTGATAAAAAAAGGTACTAGTAGCCTAAACAAAGAAAAACATATTTTGAGTTAGAACAAAGAAACATTAAACATAATTATTGTTATAAATAGATATTAAGTAACACTCGGTAAGTTAGTCTTAAGAATATATTTAATAAAGAAACGCACATTTCGGTGCAGGAAAAAAATATATATATTTTTTACTCATTTCCTTAAATAGGAAATTAACTCGCTCGATTCTATATCTGAAAAGCTAAAAATTCTAGCCAACTACGTGCTAGACCTGCAAAACAATCGATGGTACTATCGATAGTATCGATAGTTTTATTTTTACTGGACTATCGATGTTTTTTTTTTTCGATAGCGATACTATCGAGAAAAAGCAAGTCATTAATAAGAAAAAAATATTTTCTCTAACAAATTACAGTTGATGCGACTTTTATTTAAGTAGCATAAAATATAAAAATCTTTATTTTTAACAATTTGCCCATTAATTTTACAGCATATGAATATACATAATTCGAAGTTGACGGTTTTGCAGCTATGGAGAAATACATCCAAAAAGTAAATGGTAAGTGTGGTCAGAGTGTGAATTTCACAAATTGCATTTTTCTGTACACGCTTACTTATCAAGGTGATGGCAAAGAAAGTGTTGAAGAAGGCACTAGCGAGTCCGAGATTGAATTCGTTCCAATGAAAACACGGAAGGTATCCTCAGAAGTATGGAATTTTTTTCAACAATTGAAGAACAAAAACTATGCTAAATGCCGCTCATGTGGGAAGGTTTATAAAACAAGCAGAAACACGTCAAATTTGTTCGACCATTTAAAGCGAGCTCATCCTCGCTACCAAAAGCTATCTAAGCCACCACGAACAATTGATGAATTTTTAACAAAAAATGAAGCCTTCTGTTCAGACACAGACCGTAAAAGAAAGCTTGATTGTGCGTTAATGGCAATGATTGCCAATGATATGCAGCCATTTAGCATAGTAGATGACAGAGGTTTTCGTGAATTTGTAAATTGTTTGGATCCTAGATATATTTTGCCATCAAGAACCACACTGCAAAATGTTATGATGGCAAATATGTACAACAGCACTAAAATGCATCTGAAAACAATGCTTGGCGAAATGGAACATTGTGCTATTACTACTGACTGCTGGACATCGCGCGCAAACGAGGGCTATCTCACTGTTACGTGCCATTTCATTTCGAAAGAATTTGTCATGCGTACTGCTGTTTTATCAACTAAAAAACTTTTGACCGCTACTAACCATAACGCGGAAAATATAGCTCAATCGTTGCGCGCGGTATTGGATGAGTGGGGTGTTTTGCGAAAAGTATCTTCAGTTGTTACAAACAATGACAGCACAATGATAAAAGCATGCGAATTGCTGCAGATAAGAAATCTTCCGTGTTTCGCGCATACTGTGAATCTTGTAGTGCAAGACTGTTTAGCTCAAGAAAATATAAAAAGCATTTTGGTCAGATGTAAGAAGATTGTTACGTATTTTAAAAGCAGTACTATTGCATACGAAAAATTTAAAGCTGATCAAGGCACAGAAAAGCCATATAGCCTGCTACAGGAGGTACCAACCCGTTGGAATGGCGCTTTAAGAATGATTGAACGTATTTTGCTCACTAATACTTCGATATCTAACGTACTTTTGTCTACACCGAAAGCGCAGCTGCCCTTAACAGCGGATAACATAGAAGTACTTAGTGATCTGAAGGAGTTACTCACACCATTTGATAGTGCCACAATACAGACATCGTCCAGCACATCTATTACCACCTCGTTAATTATTCCTTTGAGTTGTGGGCTTTTTCAAACTCTTACTGAAACAAAAAAGTAACCTGAAGACGTCGGAAGGTCAACAAGCGTGTATGTTCCTAATAGAGAGAATAAAAAAACGATTATTTCCTTATGAAGAAAGAACAATAACGAGAATTGCAACTCTTTTAGACCCCCGCTTTAAGAAACAAGGTTTCTTATTCCCAAGCAACGCTGATAAGGCATACATATTTATTGCAAAATGAATTGAGTAACATAAAGAAGATAACTATGTCATTGCAAGATGAAGAACCGTCAACTTCAAAGTATATTCAACAAAAATCAACTCTTTTAAAATTTGTTAGAAGTAAAGTTGCCAATAAAATTAGAACAAATCAAGTGGATAACATAATTTCGCTTAGACAATACTTGGAGATTGAGAACTCTCCAATAGAAGCCGATCCACTTCAATATTGGAAGGTAAATATTGTATGTTTGCTAATATCGCAATTTATAGTTTTATATTGAGAGTGCAATGGAAATGAAATATCACTGCCTAAATCTTGTGCTCTACGATATTTGTGTGTTCCAGCCACTTCAACAGAATCGGAAAGGATGTTCAGCAAAGCTGGGCTTTTAGTTTCTGATCGTAGGAGCTGTTTAAAAGGAAAAACTGTCGATGCATTATTATTTATTAACAAAAATTCATGGATATCACCATAAATGTGGATAAAAATATAGATACATATCGAGCCTTTGCTACAAAAGCCTTTGTATAGCAGCAAAGGATATGTAAATAGTCATGTGTGTCTGATCTCATAAAATATTAATTATTATTTATTATTATAATTTTTTTTTTTTGTAAATAATACAGTGTGATTTTTCGTTTTGTTATTTTGCTTATTACCGAATGACAACATTTGAAATAAAACTTAAGTTGTCAAAGAATTCCACACTATTTTTTAATTTTGTTTATTTCATTTTGTGTTGGGTTGTGTGTGCATTTTTGGTACTACCAATTTTATAGAAACGAATTCAACATGCACATTTCTGTTCTTGATAATTTTCTAAGAATTCGAGACTATCGATAGTATCGATAGTGTGACAAAAAACTATCGAAACTATCGAATGGCTCGACTATCGATAGTTTTGCAGCTCTACTACGTGCCCTGTGAATTTGGAAGAAAACTAAGGAGTTTAGCAGACTTACCTCGATGGAAAGCAATTGAATTCCGACAATTCGTTTTATATACATCGATAATAGTACTTCGAAGAGTTTTAAATGAGGATTATTATTATCATTTTCTCTTATTTCACTGTTCTTACCGAGTGCTGCTATCGCAAAATGCAGATAATTACCTGCCAACTGTGAGTTCTATGCGAAGGAAAATTATGGAAAATTACCCCGAAAGATCCTGTTCCTGGGATATATTATTGAAAACTCATCAAGGTTCTTGGGTTTGACATCATATTTCCGTCGTTTTATACCTAACTATGCGTATGTATGGGCGATGAGCAGCTGCTAGCAGTACAACAATTGAAGGCAGCTTTGACTATTGAGTCAGTTTTGAAGCTGTATTACCCCAAGGCTGAAACCGAAGTCCACACCGACGCCAGTAAGTATGGTTACGGGGCGGTATTATTACAGAAGGACTCGGAAGACTCATACTTCCACCCCGTAGAATACATGAGTAGAAAAACAATTCCTGCAGAAGAGAAATACCATTCGTACGAGCTGGAAGTACTGGCTATAATTGATGCATTAAAAAATGGAGAATATACTTGTTGGGACTGAAATTCAAGATCGTTACCGATTGTAACGCATTTGCCATGACGATGCGTAAGGAAGATGTCCCGGTAAGAGTTTCAAGGTGGGCTTTATTCCTCCAAGAGTTTGAACACCGTGCTGGAACACGTATGAAGCACGTGGATGCATTGAGTCGTGTCTCGTGCCTCCTTATCCAAGATCCACTTCACCATCGTATAAGAGAGGCCCAACAAAGTGACGATCGGTCTGCAAGGTACTAGAGAAAAGTGCATATGAGGATTTTTATATGAAGTATGGCATTCTACACAAAGACTCAACTAAGGAATTGATCGTGATACCGGCCGATATGGATAAAGAGATAATTGAGATGGCGCACCGTAAAGACACTTCGCAGCGCGTAAAACTAGAGAGTTGGTAGAGAAACAGTTTTACATTCCCAAATTAGAGGCCATAGTAGGTGCAGTGGTGAAAAGTTGCGTAGAATGCATCATAATCGAAGCTAAAACGGGGAAGAAAGAAGGCATGCTCAATCCAATCGACAAACCAGATAAACCTCTAGTGACATATCACATAGACCATGTAGGTCCGAAGGAATCGGCACAAAAATTGTATAATCATATTCTCGTGATAGTCGATGCATTTACGAAATTTGTCTGGCTGTACCCCACCAAGAGTACCAGCAGCAAGGAAGTAGTAGACAAACTGCGGAAACAATCCGTGGTGTTTGGCAACCCCCAGCGGAGAATATCCGACAAGGGAACTGCCTTTACGTCAAACGAGTTTGAGAATTACTGCAAAGAGGAAGGAATACAACATCTGTTAATAACCACGGGGGTACCGAGAGCTAATGGACAAGTGGAACGGCTGAATCGGATAGTCGTGCCCATGTTAGCCAAAATGTGCGCCGAAAGATCCGCTCACTGGTACAAATACGTAGACAGAGTTCAGAAGTTTATAAACAATAGCCTTACGAGAAGTACAAGGAATACACCCTTCAAGCTATTGACAGGTATTGATATGAGAACGGCAGAAGATCCCCAGCTCGGTGAAATCATGCAGAGGTTATGCGCAGATGAACTTCAAAAAGAACGAGATCAACTTAGAGATGAGGCCAGGGAGCATATATCTAGAATACAGGCAGAGAATAAGAAAACATTTGATAAAGATCGAATACCAGGAACAGAATATGGTGTAGGAGACTTGGTAGCCATCAAACGTACCCAATATGGTACAGGGATGAAGCTACGTCGGAAGTTCTTGGGACCATATAAAGTTGTGGCGAAGTTGGCTCATGATAGATATGAAGTGACAAAATTAGGAGAAGGGGAGGGAGTGAGAAAATGCAACACCATCGCAGAGTATATGAAGCCGTGGAAGCCGGCCATCGTCAGGAGGGCCGAATGTAGGGATGGTAGGGTTCGAACACTATGTACCTACTCGACAAGAACATTATAAGTTACAGACACATTGACAAAGACATAACGGACATTCACATTCCTGGAAACGACAAGAAAGACAGACATTCACATTCCTGGAAGTGACGGGAAAGACAGAAGGAAGATTGCAGCTGACAACAGCTTACACAGTACAATATAACAATAGCATTGAAAGCGTGAGGTCGTGTGCGCGGAGAGTTGTGTGTCGGTGTGCTAAACAGATAAACAAATAAAACAATAAATCTACTTTGTATATGTCAAACTTTTTGAACCAACGAAATAATAAATATATACTTACATATATCGAGCCTTTGGTGCAATACCGTAGTAACTCAAAATTTGAATTTTTTAAGGTTATATTACGAAATTATTCGCCTTGCCGTTTTTTATATTCTGTAAAAGTTTCAAAAAATATTTTGTATACTCAGCTCTTGAGAAAAGAACCAAATTTTCTTTCACCATTAAGTTGTGTGTAAATTCAAAACTTTAAACTCAATTTCTGCAAAACAACATTTTTTGAATTATTGCGTTATTGCAGCAAAGGCTCGATATGTTAAACTGTTATTTAATATAAAAACCTACATGTATATACACCATGTCACGAAAGTCTACATACGATACCATTTTTAAACATAGATCAAAAAGTTTTGATAAAAATGGCTAAATTCTCTTTTAGAATGATGCAAGTACAGCTCTAGTAAATTATGCAAAACAAATAAAATCCATATTACAACCTTGTACTAATAAAACACACAAAAAAAATCACAGGGTTACACAGAAACAATATAACGAAAGTCTACATACGGTAGGTTTTGAAGAAAAGTTCCGTTACATCACGTGATTTTTAATGCTTGCTTTCTTCTTTTACTTATTGGTTACATTGCGACATTCAGTGTGATAACAAGACAAATTGGTTTTAGGTTTAAATTTTTGCAAAAAAATGTAAAAAGGAAAGAAATTGCTCCTCAGTTACGCGAAGCCGTCGTGAAGCTTAAAAATTAAGGTGGCTGAAACATTAGGTCTTTGTAAGTCTACGGTGCAAACAATAATAAACAATTATAATTCCACTGGATCTTTCCAAAGTAAGCCAAGAAGTGGTCGGTCATGTAAACTTGATGAACGCATGCAGAGGAAAGTTGTGCGTTATGCGGCAGAAAATCCAAAAATTAGTGCTGTAAAATTGGCCAAATCTTTACAAGAGTTCGACGCATGCTCAATGTGCTCGACGAAGTTTAAAAAAAGCAGGCTTAGCTTCGCACGAGAGAAACCCTTAATAAGCGAAGTGAACCGAAAGAAACGTTTAAATTACGCCAAGCTGCATGAAAACAAACATATTGACGACCCAACATTTTGGTCGCGTGTTATTTTTACTGACGAGTGCAAGTTTAACGTTTTCGGAAGGGATGGACCTGCAAGAGTTTGGCGAAAACCAAATACAGCACTTCTGCCCAAAAATATTAATCCAACCGTTAAACATGGTGGAGGATCAGTGATGGTGTGGGGATGCATGGCAGCAAATGGCGTTGGAGAATTGCGTTTTATTGAGAGCACAATGGATCGGCATATCTATTTGGACATTTTAAAAACAAATTTCATTGGTAGTGTTCAAAAACTGTACTTAAAAGAAAATTATGTATTCATGCACGACAACGATCCAAAGCATAGTTCTGCCTTGGTTAAGGAATGGCTCTTATATGTATAATGTAAAATCAAAGCTTGACCATCCTCCGCAATCACCTGATCTATACGTTATTGAGCATTTGTGGGCACATCTAAAAAATAAAGTGAAAGAAAGAAATGTTACATCGGTCAATTTACTAAAAACGGTATTAATTGACGAATGGGAAAAGATTTCTCCAGAAGTCACAAAAAATTAGCTTTATCCATGCCTTCCCGACTTAAGGAAGTAATTAAAGCAAATGGTGGACCAACACGATACTAATGTTGCAGAAATTTTTGCTTAAAATTCAGTCGTATGTAGACTTTTGTAACTACGTGAATACGCTAATATGTGATTTTTTTAGTTTAATTTGATTTTATGTGAATGAATTGCTTTAATTTTAATTTCATTTTGATCTCCTTAACCAAAATAAAAATTTTTTATAAACAAATATTTATTTTCTTTTATTTTTCCATTATTTTTAAATATTCCATGATCGTATGTAGATTTACATGGTGTATGTAAATAACGTGAAACAAGCAATGTAAAGATGTGTGATGAAATAAAAAAAGTCATAAAAGAGACAAACGAAAAACAAAACAACCTGTCTTTTGCTAAAACTATAAAAAATTCAGTATTGCCAGACTTAAAAGACAAGTTGCCCTAATAATAAAACCGAAAGAAAAACAAAGAATAGAAAAAACAAAAGAGGACTTAAACAATAAGGTGGATCCGGTTAACCTAAATATTACAAACATTGAAAACACAAAGATTGGTGCAATTGTGATACAAAGTGAAACTGTTGAGGAAAGGAATAAGATAAAGAATGCTATAGGAAATGAAATAGGTGAAGCATATGAAATAAAAGCACCCAATGAAAATGATATGTCAATAACTATAATGGATATGTCATTTAGATACACAGATGAAGAACTTATAGGAAAAATAAGGAGACAAAATCAACAACTACAAGAGCATGACATAAAAATAGTAAAATTATATGAAGTTAAAAGATATAATAAAGTAATTTACAATGCTAAAATAATAGTGGATAAAAAAACATATGCAAAGATAAAGGCATAATTAGGTGTTTTAAATGCCAAGGATATAATCATAAGGCGAGTGAATGTAAAAACGAAGAAACATGTTTTAGATGTCATGGAAAACACAGATCGAGTGAATGTGAAAATGAGATAAAAATAAGTGTATTAATTGCATAAGAGCAATAAGAAGTTAAACATGGGGCTAGATGAGAATCACGTCACGTCAAACAGAGAATGCCCAACTTATAAAAATATGAAAAAGAATAGGTTGGGAATAGAAGTTTAACAATCACACTTAATATACGGCATTTATACGAATGTGTGTGGACTTGTCAACAATTAAAATCAACTGGAAAATATTGCAGATGAACGCAAACCAGATTTTACAACTCTTACAGAAACACATCTAACAAAGGAGATAGAAAAACAAGAAATACAACTAAGAAACTATGATCAGTATACGACAAGATCAAATTCAAACAGAACGTGTGGAGTTATGATTTATTGAAAAAAGCAATGGAACGTTATAAAAATTGGGGACAATTTTTCTGATTATAAATATTGGATAAGTGCATACAAGGCAACAACCAAGAACAACCAATTTGTAATAGTAGCGGTTTATAGATCGCCAAGCAGCACTGAAGTAGAATTTTTTTCAAGCTTTTCAATAAGTAGTAGAAGAAATATGCGAGGCACAGTACGATATAATAACAGCAGGTGATTTCAACATAGACTGCTGTAGAGGAAACATATAAAAAAGAATAGAATGCATCGTTAATGATAATGGACTTAAACAAATAGTAACAGATTATACGAGAATAGCAATAAACACAATAACAATTATAGACTACGTCATCACAAATAATAAAAATGTATCAGCAGCAACTATCAGTTCAAATAAAATAGCAGATCGCGAAACCCTAGACATCAAAATCAAAATAATAACTGAAAATCGAGATGAAATCACAAAAAAGAAATATAAATATTTAATTATAATATAACGATTTTTAGTCAGGAAATTAGTACAATATTAAGAAATAATGAAAACGATGATCTAAGACAGTTGATAATTTTGATTCAGCCATTGAAAATACTATAAAGAAATTTACAAAGAAAAAAATTATAAATACAAAAAGTAACGTAAACAAATAGTTTACCAGAGAACTTAAATTGTTAAAGAAAGAAAAAGTTATTAAATATCAAACAGCTAAGACAGAAAATACAGATACAGCATTGAGTAATTATAAAGTAATTAGAAATACATATAAAACTAAAATTGAAACCGCAAAGAACAATTACATAAATAAAGGAATAAATAAGGCCAAATGTAGAGAGAAATCAAAGACTTAGTCCTTAAGAAAAATAAAGCTGTGATAAAATATGTGATATTTAATGATATAGCATATAATGACAACTACCAAATAGCAAGTCAATGTGAATAGTAATAATTCAATAAATGATACAATACAATATATAAACAACATACCTATGATAACAATTAGATTTAGATTCCGCGCAATAACAATGCAAGAACTTCAGAATATTTGTAACAATATGAAAAATAAATCAGATTTCAACAACGTTACAATTAAGCTCATTATGGACAATAGAAACAGTAGTTTTCCCGGATAGTTGGAAATACTCAATGGTAACACCAATAGAAAAAGTCGCAAAAACAAATAAATGTAAAGAATTCCGTTGGATAAATACCCTGAAAACATGCGAAAAAATTATGGAAAAAATTTTTAAGGAACAATTGGAAACATATGTGGAACAACACAACTTGCTTTAAAAATATCAATCTGGATTCAGAAAAAATTTTTCATGTGAAAGCACGGTAAATTATCGGGTATGTTCTAGAATCCGAATTCACTCGAAAGTGGATTACTTAAGCATTTTTGGTGTTCTGCAATTCACATCCCCATGTTTTTATTCTTTTTCAATTAGAGTAGTAAGGGGTGGGTGAAAGTAAAACGAATCGTACTTTATTCTTATAAATGCTAACATTATTAAGAAAAATACAATTTTGGTTTTTAGTTTGAAGTGTTTTTTATTCAACTTAATCAAAAAAATTTAAATTTTCACAGAAATATTAATACAAAAAATTTTTTTTAAACTTTGTCAAAAATTTCAATTCGGTTTTTGGCAGATCTCACTTGTGTAAAAAAACATTAAAAAATGCAACAATTTTGTTTATGTTCGAAAATACAAAGTTGCCCCATATGTATACATACTAAAGTTTAATATGTCAATCTTTTTTAACCGAATCTAATTGCATTTAGATCTTATTGAAAAAGAAAAATTAATTTTTTGAAGGAAATTAAACTAATTTCATATATATATATATATATATATATATATATATATATATATATATATATATATATATATATATATATATATATATATATATATATATATATATATATATATATATACATATATCATTGATGGACATTTCATCAAACAATTGTTTATAAACCACGCCCCTTGTTTTCTTATGCTCTTTAGTTTTTTAGTTTGGCGAGTGCACATGTTAGCTTGATGCTTATACATTTTTTTCAATTACAGTGTTGGAAAAAATTTATAACAGCTTATCAGATCATCTCAAAAATTATCAGTTTATTACAGACTTAGCATTTTTGGTAGATACGACTGGCTTTCTTAATGATTTTAATTTAGAATTACAGGGCAAGGAAAATAATATATACGATTTGACAAAAAAATTTACGATTTCAAAACTAATTTATATTTGTTGTTATCACAAATTAAGTTAGGTGACTTCAAAGAATTTCCTAAAACATCCCTAATTTTGAACAAGCACGAAAAGGTTGAAACCCTGGAATATATTAATATTTTTGAAAACCTTTTTTTCAATTTCGAAGATAGATTTGAGGATATAGATAACATAAAACAACTTCTGGAACTTTTTGAAAACCCTTTTAATGTTGATGTTTCTAAATATGAATTCAAAATACAATCAGAACTTGTAATATTACGAAGCGAGTTAAAAGCTTTTGCGGAAATAAACAGGTTATTATTTTGGAAAACTTTGGACGCATTGGCCTATCTTGAACTCAAAAAAAAATGCTTTCATTTTTTCCGACCACATGTGAAAAAATTTTTTCGGACTTAAAATTCATTTGAAGTAAACAACGTAATAAACTTAGTTCCACGTCTTTGAAACATATACTGCTCTTACGAAACTGTCATGACAGCATTAATGTAGACGATTTCGTTTAATTTAGTTCCTCATATGAAAACCTTTGTGATTCCTTTTGCTTGTCACTGTACCTTCAAATTATCTCACTAACACAAGTGTAAAACAATTTTGTCCATCAATGATATATGTATATATATATAGTATATATATATATATATATATATATATATATATATATATATATATATATATATATATATATATATATATATATTTATATTGTATATATATATATATATATATATATATATATATATATATATATATATATATATTGTATATATATATATATATATATATATATATATATATATATATATATATATATATATATCTATATATATATATATATACATATATATATATATACATATATATATATATATATATATATATATATATATATATATATATATATATATATATATATGTATATATATATATATATATATATATATATATATATATATATATATGTATATATATATATATATATATATATATATATATATATATATATATTTATTTATTTATTTATATTGTATATATGTATATCTATTTAAACAATAATTATAATAATTCGATTGCATTTAGTTGTAAAATCGCAATGTAATAATCAGGCAATACTTTGTTTTATCAACATATGGTGCCAAGACAACGTTATCGATTTGCCTATAGCCGGTTAACAGCCGCGCTGATAAATAACGCAACTGGAAGAAGAAAAGAGAATAAAATTAATAATATCTTTTAAAAAATTGTAAAATCAAAGCCAGCTTGTAAGGTCTTTATATTTATTGATGTGAATTTAAACCAACAAGAGCATGTTTCATGTCCAAAAGTTGTACGATGTAACGGTATATCAAATCAAGCAGATCACCCAAAAGCAAATAATTTTCTTTTCGTTCGTTTTCTTTTTTGAGAGCATTGAATAATTTTATTTTCATTCTATGTTTCTTTAAGAGTATTAATTTTGTTTTTATTCGCGTAGAAAATTAATTGAAAAATTTGAATATCTTTGTTTTCATACTCTGTAGATTGTTTTACTTTTGTAATTTGTTAATTTTTTTTTGCAACTTTTTTGCCGATAGCCGTCGATTTTTGCGTAGCCGTTGACATTTAGATTTTTTGTCGAACATAAACTTCGAATGTGGAAAAATATACTGAATTCAGAACACCAATTTATAACTTATGGGGATTCAAAAAATGTTTCGTTTTCAATCCGAGTCGAAACCTGGAACATACCCGATAAGGTTTGTTTCTTTACTTTTCCAGCAATATTTATCCAGCAGCTTCGTGATAGAGAAAAAAACCAAGTTTACTCTCAATTATAAAAATTTGCAAAAAAGTACGCGAACAGCATTTTGAGTAATGCTAATTGAAAAGAAGGTTCATGTGTACTTATGTTCATATGTGTTAAAAATAAAGTTTTCAATAAATAAATAAATATTTATAGCTTCAAGTTTTTGTGGTTTCTAGTGTGAATACATAAATACATACAGGCATATTTTGGACAAAAACCCAATTTAATGTTGACAACAAAAAAACTGAAATGGCCAAGAGGCATGATGTTTCATGTACTCCAGGAACATTTAAGAAGCTGGAAGAAGGTAAGAAAACAGAACACAATTGAGATATATTTCGGCCAAGGTCTCGTTTATATACATACATGCATACACATCTTCGATCATACTTGAAGTTTTCGCTTTGAAAGGTACTTCAATTCTGAAATGTTGTGATTTGAAACCGGTCAGCTATGTATGTGGCTAGCGATCTGAAATCACTTTCTTAATTTTGGACGCCTTTTTATATTTAACTCAATAAGAACTCATTAATTGAACACATTCATTTGTTTTTTATTTATTTTAAGAGTAAAACTAATGATTTTGTACCAAAAATTTGGCTAAAATATAAAAAAATTGCAAACACTTTCTATTGTAACAAATATTGTTAAATGCTTTTGTGATTTGACAATTTCTTTTTGTGATTTGCATTTACTTTTTAGTTGTCAGGTGTTTTTGTTCTTCGAAAATACACCGATGCTTGCCAGAGTAGATAAATATTGCTTTCGACGAGAAATATATTTAATTTTTTTTAACTAAACTTAATTATTTTTGTTAAGTTATATTCACAGGAGTTAAGAGGAATAAATAAATATATATATATATATATATATATATATATATATATATATATATATATATATATATATATATATATATATATATATATATATTTAAAATATTTATTAACTATCAATTGTTTGCCTAATTTTAAAAATAATTACGCATAAAGTAGTAGAAAATGGCAACGATAATTATATATTAAGAACAGTGGCAACCACAGATTACTAACTATATCTGTGGTGGCAACTTCGATGTGTATTCTTGAAAATACTTTCTATTGTTAAATTAGTCCTGTTTCACACACATCAAGTTTTCTTGATCAAGTTTCAATTCAGCTGGGAGAGCGATAGGGAGAGTATGTATTCTTTTCTTTATCTTTCTCCCAGCTGAATTGAAACTTGATCAAGAAAACTTGATGTGTGTGAAACAGGACTTAATAAATTTATTTTCAAATATATTACTGACAACAATAAAGCCCCGACCATATCAACTAAATTTTTATTTTAAAAAATTTTAGTTACGTTCACTTATTATTATGACTAAACCTTTATTAATTTTTAATACATAAAAAATTGTCATCAAATCAAAGCAAAACATCAGCCATTTTCTTGTGTTTCGAAAAGGTAAAATCACACCGAAAAGTTAAATTTCTTGTGATTTTCAGAACACCATAAAATCACATTTGTGATTTTAAAATCCCAAGTGATTTTGAAATCTTGTGATTTGCAGAACATGCCTGAATTAAACAATTGTAGATGTGGAATATCGAACAACTGTATAGCAGCAGATCATGGGTAATGAAAAATATGACGAAATAATCTTCACTCCAAATGAGGAAGTAAGTTCAGAGCAAAACTTTGTGGCTGGATGCGTCAACGAAATTGTTGATTAGCCTGAGAAAGCAATTAAGACCAAAGTTTGGCAAAATTTCTAGCTTTAAAAACAAAAGGCAAATGTGACATAAAATTTCTGACGAAATGAAAAATAAAAGATAGTATATTTTTTCGTTTGTTTCAGATAATTCTGAATGTACACCACCTTGTTTAAAAAGAAGAAAAACATCGATGGAAAAATATTTCGAGATAGTGGACGAACAAGGTAAAAGACGTGAGGAAAATGATGAGAAACTCCACAAAATGCTGGAAGAAAATTTTAGAAGAAAGGACGACCGAGCTAAACGGAGAGAGGAAATAGAAACCAAGAAAGTGTTTTTGTTAGAGTCTATTGTCAATTTGTTAAAAAAGACTAAGAGCCATTTTCACAACGTACCTATAGCTTAAAGTTAGGTTTTATTTGCCGCATTTCGTAGTAAAATTTCACAATTTGAAACATTAAATTCCTAAAACAAGAAGGTTTTGTTTAATCAAAAATCACATTTATATTTAGAACTTATTTCGAAATGCGCCCTATGAAATCCTACCTTTAGCTATCGGCAAGTTGTGAAAACGCGTATAAATAACTTTTATATCAAAAATGATTTACTTTCTATGAAGTATGTGATGGAAATGGAAAACAAAGCGATTTTTAAAATGGTTTTTTGCAATAATATTTTAATAAAATAATATTTTGCTTATTTAATTTTTACTGAATTCACAGAAGTTTCCTAAGTTAAGAGCTTTGTAAAAAAAGTTAAGTTTGCAAAGTTTTTAGTATTTTATATAATTAATTCCTGAAATAAAATGTTTTTCTTTCATACTAAACAGGCTTTTCTTGTAAAATTTGTTCAATGTGGCTTAGGGCTTTCATGAATTTACATATATGGTGATACGTTTATATTCGGTAGATTCGCAAATAGCATCCCTTACAGGTTCACTTTCCCCATTACAATCTTCGGCAACGACTTCAATTGTGTCTAAGCTGAACTCTAAATCATCTTCGTTAGAAATATTGTGTAAAACACAGCACGCTCTAATAAAATGGCAAATTTGTTCTCCGCAATTTGCAGTAATACAATTGTCGGAATCTTTGCTTAAGAATTCCAAAAGAATGTTCTATGCAAACTCGGCCTGAACTCAACTTCACATTACAATTTTTTTGGGCTCTTGTTAGGTGACCATTGTCTCTATACGGTGTTATCAAATGTTTGCTGCATTGATATGCCGAGTCGCCAAGCAAATAATAATCTTTAAAAACTAGTTTTTAAAATGAAAGCTTTTAATAAAACTAACCTTTTTCAATAAAAAATATTTTAGTCTTACTTGCACAATATGAAATCAGTTTATCATAAATAGGTGAATTTTTAAAGACCCAACTATCATGGCAAGACCCAGGATGTCCAATAAAGACGTTTATTAATTTTTTATTTTCATTACAAATCGCTTGCATACAAACTGTTGCATTTCCTTTCCTATCAATATAATCATCTTTGAGGTATGTAGGTACCATCAATACAACCTGTAATACAATTATTAACACTTTTCCATTAATATTATTTTAAAATTTACATATTGCTTTGTAAAATTGACATTTATTTTCAAAAATCCAGCAGACTGGGGTTTATGAGCGTTATTTGACCATTTTATTAAATCAGGGCTTAAAGAGCTCACAAACAAGGATACACGCTTGATTATCACGCATATTGTAGATAGAGCCAGATTGAAACGGTCCGACAAATCTCTAAAAGAGCATGCTTCATGCCCAGCAAACCATAAAAAAACTAGCATGTACACACTTTCGGGAAGACGTTTATTACATCGAAGGCTTTTATAATATACTGATTCTGAGAGCCTTTTACTTAAAGATTCACAAAGACTTCTTACAATTGTAAAGTGACTTCGAAATTCAAACTCAGCATAACTCGGCACAGTTATTTCAATATAATCTTTTATGGAATTCCGTTTATGTCTTTTGATCATTAACAGCCTTATTCAAAAAAACTTAACACAGGTTGGTAAACCAACTTTAAGCAAAATTCCTTAAAGTTTCATTCAAAAACGATTATTAGCTTAACACACGTATGGTGGTCTAGCTGCCAGCTTATGTAGGGGGAATAACGCAGTGTTTTCACTGATCACTGTGCCGTAACTGCTAGGCTGTGCAGAAGTGCGGCTATAACCTCCTCGTGGTGGCCACCGGAAACAGGGACCCAGTACGGTCATGTCTCTGCTGGGTACCTGGCAAATATAGTCGGGCTAAGAGAGAAAACTCTAAATAAACCCCAATCCAAGAAGGAACAGCATATCTCGAGGGATGAATGGCTAGTGGGTTAACTAGTTCCTAATATGCGGACTTGGGATGCACAGGCGAGGTCCCATTTCAATAAATGCCTTACTGCGTTACCGGGGCTCTGGCGTAGTTTACCGTTTTTCCCCTTTACTCGTGGGAACAAAAATGAATGTACACAACAAAAATAAAACCAAAAAAAGGCACACATACCTCAAAAAAATAAAGAGGCAGAAAAGCCCTCAAATGAAACTGGGGCGGGAGTAACTCCCAGTAAAGAAAAAAATGAAGAGAGGCCAAAGAGACTCAGTGGTGCAGGGAAGAAAAGGCTGGCATATCTAATCAAGAAGGGCCTTAGTAAGGAGGAGGCATACGCCAAGGCCTTGCAACCTATGGCCGTAGACCAGAAACCTGGGGGCATTAAACATGGCCCAAAAAGGCAAAGGTCTGAAGAGGAGACGCCACCTGAATCCTCACTGAAAAAAAGGATAAAGGATGATAAAAAACCATCCACCTCGCAAGCTGCTAAATCAAAGCAGTCAGACAACCCATCGGTGTCCACACAGAGGCGGCCCACTGCCTCATATAAGGACATAACAATGGGAGTCAAGACTGCGGTTCTAGCAAGGGACTATCCAAATACGTCCCTCACAACCCAGCAAATGGACTCCATCCAGAATATGATTTTGGAAAAAGTTGTAGCTGGCAAAGATCAGGCCATAAAACCTGCTTTTCTTGGCTGTACTTACAAGGCAGGATACCTAGTCTTGCACTGTAAGGACAGCATGTCAGCTGAGTGGGTGAAAACAAATATCACCGACACATCACCATGGGAGGGAATCTCACTGAATGCCATAGAGGAACATAAGATTCCTCAATCTCGCATTGCAGTGGGATACTTCCCAAACTCGACTGCGCTGGAGACGAGCAAGATCTTGGATCTGTTACAGGGACAGAATCAGGGTCTCCTCGTCGAAACGTGGCGTTTATTAAAAAGAGCCGAAAAAGGCTCTCTGGTCACGTTGGTTCTTTCCGTGGACCAAAAATCAGCAGCTAGTGTGACGAAGTCAAAAGGGAAGCTAAATTTCCGGTTTGGCCAAGTTGTACTCAGGCTCAAGGCTGAGAACATAAATGCGGATGCGCTTGTTCAACAGATGGAGGCAGTGGAGTTGGAAGAAGAGGACGAAAGCCCTCCTTCCACATCAGAAACTACAAAATGAGGTGCATCCAGGCAAATCTTCATCATGCTAAGGCTGCATCAGCCGAAATTAGCAGAAGATTTGCTGCTGGCACCATCAACATAGGGCTTATACAAGAGCCCTGGATATCAAGAGGCCGCATACGAGGCCTCAATGTACAAAACACCCAGGTAATTTATGACATGCGCGCAGTCAAACCAAGGGCTGCGCTTATCATAAACACCAATATTAATTACTTGCCTCTTACAGAATTTATGGATGGCGACAGTGCAGTGGCGCTAGTCGAGTTGAACTCCAATGGAAACAGGATAGAGGTTGTTATTGCCTCAGCCTACTTCCCGGGGGACACAGACGAAGCACCACCTCTGAAAATAAAGGGACTAGTGGATTATTGTAAATGCCATAGGAAAACCCTCATCATTGGCTGTGATGCGAATGCCCACAATACAGTATGGGGAAGCACTGATACAAATAAAAGAGGTGAGTCACTCCTAGAATACTTATTATATCTGCAGTCTAGGATCACTGGAAACACATTTTCCATTACATCACCTGAGGAATTAGATGCATCAGTCGAGAGACTAACTGATGCAATCATATCCTCATTTCAAGACAACTGTCCTGTCAGGATAAAATCCTCCACGAAGAGGGTACCTTGGTGGAACAGAAATCTTGGGAAACTGCGAAGAAAGGCAAGACTGGAATTCAACAGAGCCAAACAAACTGGAAATTGGGAAGAGTACAGAGAGACCCTAACCACTTACAACAAGGAGCTAAGGAAGTCCAAGAGAAAATCATGGAAACTTTTCTGTGAAGATCTTAAGGACGTCCCGGCCACAGCCAGGCTGCACAAAGCACTTTCGAAGGGGGGCACGAACCCGATAAGCACACTGAAGGGGCCAGATGGCACCTATACAGATACTTTCAAAGGGACACTAGAGCTTCTACTTAGAACTCACTTTCCTGATTGCAGGTTTGGAGCTTCGGACGCTGAAACTCCAGCAGCATGGCCGCATGCTCAGCGAAGGGTGACGAACCAGGTCATCAGGAAAATAGTGACCTTTGAGAGGATAAAATGGGCTGTAAATTCTTTCAGACCTTACAAGTCACCGGGGCCGGATGGTATCTTTCCGGCCCTGTTGTCAAGAGGTGGTACCATCCTCTATCGGAAGATGGTTAACATATTTCGATCAAGTTTAACAATAGGACATGTCCCAAGGACTTGGAGAGCGGTAGGGGTCATATTCATACCCAAGGGTGGAAACAGACCCCCAGAATCTCCCAAGTCCTACAGACCAATTAGTCTATCATCTTTTATGTTGAAGACGATTGAAAAACAATGGGACCAATACCTCAGGACGGAGGTACTTTCCATGAGACCTCTGCATAGGCTCCAATTTGCCTACAAGAAGGGCAAATCAACTACCACGGCACTGCACAATATTGTTCGGGATATTGAAAAGGCCATGGAATCGAAGGAAATAGCCCTGTGTGCATTCATGGACATTGAGGGTGCCTTCGACAATGCGAACTTCCTCGCAATGGAAACAGCACTCACTACTAGAGGAGCTGATCCTGTGATAGTACGATGGGTCAGCTGCATGCTGAACCAAAGGTCGATTAGGGCCTCACTTGGATCCACGGATCTCACAGTCACCGCGGTTAAGGGATGCCCACAGGGCGGAGTATTATCTCCCCTTCTATGGTCTGTATTAGTGGATGACCTGATCGGGCTACTTAACCGGAGGGGACACAGAACCATCGGCTATGCGGACGATATCTCCGTAATAATCAGGGGGAACCATGCAGGGACGATTACGGACCAAATGCAAGACGCCCTAGACAAGATGCATGAATGGTGCACTTCGGAAGGGCTATCTGTTAACCCAGCGAAGACGATCATTGTACCATTTACCAGGAAAAGTGTGATTAATTTACCCAGTCTCTGGATGGGTGGCATCGAGATAGTTCCCAAGGAGAGGGTAAAATATCTGGGTCTCGTCTTGGATATGAAACTCACTTGGGAACCGCACCTCGAGTCAGTACTGGGAAAGGCCACGAGGAGCCTTTGGACAGCGAGGCAACTACTTGGTAGATCCTGGGGTCTGAGCCCCAAAATGACCTTCTGGATATATATCCAGATGGTGAGACCAACCATACTGTACGGGGCTCTGGTATGGTGGAGGAAGACTGAGCAACGGACAACTATATCGAGACTGTGCAGGTTACAAAGACTTGCATGCCTATGCGTCACAGGGGCCATGAAAACAACCCCAACGTTGGGTATGGAAGCTCTTCTGAACCTTGCACCGCTCCATCTAGCTATACAAGAGGAGGCAGCTATAAGGGCAATCTCTATCTACGGAAAAGAGAACCTTAGGGCGGGCAACCTAACTGATCATCTGGCTATCCTCAGGGGAATCGGGGACATACTTGATATGTCTCAGGCGGGCGACCATATGGACCCGGTATACTGTTTCGACAGGAAATACAGGGTCCTCTTCCCCACAAGAGAAGAATGGTGCGCAAACCCAGGATGGCTAAGAGATGGATCGCAAATGTGGTACACGGACGGCTCAAAAACGCTCCAAGGAGTTGGGGCGGGAATAGTGGGACCTAGAGCACACAGGTCTATAACATTGAGCAAGGATACGACAATTTTCCAAGCGGAACTTTACGCGATACTGGAAACTGTGGATATCCTATCCGATAGAGGACACAGGGGAATAGGGGTTAAGATATTCTCGGACAGCCAATCGGTTCTTAAGGCCCTGAGAGGCTGATTATTACTGGAATGTCAAAACAGGCTCAATGACCTGGCGACTCATAATCAGATTACTCTGATATGGGTACCAGGGCATCAGGGGCATGCCGGGAATGAGATGGCGGACATCTGTGCGAGAAGAGGGGCTGAGGGGAACTTCATTGGACCCACCCCTTCTTTTGGTTTCAACAAAAGTCTCCTTAAAGGGGAGATTTCGAAATGGTCATCGTCCAGGATTGCACAACATTGGAATGACATCAATGGATTATGTCACTCCAAGAAATTCCTACGCTTTGACGCTGGGAGGGCGGATCTAGCTCTACGTTGATCCTATTGCGAACGTATTAAACTGTTAGGGACAGGGGAAGCACAATAGATCAGCAATGGTCGCAGTGCAAAAGGCTATCCTGGGCCAAACCCCATTTCATTACTTACTTACTTACTTAACACACGTATTGTAAACCAACGTTAACATCAAATAATTTAAAGCAGCTACTCACCTACTTTAAAGCGATGTTAAAATATTTTATTGTTTTGACAAACAAAGTTTTGTGAACAAAATTATTGATAATATTTGAAATTGTGTGGATTTGTGAAATAAAAAAATGGATATATTAAATTTAATGAACAGAATTGGTAAAATTAATTTTTATTTTATGCGAAAATTATTTTCCAATAAAATTTTTTATTTAGAACGTGCCGCAATTAACGTCTGCCACATAAAAATTAAGGAAACTGGTGCTGATGCCGCGTAATATTACAAGAAAATGCTATACTTAGAGCATTTACTGGAAAATATTTTTAAAATCAATTAAATTAAAATACATAATTGGAAAACATATATTGACATACATATATATGTATATATATCTTGATATTATTTTGTTTTTCATTTAGAAATATTTATTTAAATACATATGTACATCCTTTTAGGTTCTTGTAATATCAAAAAATAACAAATAAAATTAATAAAACAAATACTAGTTCAAATATTGCAATGTAAATCAAATAAGGAATTGGTTTTATTTTAATTTACTTAACGTTTGTACTAATGCAGACTAGGTGACCAAAGCAAAAAACATAATATTAATATTAAAAAGTTTTAAATAACTTAAAAGTAATTCCGTCTTTTTCCTTTTTTCACTGGTATTATTCTCATTGCTTATCTGTAGAACGAAATTTATAATTAACATACTCGTATGTATGTAAGTATATTTCTTAGCTAAATAATGTAAATATACAAAACTTTATAGTGATGTACATACAACCAAAACGAGTAAACAAAGCTCGTTCTTCAGGTAATCGGTTTACAACCTTTACAAAAAATAGGCGTATTTATTATTTTGCATTGCGATAAATCTATTTAGTTTATGTTTTTTATGTACTATAAATATCAATTTACATCTTAAGTACCGAAAAATGACATTTTATATTAAAACTATGCAAAACATTATCAATATATCCGACTATCCGGATGAATAATATTCGTTTGTTTTCCATCGTTAACTACAAAGAGACAAGAGAGACTGATGGTGTTGCCAGTATCAACATGTAAAATTTATTAAAGCATACACTAGCTAAAGTACTGTTTTTGCATACGAATTTTTAACATAGATTTGTTAGCCTTAAAGTCTTTGGTAACTAATGTGAACTTCAAGCCTCAATTAAGTTTTTTTTTAATAAGGCTGTAAATGTTTAACATAGTTACAAGGATCTACTTTAAGTAATTGATTTAAAATTACTTCTTTTTCGTCTTCACTTTCTGAAGATGATGTATCCATTAATTCCATTATCATATTCAACAATATGCCTTTATTTTGGAAGGATTGGAACTGGAAGCTGTATATGTTGTTCCTGAAGCTCCCGGCAATTCATGAAACTCCTGACTGATGCGTTTGATTGTGCTGCCTTCACATCTGTAACTACAGTTTTTAAATAATAATACTCTTCCATTGCTTATAAAAAAGAAATAACCTATTTTTATTTTAATTTAAAATATTTTAACAAATACAATTAAACTTTTGTTTTGTTTTTTATTACTTTGAAAACTTTTTGCAAAATATTTCACAAATAAAACTTTTTTGTTTACATTTTAATTGGTAAGAACAAGCAGTCAAAACATCTGTTCGAACTTGCAAAATTTTACTGAACAAAATTTCTCCAGCAAGTTATTCAAATGTCAATTTTCTGACTCTCTTTCTCTCAATTTAAATAAATTTTCTTGCTGGAGAAAATAAACGAACAACATCCAGTAATATTTTGCACAATTTGTTACAAAATATTACGTAAACAAACAGACCTGTATTCATTGCTCGAACTAATGATCTAATTATTAATATTTACAAATACCCTGTCCTTAACAACTACTGCAAATTATACAAAATTACCCCATTAAGTTCAAAACACGGTAATTTAATTCTAGACGACAACATTGCTCTATGTAAAAATAATTATGTATAAACGAACAACTAAGTGTAGTTAAGTATTTTCTTAGCAAAAATATATGCCAAATCAACAACAGCACAAATGACTGTAGGTTGCCAATATCAAATATGTAAGAGAAATGCTAAGTGTGATATCCAGTGACAACAAAAGTATACAATGCATATTTGCATATGCAAATGCATATTACAGTCTTCCGGGCATGTTTGTGGCTTCAAGCATATAAAAGCATATTTTGGGCGTTTCAACTATTTTTACTTTGCACATACATTTTGGGCAGTGTAGACAACATCTGTTTATTTCCTTATGATGGCAATATAATCTTCATAAATCTTTGCATCAGGCAACGCCTATCTTTTGCTCATTTATAATGAAAATAAAATGTTAAACGCGTCGCCATGCCAAAAGAAAAAGAATGCCTTAGAGAATTTTTGTCTCGCGTGTCAAAAATATTTCCGGGAGTATTTCGTACAGATAACTCAGTTTTGTTCTGCAAAATATGCAATTGTGCGATATCAGCATCGAAAATATTTTCCGTGAAGCAGCACCTGGAAACGGCAAAACATAAGGCATTTGTGCAAAAAAAAATCATTATTTTCGCAAACCCTCCTGACGGAACACCAGCAAGAAAACGACACATTTCCAATGGACTTATGTAAAATGTTCATGGCGGCCAATATACCTCTCCACAAAATAAACCACCCATGCGTCAAAGGGTTTTTTGAGAAGTACGTAAATGAGAGTGTTCCATCTGTGTTAAATCTTCGCGTTCGATATGTACCACAGATATACCAAAATGCAGTTAACGATATGAGAGCTAAAGCGAACAAAAGACGTATTTGGATTTCCATAGATGAAACGACCGACGTGGAGCAGAGGCGTGTAGTCAATTTTGTTTTCGGTGTATTAAATAATACAGAAGATGCCAGCGAACGTGAAAGATGCTACCTTTTTTAAGGAGCGCAAGTAGATTCTGCAAATGCCAATACCATGGCTACATTCGTCATCGATTCTATATCTTCCCTATGGCCGAATGGTTACTTAACAAAAAAAATCTAATTCTTGTTTAACTCTACTTTTACTTCTTGCAGGAATCCAATATGAGAACGCGTTGCTAATTGTAACAGACGCGGCTGCTTACATGATTGCTGCGGTTTCAGCCTTGAAGACACTTTTCCCTAAAATGATACACTTAACGTGTTTTGCGCATGGTATTCACCGCCTTTCCGAATTTATAAGATCTGAATTTCCAGCCGTTAACAAATTAATATCTTCTACAAAGGCAGTTTTTTTTAAAGGTAAGTGTTTATTTTACTAACTGCAGAACGAATTATTAATTTTATGTTTATATGAAGGCTCCATCGCGTCGTCAAGAATTTCAAAGAGCTCTACCTGGCATTGCGTTGCCACCAGTTCCATGCATTACTCGTTGGGGTAGTTGGCTGAAAGCATCACAATACTATTGTGAGCATTTTGAGGACGTTAAGAAAGTTGTAGAATCGTTTGACAGCGAAGAGGATGAAGCAATACGTATTTCCAAAGAGCAATTTAAATTAAGAGAAACGGTCAACGAGCTCGGGTATTTAAAGTGTAACTTTTCAAATATAACAAGCAGCATTTTAAAACTACAAGAAAGAGGCCTATCGCTAAAGACAAGCATTGAGATATCTGAGGAAATACGCCAGTAATTGAATTTAATGGAAAACAAAATATTTTCTAAGAAATTTGAAGCTATTATAAAACGTAACACAGATTACAAGACTGTGCTCGACATTTATAATGTTTTGTTTAATCGTGTCGTTGCAAAGGAGGAGTACACTAAATTACTTTCGCCAGCAGAACTTGACTCTTTTTCGTATGGTAACTTGTTAGCATATAATCGCAGAAAATTCACATTTGAGAATTTAAAGCAACACTTGGTAATATATTGCAATTATCAATCAATGGACTGAATCTTGTTAATGTTATATAATTTATATAATATAAAAAATAATTTAATTTAATAAAAACACTCTGTGATGAGTTTTTATTAACCCTGCACGGTTACTGTTCGTCGAATCGACGAAGATCATTTACTCTTTATCATATAACTTTTTTATGTGTGCTCCAATTACTCTCTTTTTGTCAACAACGGTAGTTGATGACGAGAGCCTCCAGTGAGGAGACGTACGCTGGATACTTAGGTCTCTTAAGTTGAAATTCACAGGTGTGTATTCGTCTCAACGACGAAGAGCAACTTTAGTGCGACTTTTTTTGTTTGTAGGGTAGTAAATATGTTGTTTTATTTTGTTATGTTTTTTTATTGTTTTGCATTAGTTATGGTAGAATTATTATAAACTAATTTATTTTAAGCAATTTGTTACTGTTGATGTTAAATATACATTAAATAGAAGAGAAAATGAGCTCTAAGAAAGTATTAACAGACGCTCACATCGAAAGATTTTTAAAAAGTTGTGACAACGATTTCAATTTCTTGGATGCTTCAGAACCATAAATTCGAAAACAGGAAAACCCAGCATGGTAGAATTTTACAATCAGACAAAAGGCGGTATCGACAGTTTGGATCAAATGTAAACCGTTGTATCGTGTTCGCGAAAAACCAACAGGTGGCCCATGTGTCTATTTTTTGGAATGTTAAATATTACTTCTGTAAACAGCTACGTGATATATACTCACAATATGTTCCTTAAAAATCAAAAACCTAAAAACCGACGGCATTACCTGAAAGATCTGCATGAATTTCTCCTGGCTCCATATTTGCGAGGCAGATTCGAGACTCTTACCTTGCAGACATCAATTAGGGAAAAAATTAAAAATATAACACCCAATCCACAAGATGGTGTCATAAATGTTGATAAAGAACCAAAAAATCGTAAAATTTTTCACCTCTGTCCATATAGCAAACGCAGAATGACGAAAACTACAGTAATATATGCAAGAAAAGCATCCGTGGTGAACACAAAGTTGAACTTTGTATCTCATTCGTAAAAAACAGGCTAATAACCAAAAATCTTTTTGTTTTGTATTATTTGACTGGTCAGCTTTAAAGACGGTGTATGAGATAAGTTATTTTTATTTTTAATTTATAAGTTTTTGTTTTCTCAAAAATGTAACTAGTATGAAAAAACCCAAAAAAAGAGCTCAAATTCGTATCGAATTTTAAGGAAGAAAAATAATTTTAAATTTTATTTTTTATTTTTTTCTGTATTTTTTAATAAAATGCTTAACTGAAAACGATTTTTGTTTATTTTTTAATTTAAAAATCGTTCCGCTATAACTTTTTTTAAATTGTTCGTCGATTCGACGAAGAGTAGCAACAATGTACTAAAATTAAGAGTAACTTTCCAGGATTAAAAATAAAATCTAGTCGGTGAATAAAATTTACTACAAACTAAACTTTTTGAGCATTTTTTATCAGGGGGGTTATTATGTATTTCTATTCGAATCGAAAAGGCTTTCGAAATGAATTTCCGAATCGAAAGGAAAATGGTATTATGTAGTACGTTCGAAAGGCCTGCAGAGTTGTGTTTGCAATTTTAAGGGAAATTTTAAGTAATGGCAGTTTCTATATTTTAAAACTTGGCAGCACTTTGCATTGTTTTATACAAACGTCAAATTTTTTTAAAAAAGTTCAAACTGCAAACTAAAAAATTCACAAGTGAATAAAATGGATAGTGTTTTATTGTGGGAAAGTGATGAAGATGATTGTATTCCAGAGAGAATTCAAAGAAAATTTATAAGATTTACATTAAACATTATGAATCTCAGTGAAAATTCGTGAGTAATATATTTTCATAAATGATTCGTATATATGATTGAATTTAACGCAAAAATATTTCTTAGATTTATAAAAAATTTTCGCCTTAATAAAGATGCATTTCTGTACGTGTTAAACTCCATTAATAATGACTTAAAAGCACCGCAAACATCCAGCGCCATCCCTCCTATGTTGAAATTGGCATCCACATTGAAATTTTTAGGGCAAGGTGGTTATCAACATCAGATTGGCCAAGACCGCCTGTTGGGAATGTCGCAGTCATATATTTCTATTTGTTTGTCGGAGGTATTTGAATCAATAGAAAAAAATCTTTGTCCTAAACACATTGTTTTCGGAATGAGTGAAGAGAAAAAAATGGAGGCAAAAAGATTTTTTTACAGCAAATGTGCAATACCTGGAGTTATTGGAGCAGTGGATGGAACTCGCATACAAACAATAAGGCCAAATAACAATGAGCATTTATATTTTAACCGAAAACTTAAGCACAGTATAAATGCTAAGGCGGTAGGGTTTAATAAAGAAAATAAATGTATATGCCAAATTATTATACAACGTAAATTTTTTTATTAGGTTTGCGATCATGAATGGACGTTTTGGAGGCGCTTGTCATGATTCTCACATTTGGAATTTGTCAGAAGAAAGGCAATATTTGAAAAGAAAGTTTCAAGATGGAGATACTGGTACTAGAATTCTTGGTAAAATATTTATACAAACTCTAATAATAGCTTACAAAATAAGTCAACATAATTTTGCAGGTGATTCTGGTTATCCCTTGGAACCATGGATATTGACACCATTTAGAAATGCTATTGAGAGTTCCCATGAAGTATTTTTTAATGATCAACATTCCAGAGGAAGATCAATTATAGGAAGAACTTTCGGAGTACTGAAGGCAAGATTTCGTTGCCTTTTGGCAGCGAGAGAACTGCATTACTCCCCACAAAAGGCAGCCCAAATTCTAAACATATGTTGTGCACTACACAATATTTGTTTGATGTACAAAATACAAAGTGACAGTTTGGAAACTGAAGAAGATGCATCTTTATATTTACCTTACAGCAATTCAGAAAGTAATTTGGAGACAAATTTACTAAATATAGCAAAAAGTATTCGAAATGAAATAAAAAATAATATGAGATGAAACTGAATAAAATAATTAAATCACAACTTAAATCAAATATGAATATATGTAAATAAAAATATTTATTTGAAACTTGAATAAAAATTTTAATTCATTGGAGCTACTTAATATTTATATTTGTAATTACATACATATTAAAAACATAAAAAGAAAAATAATTCTTAACAGTATATTAAAAAATAAACAAACAAACATAACACAAAATAATTCATAATAATATTGTAAAAAAAAACTTAAAAAGAAAGTAGGGAAATCTCAATATTTACATCCATTAAATTTTCTTGTTATTTAATTCAAAGATTTTTTCTCTTCTAATTTTGCAATTTTACATTTCGTTGTTTCTAATTGATTATTCTTTAAAAATTCTAATTTCTCCTTTTTCAGATCAAACAAACGTTCCTCCCGTGCTTTTTTTCCATTTAATTTTTCTTGAAAAATTCAAACTTTTCTTTTTTTAGTGTGTACATACACTCCATTATGTCACTGCTCCGTTTTAAGTATTTATTGGCCGTTGAGATATTTTCATTTATTTTGTCTAATTCTGTTAATATTTTTTTTGGTTTTCATCACAGTTTTTTAAAAGTTGTATCGAATTTTCTTGATATTTAATTTGATTGTTTACTTGTTTTTCTAATAAATTATGCTTATTGGATAAACTACCACGGGTATATCGATGTGTAGTATATGATGTACTTAAGGTTGTCTCACTATTGTTTAATTCTATGTTATTGCAAGGTAGTGTAATTTCTACATTTGCGTCATAATCTCTAATACTTGTGGTAGTAGGAATATTTATTTGTGCTCCATATCTTCATGTACCACTCATTCCTTCAATATAGTCATTAATTGCAAGCAGTTCAGCAACTTTTTGCTCCAGCGGTGAAAGGGAACAGTATTTACTTGGTCCACCTCCAGTTCCTGAATTGGAATGCATGTGTAAAAAGGTTACATTGTAAGTAAATGTACTCATATTTATGTATGTGCATGCATATTACAAATACCTTTTCCACTTTTCTACCTCATGCGAAGGTGGACCTGCAGCATTCAAATCTTGCGATACTCTCTGCCATAACTCCCTGCATTTACTTTTGGCATTAGAAACATTTAGGTGTCCTTTTGCCAAATCTGCATGCAATGTCATGAATTCCACCATTATTTCATATTGTCTTGGCTTCGTATATAAATTCTTTTTAGACGTTTCCCTTTAAATAATTTTAAAATCAAAGCACTTAACAAACTTTATTATTAATTAAATATTATAGGTATATACTTACATTTTCAAATGTGTATTCTTAATTTCTTTTATGTATGTAAAAAATAACTATAAAATTTCCGCAATCAAAATAGCATTCGAAAAATGTCTATACGTTAATAACACATTTGACATTTGCTTTCGTACTACATAATTTCAATTTCGAAGGGGATTTTTTTTGGTTTGCGAATGGGATTAAAAAATTCCCTTAATTTACGAACGTTCGGAACTAAATTTCCGAAAATCGCACCACGTAATACCATTTTTACGAATTCGTAAATTTTCCGATTCGAATCGAAATACATAATAACCCCCCAGTTTCTAAGGCATTTTTTAATGTTTTTCGTGCTTATCTAATGCGCATATTTTAAGGTTTTTCGTGCATATTTCTGTTGTCCCTGGTGATATCATATAGGAGTATAACAAACAATTAGAAATCATATATGAAGGCTTTATACTCAGTAACGGACTTCACATTGTTAACAACAGAACTGTTTCAGGGACAAATTTAATTATATTTACCGATGAAGTAAATATAGACAATACTAATTACAGGAATTTACATAAAAGAAGCCATAACAAACACGAAGGATATTTAGAAACACTCAGAATATTAACATCCACAACAGAGAATGCCTTCGACAAATTAGACTCCTTAAAAAGGTTTGTGATCCCATTAGAACAACACCCGATAAAAATATGTTTTATTATCTTAAGAGCTGTTCTTTCAGAAATGATTATATTATATTCTAGCTTCAAACTATTTAAGTACATAAACATTTATAAACAAGCAAAGGTTCGAGAAAGTTTCCAAATACACTTCGAAAAAGAATTACACAGACAAATAATAGAAAGAAACCTGCCATTACCCGCTTAAAATTGGAACAATTTTTTTAAGGAAGGGAAGAGTTAAGGTATAACATAATTACAAATATTATATCATATACATATACATATACATATATTAGCTATATACATATTTACCTTAGATAAACAACTATCAACATCATTATTTCTAAGACAGTAAACGACTATCAATATCATTATTTCTCAGACAGCCCTATGTAAAAGAAAGTATGTATAAATAGTCTGGCTACGAAATCGAGCAGGCAGTCTAATCTAGAATTACACTCCGCGTTAACGCGAGTTAACGTCACTCATATAAGTTAACGTTGCATTTGTTAACAGCAACAAAAATTCAAAATAAACATTTCTGCTGACTTCATGTCTATTAAATTTAAGCGTGTTGTGGGAACATCCGCTAGTTGCAAAACAACCGATCCAGTTACCCGAAATTCCAGGAAATAAATCAGGTGATGTTTGGTGATGGGAAAATAATAATTTTAATATAATGAACATTATTGTTAATTTTAAGTTAGTTCCATTTTGGCATTCAATTAATAAAGGAGCATAGCTCCCAAAAAAATATATTTTTTTAAATTAAAAAACTCATAGAGTTTTAATTGGCGCCCGAGCAGGGACCCGAAGGATAACGCGAACGTTAAAGGCACATGTGAATGCCTCAAGTAGCCGCACGTATAAGTAGTGTGTCAAATTATCCTTTTCGGTCGCCCAAGTGTCCGCGCGGTCGGAACTCCCGCGGTAGTTGTGAAGAACGAGGCCCCCAAGTATCCTGTGTAGAAAAAGGGACGGTGTTGCACACCAGCCGCTTCATTGGACACCATAGTGATATAAGTTTAATAATAAGTGAAAATTTAAAAATCCTAAAATTAAAATATTCAAAAAATAGTATAAGACAAACTAATAAAAAGAAGGAAAATAAAGTTAAATAATAGAATATATAAGCTTCCAAGTGTGAAATATAATAGAAATAAACTAAAAGAAAAGCCAAAGTTTCTAATACCTTTTAAAATAAAAAGTCATAGACTTAAAAGCGGAATCTTGCCCTCAGGCAGAATGTGCAGATATTAATTAATTTAAATAGTGACCATAAGAAACAATTATAAAAACTCGTATAAAATAGGACATAAAAAAAATTATTGGTAAAACCTGCATAAATAAATAATAATAATTATACATAAAAAACCAGGACATTTGTGCAAACACTATAAAAATAATAATAATAATAAATAGTTTATCCTTTTGTAAAGAATTAAAAACGGTAATAAATAGCTCACCCAAAGACTAAACTTTTTTTTCCTTTTGTGTAAGAACTAAAAGTTATAAATAAATCTTTGAAACTGAAAAACAATCTTTCGGTGCAAAAAAATTAAAAATAATCTAGTGGTGTAAAAGATAAGAAAAATATTGCTTCACATAAAAAGAGCTGCTGAAACCTTTCTGATTCTACAAGGATTAATCTCCACTACTCTCATCATCTTTCAACAAACAGATGTCAGCCACAAACATGAGGAACATCATAGTAATGTAAGAAGTTAGTCATTTAAGTTATATGTACATATATATTTCATTATTAAAAATATATTATTAAAAACATATATATACATATGTTGTTATTAAAAACTAAAAAAGGATATTATCAAAGTTTTCAAATCCTGTAATAAAGTAACAATTTCAATATTTTAAATTTCCTCTCGTCAATAATTTCAATAATTAAATTTTTTTTTCCTTGTTTGTTGCTTAAAGTCCACTAACCCATCATATAAAAAAAGAGACAAAGATTAAAAATAAATGTGCTTCTCATAAAAAAGGAAAAAGTTACAATAAAATAGTGCTGTAAGAAATCTCTTAAAATTATTTTATTTGCAAAATAATTTAATAATTTGACAATTCATTCACGTTAACAAATTTTTGCGGTCTGACTGGACAGGACACAAATAATTGTAGGCATATTCTTATAGGAAAGTTCGTGCCAGTATAAATTAATTTAATTTTTAATCGCATAAAAAGAAAAAATGTCGAACCCTAATAACTTGATTAGACCACCGGTGCTACCAGCTGCGCCTCCGCAGGAAAACCAAGTCACATTCAATATGAGAGATTTGGAAAACCAAATTAGAAGAATAGTTACAGAAGCGATTCAGGGTATTAATGGGAATCAGGAAATTGAACAAGGTCAGGCAATTGATCCTCGACATGCAGGACAGTTGAACGATTTGGATAGGATTCCAGATGTAGTTAGGTGCTTAAGAGAGTTCGCTGGTCAACCAGGTGAGTATAGTTCGTGGAGAAAGTCTGTCGAGCGAATTCTAGACATTTATAAGCATTTAAGAGGGACACCCAAATACTTTGGAATTCATAGTGTAGTACGAAACAAAATTGTCGGCAACGCAGATGCAATACTTGAATCATACAATACGCCCTTGAACTGGGAAAGCATAGCCCGCTGTCTGACTTTGCATTATGCTGATAAGAGAGATGTTAGCACTCTCGAATACCAGTTAACTTCACTCGTTCAAGGATCAGAAACTATTCAGGACTTCTACCAGAAAGTCTATAATCACTTGTCCTTAATATTAAACAAAATTAGCTCTATGGACATAGGACAGGAGTCATTGAATCTCTTGACCCAGACCTATAGGGATAAAGCACTTGATACCTTCATAAGAGGGTTGAAAGGAGATCTGCCTAGACTTTTGGCCATGAAAGAACCAACAGACCTACCAAAAGCATTGCACCTATGCCTAAAACTGGAAAACCAAAGTTTTAGAACCAGTTATGCGCATAATAGGAAATTCATACCTATTCCTTCACGGAACCATGCTACATTTATTCCTGAGTTAGCGCATATACCTCCACCACCGCGACCAAGAAAACCAACTGCAAATTTCCAAAGACAGCAACCTCCCCAAGGATTTAACTATTATCAAAATCAAGGTGCCATCCCAAAATACAATCAATACAACCAGCACAACCATGCTAATTATGCACCTCAAAGACCTTTTGCAGCAAAACCACAACCAAGGCCTGAACCTATGGATGTGGATCAGAGTATGAAGACCAGGAACATAAACTATATGAATAGACCCGTGAACAATGGCTTTTTTGGAAAAAGACCGCCTCCAGCGCATCCGGAAGCGCGTAAACAAACCAGAAATTTTCATCTAAACCTGGAGTCAGCCAAGGGTTCAAATAAACAGGAGACAGGGGAAACTGATGAAATCAACGACTATTGGCAGACAACAGAAACAGAAATTTGCGGACGAACTTTAGACGAGTACATTGATAACCAGGCTGACTGTATTAAAGACTATGACTCCTTAAATGAAATACATTTTTTAGATTGAACTCGTCCACCCTACCATACTTTGAATGTAGGATGGACAACGGACAGATTATTAAGATTTTAATTGACACCGGCTCAAACAAAAATTATATAGCTCCAAACCTAGTTGAAAAATATATTCCAAATAAGGAAAATTTTTACGCAAATTCCATAGGAGGAAAAGTACAAATTCGTTTTCATACAAATACATATCTATTCGGACAAACAAACATTCCAGTAAAATTTTACTTACTACCGGAACTAAAAACTTTCCACGGAATCGTCGGTAATGACACTCTTAAAGACCTAAACGCCATTATTCACACTAGATATAATTACATGACGCTAGGAAACGGAAGTAAGGTTCTCCTTAAACAACTTGAAGCGGACAATATTAACATGGCATCACTTAGGACAAACCACATGACTCGAGAACAAAAACAGAAATTGGGCAAAATTGTTCCAAATCATACAAATCTTTTTTCCGAACCCGATATGAAATTAACTTATACCACAAAGGTTATAAGGGAAATTCGAACAAAGAACGATACGCCAGTATATACTCGATATTATCCCTACCCCATGGCTTTAAAAGCCGAGGTGGAAAAACAAATTCAAGCAATGCTTAATGATGGCATCATAAGGCCATCACGTTCTCCTTACAACTCTCCGGTATGGATTGTTCCAAAAAAACCGGATTCAGCCGGAAATAAACAATACAGAGTTGTAACGGATTATAGAAAACTCAACGCGGTCACCATAGCAGACAGATATCCAATTCCGGATATCAATGATGTTCTTGCGCAACTGGGGAATAATAATTTTTTTTCAGTACTCGATTTAAAGAGCGGATTTCATCAGATCCCGCTAAAAGAATCTGATATAGAAAAACCAGCTTTTTCCATTAACAATGGAAAATATGAGTACACAAGATTACCTTTTGGCTTGAAAAATGCCCCTTCTATTTTTCAAAGAGCGCTTGATGACATATTACGCGAATGTATCGGAGTGTGCTGTTTCGTTTATATCGATGATATAATTGTTTTCAGTCGAAATGAGGACGACCACATCCGTGATTTAGAAAAAGTTTTCAAAATTCTTGAAAGTGCAAACATGAAAGTCCAGTTGGACAAATGTCATTTTTTTAAAAATCAGTTGAGTTTCTAGGTTTTATTATTTCTTCTGAAGGAATTTCTGCGAATCCAAAAACAACGGAAGCTATTTCTAAAATTCCGCCACCGAAAACGCTAAAAGAGTTAAGATCATTTTTAGGCCTGTCAGGGTATTATCGTCGTTTTGTTCAAGATTACGCAAAACTTGCCAAACCTCTGACATCCCTTTTAAGAGGGGAGGAAGGACATGTGTCAAAAAATCAATCCTCAAAAGTTAAAATTAATTTAGATTCAGAAGCTATGTCGGCTTTCAATAAAATAAAGTCAACTCTCGTTTCTGGAGATGTAATGTTGGCATATCCAAATTTTAATAAAGAATTCGAATTAACTACAGACGCATCAAGTTTTGCCCTGGGTGCAGTACTTTCTCAGAACGATAAATCAATTATTTTCATATCTAGAACTTTAAGCAAAACTGAAGATAACTATGCCGCTAACGAGAAAGAGATGTTAGCGATAATTTGGGCATTGAATTGTTTAAGAAATTATTTATACGGTACTACTAAGGTTAATATTTATACGGACCATCAGCCGCTTACGTATGCGTTAAGCAATAAGAATAATAACACCAAAATGAAACGCTGGAAGGCAATTTTAGAAGAGTACAATTATCAATTGCACTATAAACCAGGGAAAGCGAATATTGTCGCTGATGCCTTGTCAAGAATCCCTCCTGAAATAAATACATTAACGTCTAGTGAACACAGCGATGAAAGTTCTTCACATAATTTGATATATTTTGTAGCGGTACCCATTAATGTATTCAAAAATCAAATTTTTCTTAATCAAGGTCAAAATCAGTCATATCAATTTAAAATAGTTTTTCCAACATACCACAGGCATCTCCCCCCGGGGGCACGGTCAATACATCTTGTCTTGGTGGCTTGGTGTTGTGCTTCCTGGGGTATAGGGTTATCAGGTTTCCGGACCTAGGCCTTTTTGCTGATAACCCCTAAAAACTTGTATGTTGCTACCCAATCCCTGAAACAATAGGGCAACGGGCGCGCATGCAAGTAAATTAAAGGTGAAAGTGGGTTCGCTCGCTCGTCCGGTAAGTGGGTAATCTGGTTTTTCCAGACCTTGACCTTTGGCCAATTACCCCTTGAACTTATATGTTACTACCCAATCCCTGGACATAACAGGGCAACGGGCGTGCATATATTTAATTTAAGGAAGTAGCTCTGCCTATGCTTGTCTGGGTAGAGGTGCTACCGATAACTCAGGTTTGCACGGGACCTAAAATCGGAGGTGTTTTTAACACGCGGCTGACCAGAGTCCTATCTGGTGCCACGGGAACCAGTAGCCCCTAGGACGTGTCCTAGACTGGTTATTGGTGAGGCCCCTTCGGGGATCACGTGGTGGCTGTGGTTAAAACCCAAAGATACGCGGGAAGAGTTATGGGTCAGATGAGTGTGTCTGCAAGAGGTGCTAGTGACTGATTGTAGATGCTCTCTTCAGGCCGTATATCTCTAGGTGTTGTTGCTATTCGACAAAGCTACTCTGATGTTTTGCAGTGGGCGAAGCCTCAGGTAAGATGGGGGCACTATTTTGCTGCCGGGCCATTGGGGTAGTAGGAGGTTAGATAGCTCCAACAATTCAGCAAAGTGTCTGTACATGGTTCTGCAGCCTGTACAGAATTTGCTACCAAGTTGTCCCTCGTAGGCGCACATGTCGTTCCTCACCCGGCATGTGCCCCTGGGAGGGGTGACGGGACGGTGGTGAACGGCTTTATTCACCCAGTGCGAAGAGCACCGTCAGGTAAGGCCTTCGGGCAGGTACTGACGTAAAATATTTGACAAATATACCACAGGCATATAGTTACGGAGCAACATTATGAATCAGAAAATCTAATACGAATTTTAAAACGATATTTAAATCCATCTGTCGTTAACTGCATTAAAACTGATGAACATATTATGGGAAAAATCCAAGAGATATATCCTTTCCACTTTAGCAGGTACAAGGTAAGATTTACACAATTACAAGTCGAAGACGTCATTAGCGAACAAGAACAGGAAAATTTAATTTTGCGTATACACAATCGAGCACACCGAAATGCCCGTGAAAATAAAATTCAAATTATCGAGAAATATTATTTCCCTTCCATGAACAATGAAATTAGTAGGATAATAAGGAATTGTTTGGTCTGTAAAGAAAATAAGTATGATCGCCATCCTGCCAAACCAGATATTCAGCCAACCCCCATTCCACAATTTCCTGGACAAATTGTCCACCTCGATATCTTTATAACAGATAAGCATTCGGTTTTGACAGCCATAGATAAATTTTCTAAGTTTGCGGTAGCAAAAGTAATTAAATCCAGAGCCGCAGAAGATATTAGACAACCTTTGAGGGACTCTCGAAAGCCTGAAGGAATTACACCTCAATAATACTCGGAGCATTGCAACAATAAGAATGGGAACTACTATAAATGGAGTTTCAAATATGGTTTATTTACTAATTCTTTTTGTTATTGCCTCCTTGATTCTTCATCTATACAAAATGTCGCAAAGGGTAAATGTGGTCCATTTAATGACAGAAACTACATGTCCACCACCTGACCCAGGAATTATCCTAAGAAATATCCAACCTACAAACGATATGACATCATCAAATAATCGAATAAATAGCATCCCGTATTTCTAATAAAACAATTGGGTGCAATTGTTCTTAAGAGGGGAGGAGTTAACGTTGCATTTGTTAACAGCAACAAAAATACAAAATAAACATTTCTGCTGACTTCATGTCTATTAAATTTAAGCGTGTTGTGGGAACATCCGCTAGTTGCAAAACAACCGATCCAGTTACCCGAAATTCCAGGAAATAAATCAGGTGATGTTTGGTGATGGGAAAATAATAATTTTAATATAATGAACATTATTGTTAATTTTAAGTTAGTTCCATTTTGGCATTCAATTAATAAAGGAGCATAGCTCCCAAAAAAAAAATATTTTTTTAAATTAAAAAACTCATAGAGTTTTAATTTATACACACACAAAACAACCCTCTTAGCTTGAACTATTACAGTGATAAAAGAAGAAACATGTTTCTGCATGAAACATGTTCAATCATGAAAGTAGGAATTAAGACATTTTATGACAGTAAAGGTTAAGTCATAAATCATAATAAGATAAAATACGGACTAAGTGTTAAAATAAGAATATCAATAAAATTAAGTTGTTTTGATAATAAAGGTTAAGTCATAAATCATAATAAGATAAAATACGGTCTAAGTATCAATAAAATTAAGTTGTTTTAAAATATTGTAAGAGATAAAAAAGGTCAACTAGAGATAAAAATAATATTGTCATTTAACATAATATTAGAACCGAATGTTTCTTTGTGTTGTTAAAACAAAGAAACACTAAGAATAATTTTTAGTATTTAAGACACTAACTTACAAGTTAAGCCAGTTAAAAATAAGTAATGAAGACGAATAGTCGTCGCGGTATTTGTAATTCAAATAATCTTAAGAGAAATTAGAAATAAAAATAAAGGACCCATAATAGTCCCAAAAATATATATTTTTTTATTTCTCTAAAAATCAAATTAATTAATTGGCGATCCTGCCAGGAGGATAATTAAATTTATTCTTCAGAGAGCTGACCATCGAAATCCTTGTCGCACCAAGGACGTAAACATTTTTGTAATCCTTTATATAGAAGGACAGTGAACAATAAAACTTCATAAGACATAAGTAAAATTCGTGTAACGAAAAAACTTGGCAATCCTTTGTATAGGAGGATAGTGAAAAAGTTCATTCAAAAAAATAAATGAAAAAACAAAAACGTGGAGCAACATTCGACCAGAACAGACTACTAGAATACCCGATATCTACAATGGCACAAAATATTGATATTACTATGCTAATACAGCAAATGGCAGCTATGCAAGCCACCACTGAAAATATGAAAATTGAACACCAGAGACAAGTTCAAGATCAAATCAAATTACAAATGAAAACCAGGTAAAACTACACGTTTTTAAATCGTCCTTGATGGTAACATAAACAACTACAGAATATGGAGAGAAGATGCAACAAGAATGATGGAGACCATATCCAGCCTCAGCGTAGAAGCAATATACGCTCAGGCACTGCAAATCGTAAAAACAAAAATTCAAGGGAGTGCAGCACAAATTTTAGCTAACCACGGCACGATATTTAATTTCTATGCCATCCCTACAGACACGATAAAACCTATGCAGACACTCGACCCTTGTATGTGCTACAAGATAAAATGAAAAATTGCCACCAGGGAAGGAAAACTTTGGCAGAATTCCACGACGAAATAAATAAATGCTTAAACCTCATCATTTCAAAAATATCGATGTCCAGTCATATTGAAGCTGCAACTAAACACAAGCCGAAGAAGACTCAGTTCGGGTTTTCATAGCTGGAGTAAACAGCAATTTTATCCAGTCGACCCTCTACGGCAACGCACTGCATGACTTAGAGCATGCATATACAATTGCAAGGACAATTGAACATGACAACCAATATCAAAACTTGAGGTTGTCTCACGACACAAAATACCAAAGATTATTTAACAACGAACAACGTATTCAACAGCTCAGGCCACGGAATAGCCATCATCATCAAACTCCAAGATATCAACAAAGACAAGTCGCAAAGATACAACTGTCATCAACCACGTCCAGAACCAATGAACGTAAGTTCAGGGAATACCATCCATCATCAACCTACACGATTCAACCCTTTCAATAATCATCACCATAATCAATCATGGAAAAGAGAAAGGCAACAAAGCGGATCCTTCCAACAAACAAAACACATGAGGAATAACAACATCATCACCAAAGAAGATGACAACCGCAGCACTATAGTAGAAACAGGTACTGTGAATAAGTTAGTTGTTAAGCATTTAAACTAATAAACGGGTTGCCCCATATACGAATGAGTGACAATGAAGAAACATATGATGTATTAGGACCGTTACCTTTCACCGGACACAGGACCTTTCACAACAACGATAGAAGCTACAATAAGAAAAAAGACAGACGAACCCATTTCGTAAATAGGGGAATCATCCAAAGAAGTAATAGCCCTTATAATTCTCCGATATGGACTGTCCCAAAAAAAGGGGCCGTTCAAGTATTACGTAAGCACTATAGGGGGCGGGGGGATCTTTGCTTTGCTTATTTTTTGATGATATTGAGGGTGTGGGGGTCGACATGGTGATTACGTCAGCATTTATTTAATTTTTTACACATATGGCAACCCACACATTATCTATGCTTGAAAACAAAATGCATATTCGGGGATTCCCACAAATAATGAATACGTTTAGGTCAAAGACGTTGATGATCAAGATGTATTGATACATGGTGATAGCAGGAGGTGTTGTTGTACAGCAACAAGAGAGATTTTGTTTTTGGTTGCCTCTTCAATGCTGTCAACCACTAGTATTAAATACAGAATAAAAATCACATAATGAAGAGGAACACAACAACCGTGTATACAATATGTTTTTTCCCTTATTTCTCTCCCTACTCATCTAAAAGAAGCACACAATTTTTGTTTCCTTGAGTGGGGGAATTACCGCGCGCTACTCACTTGTTTAAATTTCTTTCGCCAATATATTGTTTCGTTTTGGTACGATTGACGATTTGACGTGTTGTAAGCAAAGAAAAGTAAATTATTGTTTGTGTTATCGTTGATCCACCTCAGGTTGGATTGTTTAAGATGTCGTTTCAGATAGACAAATCCAAGTTATACCAAAAATTGTTCGAAAGTTTTAAAAAATCTCATACAAATACAAAAGTACAAAATGTTCAGAAGTTAGTTAACGAAGTGTAGCGTAATTATAAGTTACAAGCAAAGTCTGACAAGGAACTTGAAATTATTGTCTCCAAGAGTATTGAAAAAGAATTGCAGGCAGCGACTAAAAATAAATCCAATATACTACATTTTTTTTTCCAAGGTGAGTAATGAAGCAAAAGTAAATTAATCATATATAATGTACTCACTATAGTGTATATGTGTATAATAAGAGAATCATTAGCAGTACCTATACAATGTTTTAATTTTTAGGCAACAAATACCTGTAAGCCTGCAGAAAAAACACAAATCATATCGCCAGCTTCAAATTCTAAAGAACAGAAACAAGACGACATAAAACCCGGAGTGGAATCACAACAGCAATGCGAAAACACAGAAATTACAGATAAACAGCCGAGAGCAAAACCTTCTCAGGAAGTTATTAAAAATAAGATTGCTCTACTCGAAAAAAAATCTGAATGCTTTGTGTTCTGCCAGAGACACTATGCCAAGCCGTATTGAAGTTGATAAACAGATTATTAAGTTGCGCGAAGAATTAAAAACATCGAAACAGTCTTTAAACAGGAAGATTCAAAATGCAGTTTCCCAGAAGAAACACAGAGACGGTATGAAAAGAAAGTTAGAAGATATTTCTCTTGAAAATCCAGAAATAAAAAAAAACTATGCCTGAGAGATTCAGTGGGACGTCCTAGCCTAGAAAACGATCAACCATTACTTTTGAAAACAATTGCGGATATTGCTTTATTTGGGAGTGCAGCAGATGATAGAAGACGAACGGAATCTATTCGCAGTGTAAAAACTCTTGATGAACTCACACAAGAATTACGTAAAATAGGATTTGACATTAGTCGAAGTGCGACATATCTTCGTTTGATTCCTAGAAAATCTAATTCTGCAGAGGGACGAAGACATGTATCGACAGTCCCTGTTAAGCTAACTCGGGCTCAGACTGATCACCACAAAAGCCACTTAGATAGCAATTTTGCTGAAACATCAATCCATTATTTGGAGAATTTAGCATCCATACTTGGACCAGATCAAGTATTTTTCTTATCTCAAGATGATAAAGCTCGGGTCCCCATTGGTGTAACTGCGGCAAATAAGCAAGCACCTCTTCTAATGCACATGGAATATAGAATCCAATTGCCTGATCACGACTGGGTAATCGCTGAGCGGCATAAATTAATACCATCAGTTTATGCTGGTATCAAAATCACTTTCAGTAAGCTAGGACAACCGCAAGCCGTTGGATATTCTGGACCAACATACATCGCTATTCGAAGTGGAAAGCATAGTTCATCTACTGCTTATACTCATGCTCAGGATTTCGAAACGCTTCTCGAACTTGAAGAGTTTCAAGCATTAGCTAAAACTGAACTTGGATTGGTAAAACCAGTGGTAATCATGACGGTTGATGGAGGGCCAGATGAAAATCCGCGTTATCAAAAAGTTATAGGGTTTGCTATACAACACTTTAAGCGAGATGATCTCGATGAATTGTTTTTAGCTACAAATGCTCCTGGCAGAAGTGCGTATAACAGAGTAGAGCGCAGAATGGCTCCTCTTAGTCTGGAATTGGCTGGTTTGATATTGCCTCATGACCATTTTGGATCTCATTTGGATGAACGTGGCTTTACAATTAACGAACATTTAGAAAGATCCAATTTCGAGTTTGCGGGAAATGTGTTAGCTGAGATATGGAGTTCAATGGAAATTGATGGCTATCATGTTATTGCAAAATATGTTGGGCCGAGCGAACAAGATCTTCCTGAGTTTCCAGATATAAAATGGTATTCAGAACATGTGCGTGAAAGTCAATACTTGCTTCAAATTGTAAAATGTAGAAACATAGAATGCTGTCGTCCAAGAAATGGCATATTTAGATTACTAGACAACAGGTTTCTTCCACCACCAGTAAGAGTAAAACAAACAGTTCATGACTTGGTTTTGGATGATGGAGGGCAATTTATCAATCTTCCAGTCAATTTAGCTCTACGCTTAAATTCTTCACTTAAAGATTTCCTGCAAATGCCCTACGATTATTCTTGTCCGACGGTAAAATTAAAGCTATTAAGTCGGACATGCAAAACGTGTGGTCTTTATCATACTTCCGTCAAGTCACTAAATCGTCACATCGAAAAGATCCATAAAAAATCAGATAAGCACACTGATGAGAAAGTTAGGCCTATAAGAGTGGCTGCTCGTCGAGCTAATGAGCTGATGTGCATTATTGAAAATTTAGAGCACCAAGATGTTGAGAACGACGTAGACATTTCAAAATCGGATGAAAGTGAGCAGACACACAACATTGAACAAACATCCAATGTCATCGAAAACTTAGAATCATGGATTCGGGTGTCATGGAGTGAAGACTGTTAATTGAAATTAATGTGTACACCAAAAATTTGAAGAAGTTTGTTTTGTTTCTTTTATTCTCTATGCTGAATACCGTATCAATATAGTTTGTTTAAATAAATATTATATACGATTAAGTCCTCTATCCTAAAGCTATGTACAGACGGTTGTAAGATCTGACAATGTTGTTTGATTTACCAACGTGCTGGCAATGCTCTGACAATTCAATATGGCTACAAAAAGGTACATTGTTAGTTCAGACGATTGTAAGAAAAGCTTACAATTTCATTGTCAGACAACTGTCTGGCAATAAATTTACCTACCAATAAAAATTGTCAGTTCACACGGTTGTTAGATTATTGTACAACAAATTTGTTTTTCGGCATTGCCAGAAAATTTAAAACATTAAATTTACGTTTATGCGCGCGCAGTGTTGCCAGTAGAAATATTTGTCTGACAATGATTTCATTGTCAGGTGCATTACTTTAAGCACTCCTACCAATAAAAAATGAACTTACAACGTCTGACAATTACCTGGCAATAGCAAAGAAGAGCGTTCTCACGATTGGCAGATATCTAACAATATTATTGGCTTACAATAGGCTGACAATGCTTTTTCTACCAACGTTGTAAGACGAAAATTGGCAGTTCACACAGTTGCAAGACATTGTAAGGCATATTTTACTGACAATATTGTCAGATCTTACAACCGTCTGTACATAGCTTAAGCCTATTTTCTTATTTCTAGAATTATAACAGCTGCTTATGACCAATAAAAAAATACAGAATACATTTAAAGAAAAATGCATATACCAATGTTCACGTAAGCATGCGTGGTGGGTGGGGGGGTAAGAGCTTTGCTTACTTTTGTTGACAAGGGGAAGGGGGGTAAATTATTGTAATTAATACGCTTACGTAATACTTGAACGGCCCCAAAGGCTTAGATGAAGACGGACGACCTAGGAAAAGAATGGGGATAGACTACCAGAAATTAAACTCCCATACAATCACTGACAGATATATCATTCCTGACGTGAACATGACAATACAGAATTTAGGAAAGCCAAAACATTTTACGACCTTAGACTTGGAATCAGGATTCCATCAAGTTAGAATAAGAGAGGAAGATAGGGAAAAAACTGCTTTTTGCGTGAACGGTGGAAAGTACGAGTTTATTGGTATGCCATTCGGTTTGAAAAACGCACCATTCATATTCCAAAGGTGTGTCGACGACATCCTAAGAGAATACATTGGAATATTTGCATATGTGTATATAGACGACGTTTTGATCTACTCATCATCACCAGAAGAACATATGAAACATAGAGAGATTATATTCAATGCACTAAATAGAGCAACGCTAAATGTATCCGATGAAAAATCAAAATTCTTCCAAACAGAAGTTGAATATTTCGGTCATATGATTAAACAAACCAAAATCGCCACTAATCCGGAAAAGGTAGAGGCAATTGAAAAATACCCCCTCCCCCAAACACTAAAAGACTTAAGAGGATTCCTGGGCATAACAGGATATTACAGAAAATTCGTACAGGGATATGCTGGTATAGCCAAGCCCTTAACAATTCACTTACGAAGATACAACGGACAAATAGGTAAAAACAAAACGTAGTAGCTGACGCCTTGTCAAGACAATGTATAAATACATGCATGTGGGATTGCGTCCCAGACGATCCACTAGGGCATTAAAGGGTTAAACACCGTAAGACGAGACAACGAAATAGACACTAACACACATGCAGATATATAGACACGACAGACCAACGAATAAAGAATATGAAGACAAAAGTACAAAATGACGAGACGAAATATCAACTTGCTTTTGATAAGAGAAAATAGTAGTAGAGTAAAGTTGAAAGAAAAAGGACGCAGTTGTGGTCATCAAACTTAGAATTGTTGTAAATCAATTAATAATATAAGTTATTAAAATCATGAATTTAATTAAATATTTATAAGTTAAAAAGTTATAAATTAAAATGAATTCAAACCTCACATAATTATTTCTATACCATTTGTAATATTATAATGCAAATGAATTTAATAATAAATATGTGTTAACAACAACTATCCAAAACCACATATGTACATCATCAATTGATACAGCTCACTCAGCCGAAAGCTCCTATTCAGAAATTATCAAACAAGTGAAACAACCTTTAAATGCATATGCCGTTCAAATTGAACTTGTACCAAATAAAAGAATAAATGAAACACGAACCCGTACAATATTTTCGAACAGTTAGGCACACGATAAACTTTACGACCAAACAAAATCTGATCATAGAATTGAAGAAGATATTACAGCCAAACAAAACGACTGCAATACATACCACCAGAGAAGATATTTATTCACTCAGCCCCATTATAAAAAGCACATTCAACACTACACACTTTGTGTATGCACCAACAAAACTAATCGACGTTCAAGAGCAAGAAAAACAAACCGAGATAGTTAAAAAATACATAATAGAGCACACAGGGTTATAAGAACAACATTCAAGAGATACTTGAAAATTATTACTGGCCTGAAATAAAACAACAATGCAAGGCTTTTAACAAAAGGTGTACACCCTGTTTATATGGCAAATGTGAAAGAAAAAAATTATAAAATTATACTATTAATCACAATGATCATCTACATGATATTACTCGCAGCGGTCACATCAGAAACCAGGGGAGCCACAGAAATTAAAAACTTAAATGGACAAAAATATGTTATAACGGGAACAGATGACGTGCTCATTTTCAACGAATTTTCATTTCTATTTCACGTAACCAACATAACAAAAATATTATCACCATATAAACAAATTTTTACGAAAGAATACAAGCCCACCCCTCAGGAAATGATTTGGATGAGGAAAATTTAAATATTGGCAAACCAACTAAATGAACATAAACGCCACACAAGATCCTTAAACTTCTTAGGGTCAGCATTAATTTTTATTACTGGACCAGGCCATGATGATTTCATTAAAATGGAGAAAGCAATAAATGTTTTAATAAACAACAACGAAAAACAACGCCTAATTAATTCAAAGTTCGAAAAACTAATGGACTTATTAAAAGGAAACACGCTAGAGAATCACTTCATCATAGAGCAAGTGCATGACCAACTTCTATTGCTTGTTAGGACAATAAACGCAGCAAAAAATAATGAATATTTCACCTAATCTTTAAATTTAAACGATGTAAAGGAAATAATAGAACACGAATTAATCTTAATGCCTATAATAAACATTTAGGAATACGCTGACATACATATAGCGGGTATAGGCAACTTAGTTATAGCCATCTATAAGTATCCCATATTGAATAATAAATGTAGACTTTTTAAAAATACACCTATAAGCTATAGACACGGTGTTATGAATTAAGTAGATTTATTTTGCCTTTTATTTTATATAATATAATTTAATTAAAAGTTACCCTGTATTGAATTCTCTGTAAGGTAACTCTGTGCTTCTTGAATTTAAAAGTCTGGTAACTTATTTATTTGTTACTCGGTTTCTATATTAGTAACCTGTATTTGGCTTCATAAAGCTTTATTTGAATTGAAACGTACGTATTTTAGACACTTCCAGAACAGACGCCAAGAAGAACAGAATTAAGTAAGTGCACATATACATATATATTTATTATATGAATTATAAATCTAAGTATTTTATTCCTTAGATAATAAAACTTAACCTTAACTCATCACAACAGCTTTGTCAAACCATAGCTACCAGGGTTTACCAAATAAATAATCATTTCAACGCGAATTAAGGTTGTGTTTTAATATAATTCTGGAAAAATCACATTTTGCCGTGACGTTATCGATGCAAGCCGCAACACATGGGAAGATACAAACAGATAATCAAATCGCCCAATGTAACAACGACTACGTCAGAGTGAACCATTGCAAGAATTTTTTAGGGATAAATATCTGTCAGGTAAATAATAAAACAGACACATGTATATTACCACTGCTGACCAATAGGAATAGTAAATGCTCAGTAATACAAGTATACCATGACAAACTTTTAGAAATAGACAAAGGAGTCATATTATTAGACAAAAATCATACGGTTAACAATATCACCACATACACGGACCAAGTCACAATAGATAACAAAACGTACAGAAACATTCACGACAGAATAATCGAAGCAATACACACAAAGCATGATGAAAATTTTGAGATAGAAAAAATTCTAAATTCGAACCGATACAATGCTTTTAATAATATTGATTCTTTAAAGAAACTGATAATACCATATGAACAGCAACCTACAAGATCAGGTTTTTATACATTCATACTTATCACGACAATAATTGGTTTAGTCGACTGAAAATTATCGGACTGAAAATATATACATAAATACATTTTACAATACAGACGCCGATGGAAAGAAGAGTTCTTTAGAATATATTACCAACAGCAGGCAGACAAATTAATTAGATCTCGGGACGCTCTCGCTTAAGCAGGGGGAGAGTTAACGTCACTCACATACACACACAAAACAACCCTCTTTGTTTGAACTATTACAGTGATAAAAGAACAAACGTCTTTCTGCATGAAACATGTTCAATCATGAAAGTCGGAATTAAGACATTTTATGATAGTAAAGGTTAAGTTATAAATCATAATAAGATAAAAATATTGTAAGAGATAAAAAAGGTCAACTAGAGATAAAAATAATATTGTCATTTAACATAATATTAGAACCGAATGTTTCTTTGCATTGATATGAGCTATGATTTTAGCATCGAGCATAGAAGAAGGGCAAAACACAACAACGCAGATGCCCTCTCGAATGCAGACATTGCGTTAAGGCCGAACAGAAAGAGTGTGTCATTGATGTTCGGCTGATGCACATAGACTCTCATGAAGATTGGCCAACGGCGCAGAAGAATGACTCGGAAAAATCATGGCTACTAAAGAGAGTGATAGCCGGCATGCACGAAATAAAATGCCGGCTGATTGCTAAGGCTTACTGGGCGCAATGGAACAGCTTACAGCTGGAAGACGGTTGCTTGTACAATATATGGGAAAGTGCGGATGGCAAAACAACTTCCAACTTAATAGTCGTACCATCGTCCAAGATACCGGAAGTTTTGCGAGAGTGGTGGATTATTTTAGCAAATGACCCAAAGTATACCCCATATCAAACCAGGAATCTCAAACTGTGGTAACTGTTTTCGTCAACAACTGGGTGTGCCGATAAGGTGTTCCGATGGAGTTGCACTCCGATCAAGGTAGAAACTTTTCAAGGAAATGTGCTAGCTATATGGCATAAGAAAAACTACGACAACACCGCTTCATCCGCAATCTGACGGTATGGTTGAAACATTTAACCGCACATTAGCGGAGTAGGTCGGCTGTGCATGACTCAACATCTAGAAAACCAGCGAAAATTGTCTTTGGGGCGAAGCTGAGATTGCCTGGTGACTTGGAATTCGGCATTATAACTATACCAAGAAATGAGGGATTGCTTCACAGGAGAGACTGCACATGCACGACCTGCACGAATTCGTACGTTACAGAATCCGATTGGTCAGCGATAAAATGAAAGCCAGGTACGATGGAGCTGCAAATTCTGATGGATTCCGCGAGGGACACCTGGGACCCACAGAGGAAGAAAGGACTGTCTCCCAAACTACAAACGCATTGGGATGGGCCATACAAGGTGGTAAAGAGATTGAACAATGTTGTGTATAGGATACAGAAGCACAATAGCCCCCAATTTAAAATGAAGGTGGTACATGTAGAGCAACTCCCAAAATATGAAAGCAGTGGCTCTGTGCCTGTTCGGAACGAACAGGCTTAAGCGGGCGGCAGTTTACGAATTTGGTTGTGAACAGTCCCATTGTAATTATTCTAGATAATTATTCTAGATACTGAATTGTCGTTATTCTTATTTGCTTTTATTACTCATTGTAAATGAACACATAACAGCTATACATACATGCATACTTGCTGAGTAGCAAAGCGACGGTGGTGTGAAATGCATACAAACCCTGCAAATAAAATTGGACTACATGATCCAATTTATGCGAAAACGGATATTTACATTATGGTCCACTGTAATGCAGTCATGGACCATGTCATTGTCAAAAAAGAATTTGTAGTTAAGCGACATGTTTTCGTGTTGACACGAATACAATTGAAATTGCTGTTGTTTTTTATTTTGATCTGGTTGCTTCTTTAGTAAGTCGTTATTGTCATTTTATTTTCTTTGGCGTGGCGCGCACATCTTTTTAAAAATAAAAAATGCAGTGTAGTTCGCGTCATAGAAGGCGACTTCTAAAAGCAGAAAAAGAAAGAAGAATCAATAGATTATTAAATAAAAATGATTGGTGCGGGCAAATTAAATTAGCAAATGACGCAACAGATGCTGAAAACATTGAAGTGATGGAATCAGAAGCTTCCAAACACCACGTTGTAGATGATGCAGTTGACACAATTAATAAAAACGATAAATTAATAAGCAATTTAGGGTAGTGGCAGTTAAGTAGCAGAACATCCCACAAACATATGAGGAAACTTTTGTGTATTTTACGAGATTATAGTGTGGATGTGCCTCTTTCTCCAATGACGCTGGTCCAAAAACTTAATTCTAGAGCAGATATAATTTCTGTTCCACCCGGTGAATATGCACATTTTAGCATCGAACAAAGTTTAATAAAAGCAGCTCATGTATTACAAAAATATGACGAAATACTTTACGACATCAATATTGACGGTTTACCTATCTACAAAAGCTCAAGTATGCAACTTTGGCCGATATTAATCAAAGTGCTAAACGATAAAAACATAAATATATTTCTTGCTGGTGTTTATATGGGAAAGCACAAGCCGAATGATGTAAATGAGTTTTTAAAAAAAGAAGTTTCCTATTTGCAACAAAATCATTCGAAAAAATACATTTAAATATGATTAGTCAAGTTCCTCTAGCCCCCAGGCACGTCATTGATGTGGGTGTTACTAGAAAAATGTTATGCAAGCTTATGAAAAACAAAGTTAATGAAAAAATTTAAATTTTGAATAAAGCAAATATATCCAAGTTATTGATTTCTTTAAAAAAATATATTCCTAAAGACTTTACAAGATTGCCTCGTGGTTTGGATGAGCTTGCGAACTGGAAAGCAATAGAATTTCGTCAGTTCTTATTGTATAGTGGTATTTTAGTTTTAAAAAATAATGTTGGTGATGATTTTTATTACATATTTTTACTTTTGCACTGTAAGGCTATTGTCGTGTCCGAAAAATTTTGAAAATAACATCCAAGCCGCAGAAGATTTGTTCAAACTGTTTGTTGAAAATTTTAGTGTTGTTTTTGGTCCTCAAAGTGTCAGGTATAATGTTCATAATTTGCTTCACATATGTGCGTGCGTCAGACAGCACGGCTTGTTATATAACTTTTCAGCACATGATTGTGAAAACCACTTGCAAATGATAAGAAAGATGTTAGAAAACCGACTAGTATTCTGGGGCAATTGCACAAAAGTAATTATAATAAAAATTTAATAAAAGAACCAAAAACTTTAGGTTTAAAAGAAAGGAATGGAACTATATTTGGCTATTTATGCGAGGAATATTTTCTAAGTACTAAAGCTCCAAACAACACATGCCTTGTAATGCCTTTTCAGCCCTTAGCTGTTATGAGCTTCAAAAAAGGAGAAAATAATAAAACTTTTATAATTGCGAGACGTTTCCAAAATATTAAAAAGAAGATACCTTTAATGTTAATACTATTCACAGCAAAGTTATGTCACTGCCTTATGAAAATAAACTTGTTTTTATGCCAATTCTTCATAGCTGCACTTAACTTAAATTGAATTGATATGCAAACCTTCAGAATTTTTTTTAAGGTTAAATAAAACACTATCAAATAAACCCCACTAAGCCTAAACTAAATTTGGTTTTAAGAAATAATATGGATACACAAACAGGAAACCTTAAAAGACTAAATGCTTGCAGTGAACTTCTGAACTTTAAGTATCATAAACTAAGTAGACATGACAACTCGTTTGACGTTAACACTTGCTCGAGAAAGGGATAGCTAATCTATTCGATTTGATATAGCTATCTCTATCTTGAGTAGTTGTTAATGTTTACATTTTGATGTTTTTTGTTGTGGAAAAATATAAAGGGAATGAAAAATTTTTATTCCATAAGTGTTTAGTGTAATTGGCGCAAATTAAAAGAAAAAAATTTGCGCCAAATTATTGACAGCAAAAAAATATGCTATAGAAAAACTAAACTGTCAATACATCCATACTTATTTAGGTGTACAAGGGGAAAAATAAGCAGAGGAAAAAATGTAAGTATTGAAAGAATCCTGCCTTACAGGTAGAATTACATAATGTATTATTGTTTTTTAGGAGCCAACGTTGTGTTATGGGATGTCCAGCAGGAGCGAGACTCCACATTTTCCCGAGGAATCCTACCAGGTAAGTTCTTAGTCAAAATAAGTGTCGTGTGTGAGTTTAGTTGTGATCCGTGGTACAAGCCAGAAGACTTTGTATAGACTTTCATTATAGACACTCCGAATGGTGTCATTTATTAGGTATAGAAACTACCGTGAAACGGCTTTATGCATGCGATCGGCATTTTTCGGCAGAGTTCATTTTTGGGGGCAGAATATCCAAACATGCTGTTCCAAAAAATGAAAACTCTGAAATGAATGTAAGTTTCGTAAATCATGAAGAATTTTCTAGTTCCGTTTCAGTAAATTCAGCTCAAGTTCCAATATCAATGACAAATGATTTGAACGAAGAAGAACCATTGGATTTCGGTACCGAAAGATTAGTATCTTCAAGCGTACCGAACCACTCGTTCAAATTAAAGGTAGTGCAAGCTACATTGGACCGTTATCGGTCCAAATATATTACTGAAAGAAAGAAAGTATCCAAATTAGTAACAAAAAATGTTAGACTATCTAGTGAACTAGATAGATATAAAGAAAAAGTAAAAGTATTGGAACTTGAGCTGGGAAAAAAATGACATGTCTTGCAAAATTTCAAAATCAATATCGGCATGTGTAGAAAATAGTTTAAAAAACCATCCTCGCGATAGTCGTAAACGCCGGTACGATGTGGGAGTAAAATTAATCGCTTTAGCTGTTTATTTTCTCTCCCCTTTAGTTTATCGTTATTTAATAAATATTCTAGATTGGCCTAACGTAAGAACTTTACAACGTTTTGTGCAAGGTTGGCCAAAGACTCCCGGTAAAAAAAAAATCAAGTACTTACATAAGCATTTTTATTAAATTTCAGTTTCCTATACTGTTGTGCCTAATTTCACGGAAGTAAGTTGCATTGTAAAATTTTTCCCCTATTGTTTTACATGTTTGTTCGTATTACATTTTATATGTTTGTTCATATTGTACTGCAGCTTACATACATAAAATATGTAATAATATAAATATATTTCTTTCCTTACAGGTTTTGTTTTTCGTCCTTTACAGACTACCATAAACTAGGTAATTAATTCATCCATGTAAAACAACAACAACTGGTAGCAATCTAATAACACAGTATATTATAACTATATTTTTAAAATAAATTACAAACACATTGCAAGTTAATATAATTATTGTTTCTTTTTAATTTTTCATATTTTCTTTTTACCTTTTCAATGTATAGATAATATATAAATTAACAAAATTAATAAAAATAAACAATATTTTTGTATTATACACTAAAATAAAAGCATTCTTTACGATTTATTTGATATGGAAATGAAAATTTAAAAATAAAATTCAATTAGTCTTTAATAAAGATAAACAATATTTTTGTATTATACACTATACACTAATTATTTTAAATAAATGCATTAACATAAATTTCTCTTAAGACTTTTATTTGATATGGAATAAATAGGACTTATTATAAACATTGTTCAGCCCTTGCCATAGTTTGCTCTAACTGTTGGCGACCAAGAAAATGCACCTTACAATACTACGATGAGATAAGAAAAATTATGGTTAACAAAGTTATCAATATATCAATTCATATTTTTCTTACCTTGAGTTAAATAATTTGCCATCTTTGTGCCAGTCACAGCGTAATAGCTGCAAATGTCCAAATCCGGCAGATATTGCTAAATTCACTGTTTCCAACTATTGCATTAACATTGTACACTATTGCTATAGTTGGAAACATTTTCATTTTCACTATTGCAGTTTTTCACTGCCTACTGTTTTACGCAAACAGATATTCCCGAATTTATTGTTTCCAACTATTGCATTAACATTGTACACTATTGCTATAGTTGGAAACATTTTCATTTTCACTATTGCAGTTTTTCACTGCCTACTGTTTTACGCAAACAGATATTCCCGAATTTATTGTTTCCAACTATTGCATTAACATTGTACACTATTGCTATAGTTGGAAACATTTTCATTTTCACTATTGCAGTTTTTCACTGCCTACTGTTTTACGCAAACAGATATTCCCGAATTTATTGTTTCCAACTATTGCATTAACATTGTACACTATTGCTATAGTTGGAAACATTTTCATTTTCACTATTGCAGTTTTTCACTGCCTACTGTTTTACGCAAACAGATATTCCCGAATTTATTGTTTCCAACTATTGCATTAACATTGTACACTATTGCTATAGTTGGAAACATTTTCATTTTCACTATTGCAGTTTTTCACTGCCTACTGTTTTACGCAAACAGATATTCCCGAATTTATTGTTTCCAACTATTGCATTAACATTGTACACTATTGCTATAGTTGGAAACATATTTACACCACTTTGCACATAAATTTTTTTGCACTTATATTTTATATTATTTATTTAATTACATTTTTAATGTAATTTTATAAATTTCCACCCCACAAAAAACAAAACAAAATCCTCAAATTTTTCAAACATATGTTCGCAATTGTGATGTATATCTGTTGCCTTTAGTACATTGCATCCCCCTTATTAATTTTATTTCCTATCTCACTCTTTCCTGACTGTTAAAAGTCTGATTTCGACCCTTTTTAAACGTCAAAGTTGGGTATTCTGTATAATATTCTGTGGTAAGTATACAATACTTATTCGCGCCTTGTTATTCTGTTTACTAAATATTAAATACATTTTTAGATCGCTCCGGAAGAAACATGCTCTGTCTGCATTGAACTTAAAGGTGGGTTAATAAAAACTTATGCTGTTTTCTTTTCAACAAAAAATGTCGCCGGTATTTTGCACTTTGTTCTTGTTTTTGTAAGAAAAAAATGTCAGTTGGTAGGTATATAATGTGTTCTTTTTAGTTATATCCCTACTAAGTTATATTTTGTTCTCAGAAAAGTATACAAAATAATGGCGACATTTTTTGCTTAAAAGAAAACAGCATTAATTTCATTTTAATAACATTCATTTTTTCAGAAATGATAATGGCCGAGCAAAAAATTTTAAAAGAACAGCTTTTTAAATCGCAAGGTAGTGTGTACTGCTTACCTTGGCCCAATTAAGTAAACTTGGGCCAAATTACGGCATTCGATACGAATCAAAATTTTCATTTATTGCCAGTTCATCTGTTTGAAACGCTATCATTTGCATAAAAAATTCTATGAAAACTACGCAGATACTAAAATATTTTTCATGTAAAATCATATCCTAACAATAGCGTTCGAAATATATGGATAGGCAATGATATAATATTGTTATTTCGATTCGATTCGAGAGCCGTAAATTGCCGCCAGGGCCCTATTTCTCAAAACAAAAAACAGTTGTATTACAAGTAAAATACTTGTAAAAATTAATAAAATACATGTAAGTATGTAAAACAACTGTAATACAACTTGTATAACAACTGTTTTTTGTTTTAAGAACTAAGGCCCAGGTCTATGCAGCTCTATAACAATAGAAAAAACAAGTACTGTGTTTGTGTAAACCTAAGTCCTGTTTGTAAAATTTAGAAAAATGTAAAGAAACTTTGACAAGCTTAGCAGGAAAATAAAAAATAGCTGCATAGACCTGTATAATTGGACCATACTGCCACTATCAATCAAAACAAAACTTTTTTGTTTATTAACATTTATCATTATTAACTTACTGTCTTAAAATTTTATTTTTATATACAACAGAACATCAAAACAAAGTAATCGTAGAAATGTTGGTTGACAATAAAATTCTGCTACAAACCCATAACAAGACTCGCCAAAGTATTATTACCCTCACAAACTTGTTTCCACTTAAAACTGAAGAAGATCTTCAAAAGATTGAAGCTGGTATATGAGAAGATAATGAAGAAAAACACGTAAGTAAAAATAATTTTAAATATTCAATTAGAAAAATGCATACATATGTAAGTAAATCAAAGTTCAATAACAGGGAAACCAAAAATATGCAATTTCATGTTTTTTCTGTACATTATATTGATAAATGGATGAAGTATTTATCCGTTTCAGAAGTTTTTAACAAATCTGGCATCGATTTGTTAGAGCATATTTATGCTTTTTTTGACTTTAAGAGCATATTTTTGCATATTTTATGCTTAAGAGCATATTTATACGATATGAGCATATTTTTAGAGCATATTTAAAATTTTTTTTAAATGAAATTTTTTTTAAAGCGGCAAAATTCGTCGTTCGCCCGAATTGTGTTCCTAGCATATAAGCGGTCATGACCATCTGAGTTTAAAATGTCTGGTAGCTCTGTCTAATGCAAATAATACTAAAAAGGGAAAGTACGTACATATTTCAATAAATTGTATTTCGTCGAGATTGTTTATTTTGTGTTAAAGCTTAAATACAGATATTCGTGTTCGTGCTTACATTTAATTTAATTTGTTGAACTCTTAGTGAAAACATAAAAAAATTGTAAGTTAGCAATGTTAAATGCAACCAATTTTATAAATTTGTTAAAAAATTAAACTTTGTTTTAGAAAATGCCAAAGCCTAAGGCATCTCTGACATCAAAATTGCGAAATATTATTAAGGACTATCCGGACTTTAAAACCGATGGGACCGTTCTCTTCTGTATTATTTGCAACAAATCGATATCAGCAGACAGGGTGTTTTTAGTTAAGCAACATATAGAAAGCACAAAACATTGTCAATTAAAAGCAACGAAGTCTCAAAAAGAAAAAACTCAATTATTTGTGGCCGAATCTGCAGGAGCTTCAAAAAATTGTGTGCTGCGTTTGTTGCAGCAGATATTCCTCTGTTTAAACTTCGAAATGAAACCTTACGAAAGTTTTTAGAAGAATTCACAGAATTTAAAGTACCAACAGAATCAACACTTCGTTCTAAATATGTCGCAAATCTTTACAACAACTGTATTGATAAAATAATAAAATGTGTTAAAAATCAGTACATATGTATGGGTTTCCATTGATGAAACTACTGATGTTGCAGGAAGAAACGTCGCAAACGTAATCATTGGGATTCTAAGCAATGACGAAGAAATAGCAAAGAAACTATTTTTATTAAATACCACAGTGCTTGAAAAAACCAATCATTCTACAATTGCTGGACTTTTTGACGATTCTATAAAAATCCTGGGAGATAGTTTAAATAAAAATTCAATTGTACTATTTGTAACAGGTGCTGCTCCCTACATAATTAAAGCTGCCAAGGTTACTGAAGTGTTTTATCCCAAGGTAACACATATAACATGTGTGGTTCATGGTCTTCATCGAGTGTGTGAACGAATAAGAGATTCATATGAGAGTGTAAATACTCTAATTTCAAACGTAAAAAAAGTGTTTTTAAAAGCTCCATGTAGAATCGATATTTTTAGAGAAATTCATCCCGATTTAGCATTGCCGCCTGAGCCAATTACAACTCGATGGGGAACTTGGCTTGAGGCGGTAAACTATTATGCCAAAAACTATGAAAAGATTTTAGAAATACTGGATGCATTGAACAGTGAAGATGCTTTATCCATTCAAATTGCTAAACAAACTTTACAAAGTTCTAAAACAAAGGCTGATTTAATTTTTATTTCATCTAATTATGGATTTATTGTGAAGTCTATTAAAAAACTGCAGACATCTGGACTTAGCCTTCATGAACAATTACAGGTAGTTTCAGATACGGTTAGAGAAATCAATAATGTCTCATATTGCGATACTTCTTATAGTATTCAGCTTAAGCTTAACCCTTAAGTAGCCACCTAATTTGTTTGGCACAAACTGCCACCAGGGCCTGGCTGGGACCACTTATATTTTAACTGAAAATTAACAACATGTTTAAAAGTTTTTAGTTAGAACAGCCATATATTAATGAAAAAAATGTTAGTTACACAAACATAAATCATAATGGAATGACATTACATTACAATAAAAAAGAAGAATAATTCATTAAGATAATTTATTATAAGAAGAATAAGAAAAAAAATACATTTTTGTTTCAATTTAAACAATTAAAACAAACATGCTCGCATTTTGAGTGCTGAAGACACACAGCACCTTTGCAGTTTTTATAAAAGTATCTTGTATTTCGTCTCATGTTTTCATTTTCCTTGCAAATTTGGCATTTGGATTTGTTTTTTAGAAATTCGGGTCCGCTTTTTTGAGTAACAGTCTCAACTGGTTCCTGCAAAACACAAACATATTTGTAGATACAAGTATATAAAAACTGCTTAATAAATTCTATAAAAGGTCAATTATTTTACTTTGTTTTGACTAACCTTGTATATTTCGTTCAAAAAGGCTTCTACTCCTGATCTGCTTACAAAATTGCACATTACGTGTTTATTTTTGCTACGTTCATTAACATATGAGTAAACTAGTTGTTCGGAAAGTTGACATAAAAATTGTCTTCGTGCACCCTGATTATTTTTAACTGACATATTTTCGTCATATATAATATAACTAGCTAAGGCCATTATGTCAAGCATATTAAAGAAAAATGCCAAAGTCCACCGCTTTGTCCTTCGTTTTGTAGTGTACTTTGTAAGCATTTGGTCCATAACATCGACACCAGATTTTGTTGCGTTGTAGTGAAGAATTGCTCCTGGTTTCTTTTTTATTCCAAAAACAGATTTGTCACTATGTACCGTAGATAGTAAAATAACTGCTTTATTTTTCTTTGGTACATATGAACATATTGAAATATCATCCTTAAATCCAAATACGCTAGAAAGAACTTCTCTTTTTGGATTTTTTTTCATTTCCAGGGGAATGCAACATTTATTGCTTCTTAAAGTTCCGACAAACCCAAGGCGAATTTCCATTAGCTTTTTGCATAGATCTAATGTTGAAAAAAATTGTCAGCAACAATTGTTCTTCCGGAACCTTTGTACCGCAGAGCAAGGCGCATTAATTCATTTTCTCCTTGTTTTTCGGCTCGTGCTTCACCTGACTCTCTACCTGTATAAATGTTTCCCTCCAATGGAAAATGCGTTTTAGCATCACATGCCCACCACACTTTTATCCAGTATCTTGCTGGCTTGGAAGGGATGTATTGAGTGAACTTCGTTCTTCCTCTAAACGGAAAAAGTTGTTCATCAACTGTGATGTTTTCATATGGCTTAAAATTATTTTTTAAATTTATATTTAACAAATTCCAAATATCCCTTATTGGAGCTGCTTTATCCGTTTGAGATCTAAAAGATCTAGTTCGATTGTCGTCAAACCGAATAAGTCTTAAAAGTAGCTGAAATCTTTTCAACGACATAGTTGCACGAAATATGGGTAAATTTTTTGTTTGCCACAGCAAAGCGGCAGCTTGCTGTGGCTCCACTGCATATCAAAATGCCTATAAAAGCCTCTAATTCCGAAGTTGTTATTGGATTCCAATTTTCCTTCTTTTCTTCGAAATATTTCTTCCCATTTCTATTTGTCTCAATTATTATTTCTTTCATATTATTTGTAAAGAAGCGGTTGAATATATCCAATGGACTAACATCTGTGCAAGTTGGTCCCCGGAACCTCTCAATATATTATGAGGAGCAAATTTTCTTAGAGGTGGTGGTGAGGCTGACCACTCTGTTCCATCCTTACCATAAAAAAAAGATTTTGATGCTGATTCTGTTTGGTTCTCTTCTTCGTTCTCGTTTTCATCTTCGCTATCGCTTGATACTGCCATTTCATTGTCAATATGTAAATCTTCTTCGATATCAGAAGCATCTCCATCTACATCATCATCATCATCTTCAATACGACATTCATTTTCAATATCATTAGCAATTGCCTCAGCCAATTTTTCAAAATAAGTTGGATCAGATTTTGAAATTGTCTCCAAAACTTTATTAACTTCACAACTCATCGCAACACACCAACTAGCAACTCAGAAAATAACTAAAATGATTTCTCAGTGAAGCAAAGAAAAACATTGATTCATTTTTATTTTCAAACAGAAAAATAACTGTAATTCTCTTTCTGTACTAATATAAAACAAAAACAGAATTTTACTTAGTAACACTTGTCAACAAAAATCAAAATTTTAAGCGTATGAATAAGATTTTTTTTGCACTTACATTTGAAAAGTTATATTGCTTATGAGTTTGTATTTGTGTTTTTGCTTTTGGGCTCTCAGAGAATTTGCATTTGCTTTTTTACTTTACAACAAATGTTAAACATTTTTGCATGTTTTTGCATTGGCATTAGTATAAAACTGTTTGGGCCTAGCTAGGCCCAGGTGGATACAATATGCACAAAAATTTCATTTTGCCAATTGGCAAGCTCACAGTATTAAAATTTAGTTTTTTTCTCGTTTTCTTGTCAAAAAACACTTTGATTGAGGAATACATAAAGTTTCGTTCTAATATATTTAATAGTTATATGAAAAAAACTGGAAAAAAGTCAAAAAGGGCCTGGACAGGCCCAGGTATACACTTAAGGGTTAAACAGGTTTAGATAAAAATAAAGGCTTTGACATAATTAAAAAATATCTGTGAAGAATTAAATGGCTCTTCAAAGAATACATCTCTAGAATATAATGTAAGAGAAATTTTAGCATTTAAATATGCTCCCATTACATCTGTCGACGTTGAAAGAAGTTTTTCAATGTACAAAAATATGCTAAGAAATAATAGACAAAGATTTTTATTTGAAAATTTAAGCCAATACTTTATAATTTACTGCAACAATAACTTCAATTAAAAAAAAATGTAAATTTAAAAGTTTAAAGTTTAATTTTCCTCATGAAATTCAAAATAGATTGATGCAATATCGAAGTCCAATAAAATGGAATAATTTCCACATAAAAACTATATACATATTTTAAATATTGAAATTTATTTTTCATACAACATAAAAAAATAAAAAGAAAATATTACTAGCCATTGAATTTAATTTAACTTTTTTTATTATATAAAACATATGTTTAACTTTATGTGTACCTTTCGTAACCTTATACATATCTTCTTATTTTCTTTAGTTTTTGTTCTTTTTTTAAATAAAAATTTAATTTAATGAATTAAAATACAATAAGTATTATTTATTTTTAAAAGCATATATTAAGGTTTTTAGAGCATATTTTCCGTTTTTAAGAGCATTTTTTAAGCGCATAAAACGGGTTTTTTAGAGCATATTTTTGGTTTCCCTGTTCATTAACAATGTGGCCTTATTTCTACAACGACAAAAAACAACATCTATTCTGTTGCCAGAAATGTAGAAACTAAAAATGTCAAACATTCTATGATTTGACAATTTTCGTCATTATGGTGAATAGCTGACTTACTGAGACCACTTCATTAATGTTACACCTTGATGTACATACATACATACCTATATTTTTTAATTATTATATTTTGACAGATATCTGCTGTTAAATATTTAATTGATGGAAACGCAGTTAAAAATTTGGAACGCATTTTTTCTCGAGAACTAAAAAAATAAGACTGAATTCTTAATATTAATTTTTATACCCGTTTTGAATACTAAAATGAAGAAAAAAATAAATGTTATAAATGTACAGTAAAATCTCGGAAAAGTTAAGTCTCGAAAAAGTTAATCTCGCGGAAAAGTTAATCGAGCGGCTGTCTTCACGTGCCGCTCTAAAAAGTTAATTTTTAATTAACTTTTTAGAGCGTGCATAAAAAAAAAACGAAAAATTCTGAGTAAAGAGAAATATTTTCAGTTACGGTACTTCACGAATATGTACATACATACATACGTATTGCACATTTGTTTTATGTAAAAATGCGATTCTTGTCTCACAATATTTTTAGCCTTTGTTGTGAAAAGCACAAAAATTATTTAAAGTGCGTAGTAAAGTGTGTGAATAAAATGTCAACAAAAAATAAAAAGCAGCAAAGACTGACTGTTCTACAAAAATCAGAGATTTTGAAAAAGATTGTCCAAGGTGTTAGTGGTAAAAGATTGGCATTAGATTATGGAGTAACAGAAGCAGCTATCTCAAAAATTAAAAAAAAGAAAAATGAAATATTGGAAGCTTTGAGTAACTCATATGAACAGGTACCAAGGAAAACTCTACATAAACCAGAATATGTTGAGTTGGATAAAAGTGTTTATGAATGGTTTTTAAAACAAAGAGACCGTAATTGTGCAGTAACTGGACCATTGATAAAAGCAAGAGCTAGAGTCGATTTCCAAAAGCTTTATCCAAATAAACAATTTAATGCGAGTGATGGGTGGCTAGCAAATTTTAAGAAAAGGCACGGTATTCGCTTTCTTAAAGTGTGTGGTGAAATTCTATCTAGCGATACCGCAGGAATAACACCTTTTATTCATAATTTACGGGCAAAATGTGCCCAAATGAAGATCACTGAATCACAAATATACAACGCTGACGAGTCTGGACTTTTCTACCGTTTATTACCCGATAAAACTTTCGTCGCAGCTACGGAAAAAACCGCACCAGGGAGGAAAATAGCCAAGGAGAGAATAACATTTTTGTTGTGCGCAAATGCGGATGGTTCGCACAAATTGACTCCGTTGGTGATAGGAAAAGCAGCTAATCCACGTTGTTTTAAGGGATTTGAAAACCCATTGGAGTATGTTAGTTCACAAAAGGCATGGATGAATGCAAAACTTTTTTATAACTGGTTTCATAACTCATTTGTCAAACAGGTAAATTCAGCAATTCGTTAAATACATGTGCATTTCTATAAGAGCTAATAACTTTAAAATTTTACAGGTCCGCAAATTTGCTCATGAAAATAATTTGCCACCAAAGGCTTTGTTGCTCATAGACAACTGCACGGCACACAAGCCTATTGATTTACTGAAAACTGAGGACGGCAATATTATAGCAATGCTTTTTCCGCCCAACGTCACACCTGTTTTACAGCCAATGGATCAAAATCCAATAAGATTGGTCAAATTGGGTTATCGAAATAAATTTTTATGCAACATGCTTGCAGAGGAAAACATTTCAATTGACCGTATGTTGAAGTTACATACAATTCGACAAGCCATATTGATGCTTAAGGCAGCTTGGGATGAATTGTTGCCAAGTGTTCTCAGCAACTCATGGAATAAAATAAACAAGTGGGATGATGATGAATATCAAGGCGAAGACAACATTCCACTGTCTGCGCTTATTGCACTGAACAGCGAATACAACAATTCAATTAACGAAGTTCAAGTTTTACTTTCGAAGGTGGCCGATAATGTGGAGATCAACATAGATGACGTAGAAGGCTGGAATGAAGATCAAGCAACAGAGGATGTACAGTGGCTCACAGCTTATTTCGTGCAGATGCAAAACAAAACTTTTTACCCTTATAGAATTAAAACTATTGATGATACCGAAAAAAATTTATCGTTCAATTCTAACTAAATATGTTTATAATAAAATGCGTAATAAAGAAAATTTGAAAAATTTATCTTTTCGTTTATAAAGATCAAAATAAGAATAGTTATGAGAAAAAAAGATCACAGCTTATTTCGTGCAGTTTCTTTTATTAATACAAAATACGACATACGACATAGAATACCCTTATTTTTTATTTTATTTAGTATTCTATTCTGTGGTTTTGCGTATAAGTATTCTAAAATCGCACCCAAAAAGAGTATCACGTGTGGTTTGAAAGATGGGTAAACGGCCAAGTTTAGAAAAACGGGAATTGGGCGTAATGCATTTAAAAAAAGGAAAAAGTCAGCGTAAAATAGCTGAAATGGTAGGACTCAGTGTTAGTACGGTGCAATACATTATACAGCGATATGTACGCGAGAATCGAGTGGCGGACAAAGGCAAAAATGCTCCAAATAAAATTTTTACGGATGCTGACAAAAGGAAGATTGTCCGGAAAATTAAAAAAATCCAAAGATATCGTCTATAAAGTTGGTGGTGGAGATTGAAAATGAAACGGGTAAAGTATACTGTGCCGAAGCAGTGCGCCGTGTGCTGCGGGAACATGGCTTCCACGGCCGAGTAGCTCGAAAAAAGACGTTTATATTACACAAAAATAAAAAGTCGGTTTAAATTTGCCCAGGATCATGTGATAAAGCCAAATACGTTCTGGGAAAACGTTATTTTTGCCGACGAGCAAAAATTCAATATTTTTGGTTCGGATGGCATAAATTACATGTGGCGTAAGGCCAGTACAAAGCTCCAGAACAGACACCTAAGACCAACTGTCAAACACGGTGGTGGAAGTGTGATGGTTTGGGCTTGTATGGCTGCCTCTGGAGTTGGTAACATTGTTTTTATCGAAGGCACAATAGACAAAAATATGTATTTAAACATATTGAAAGACAATTTGTTGCAAAGTGTCAATGCTTTGGGTATAAGCAATCGTTTTCGGTATTACCAAGACAATGACCCGAAGCACAAATCTGGGATTGTGCAGTCGTGGCTGCTGTGGGACTGCCCACATCTCATGAATCCGCCTCCAAAATCTCCCGACTTAAACGTAATATAAAATTTGTGTTCAATTTTGGAATTGACGATACGGAAAAGGCAGATTAGTAATCTGAACGAACTAAAAACTGCTCTAGTCGAGGAGTGGTACAAGATCTCCCGCGAAACTACACAAAAACTTGTCGCCTCGATGGAAAATCATCTTAAAGGTGTAATTAAGCAAAAGGGAGGCCAAATATTCCAATCCAAATATTAAATCATAATTCATCTAAGTTTTTTCTAAGGCTGCTGGCATTGCACGAAATAAGCTGTGACTTGAATTTTTCTTATATTTTAAGTTTTCTTTTAATTACTTTTGCATATGCTTAAAAACATTAGTACAAATTTTTTATTTCAATAAAGGAATGTTTTCACAAGAATTTTCTTTTTGATTAAATCTCTGGCTTTCTTGCAATAACGGTTCAAAGCTGTATTTTGCATCTGCACGAAATAAGCTGTGAGCCACTGTAGAATGCGAATTGTCTTCTGATAGCTCTGACTCAGATATCGAGCAAAGTAGCCCACAAAAGGAAGTTAGTTATAATTTAGCACTCCAGAGCATAAATAATTTAATAAAATACTTCAAAAATGATGTAAAAGAGGTGGAAGACTTGATTCTCAAACGCACTAAATTAGTAGCAGCCTACCACAACAAAAGCAAGAAACAAACAACTTTAAAAAGTTATTTCACAACACCTAATACATAACTGAAATTTTTTAATTAATCATAAGTATGTACATACATATGTATAATATTAAAAATAAATGAAATAAAAATATAATTTACAGAAATATATGCTTTAAGCTTTATTTCGATAAATTTAAAAAACCTTCGGAAAAGTTAATAATTCGAAAAAGTTAATTACCCTTGGGACATTTTGATTAACTTTTCCGAGATTTTACTGTATATAAAATATAAAACTGTGTATAACCATCTTTAAAGTATGTACCAATAATTAGTTTTAATACTAATCCTCTGGGGTGTACTATGGAGTAGTAATATGGAGTAGTTTCAAAACTAATCCTCTGGGGTGTACCATGGAGTAGTGATATGGTGTAGTTTTAAAACTAATCCTTCGGGGTGTACCATGGAGTAGTTTCAAAACTAATCCACTGGGTTTTTCTATGGAACATGAACGTGGATTAGTTTCAAGACTACTCCGTTGTAATGCAAAGCTGGATTATATGGTCCAGCCCTAGGACATCGTAATGTTAAAAAAACCATGTTTTTCCAATACATTTGGATTACCTTTAGACCTGGTCCTAGTCCCTTATGGGTTACATTTTACATGCGTGTATGGACCAGTCGCATTATTTGCAGGGAACACACATGTTAAATACGCATGGCTGCTAAGTGATTGAAACAACGAATAAGCTCATGATTATTGTTGTTGTTGTCCGTCGGAGTAGTTGGATTTAACCGTCACAGTGTAAAGTGTCTTAGGTATAAAAAGTGGCTAAGTGCTTTTGAGTAAAGTACAGTGGTATTTATGTAATTCAATAAATTAGTAACTGTTAAGTACTGTAAATCGAAGTATTGTACGTTTAATTTCATTGCGTCGGTATTAAAAGAAAAAAGAAAATATATGGCAGAATATCGGAGGAAAAAGAGAGAGCAGGCACAGCTTCTTGCTCAACAGCAACAGCTTCAACATTCAACACAACTATATAGTATATGCAACTCTATTTGCTTTTGTGAATTATAAACAACATTGATATTTGAAGTTTCTTTTATTTCTTGGTTTTAATTTTTATTTTGTAATAAACGCTTCTAAAAAAGAGAACTTTTCAGTGTGTATATTATTATTTGAAATCAGGCTAAACGGTTTCTTCTTCGCGATTGGTTTTAAACAGTCATGGGCCCAAGCCATTAAATTAAGATGAATTCCTTATATCAAATTGAAAAACTGGACGAAAATAATTACGATACGTGGTGTGACCAGATGCGAAGTGTTTTAATACATTCGGGTATGTGGAGTATTGTAAGCGGAAAGTTGAAGAAAGAAGCAGATAGAGCTAAGGCAGATGAATGGAATCAACAGGATGAAAAAGCCCTTGCTACAATAACTCTAAGTGTAAAGTCGTCACAGTTAAATCATATAAAACAGGGCTATTCAACCTGTGGTACGCGTACCCCAAGTGGGTTACGCGAAACTTTCCCAGGTGGTACACCAAATCTTCGAAAATTTAAAAATTTTTTTCATTAACTAAAAAAGTAATGCAATTAAAAAAAAAAACAATATGTTGTATTTGTTTATGTTTGATCATAAAAGTATACATACTTACGTATCTTTCATGAATTTCCATTTTTATTATACCGAGCATTTCTGTTGTAGAACGACCCATATGTACACATGTTCGCATGTTATATAAGTACATGCCTATGTACGTATAAGGTCATTGCTCTTCATCTTCTCTTGCTTGCTCTCAATTTCGTATACGTACACGCACGTCTTATTCTCTCATTTTCATTAGAAACATCAAGCACAAAAGACAATAAGTCAGTTGAAAAATAGAGACGTGAAGGCGCAGTCGTTCTATTTTTGAGTTGCTGTGGACAAATGGCTAATGAGAAGCAAAGAAACAAATAAAGTTACAAATTATTGCCTTGCTAGTTCGAATGAACCCCAACAAACTCATTCACAAGAAACACAATCTGAAAGACCCAGACCTCCTCCAGCCACCAGCGCTCTAAAAAGATACAAACATTTGAGACGATATGAGGGGGAATACACTAAATTGGACTTTATTGTTCTTGTTGAAGAAGGTTGTGTTGATTGCCCACAGTGTGTTATATGCCACGAAGTTCTGTCCAATCAGTCTATGAAGCCGTCGTTATTAAAGCGGCATATAACAAAACATCAGAGTTTGGAAAATAAACCAAAAGATTTTTTTTGCAAAAACTAAGTGAAATGAAAGCTAACAAAGCAAATCTTACGTCGTTTTGTGGTACTACTAAAAACGCAATAGAAGCATCGTTTTTAGTACCTTACCAGATTCTAAAATGCGGTAAATCTTATAATATAGCAGATGAATTGATACTTCCAGCTACTAAGTCTACAGTAAGTTGTATGCTAGGAGAAGACCAATTAAAAAAACTTCAATCAGTTTCTTTGTCAGATACTACAGTGGGTCGAAGAATAAATTATATGGCTCTGAATGTAAAACAATTACTCATAAATGAAATAAAACTAAGCGATTACTTCTATCTTCAAATGGATGAAAGCACTGATGTTGCAAATTGTGCACAATTACTTGTGTGTATTCGATATATTTTTGAAATGGACTTAAAGACAGAATTTTTGTTTTGTGAGGAACGAAATACTAATTGTACAGCAATTGAAATATTTCAAAATTAAATAACTTTGTTAAAGAAAATGATTTGGATTGGAAGCGATGTGTAGGGTAATGTACTGATGATGCTCGGGCAATGACAGGTAAAAATAATGGGGTAATCACAAAAGTTAAAGTTGTTGCTCCAAATTGCAAATTTACTCATTGTGTCATACATCGGGAAGCTTTGGCTTCCAAAAGAACACCGAGTTATCTCCAAGAAGTTCTTGATAGTGCGGTAAAAATAGCAAATTTCATAAAATTAAGATCTCTTAATTGTCGCTTGTTTAAAGAGTTGTGTTTCGAAATGGATAGTTCGTATACTAATCTTCTCATGAATAATGTGGTTAGATGGCTATCAAGAGGAAAAATGCTAACTCGTCTTGTAGAACTACGATCAGAAGTTCAAATATTTTTAACGGAAATAAATAATGAATTTTGCAATAAATTTTTAGATGACAATGTTCAATGTTTAGTTGACAATGTTCATCAAATACTCTTTTTGAGGTGAATGGAAAAATAAAATCCATGACTACAAAATTAAATTTAATGAATATACATATATATATATATATATATATATATATATATATATATATATATATATATATATATATATATATATATATATATATATATATATATATATATATATATATATATATATATATATATATATATATATATATATATATATATATATATATATATATATATATTAGAGTGTCCCTTAACAAGGGTGTTTTTATTTTTTTGCTAAAAAGTTCAACGGTACCCGCTAATTCTTTTCGATTTGACTTCAGTAAAATCCATGTGTAATTTTACGCCCCTACGACCACACCTTCCCTAAGCGACGGGGCCTTGAAAAGTAAAATATGAGATTTTTTTATTGTTGTATTGATTTTGAACTAAAAAATTTAGTTTTTTCTTATTTTGATAAAAAAGAACTGGTATACCTGCATATGTAAAATAATTTTCTTTTATTATATACTACCCCGATATGTGCTGGTGATTGAGAAGGGAGAAATGCTTTTTTGCGGCCACCTGATAAAATGAATTCGCCTTGGGAGCAGTCAAACAAAATAGCAGCGAAATAAATAATTAATGGTGCATAAAGACAAGTAAGACAGCAATGTAAATGTGTTTTTATATTTAATTGTGTTTTAAGTGCCTAAAAGTAAAAGTGTATTGATTTTTGGTTAAAAATTTAAAGAATAAACAAAATGCCGCAAGACCTACGTAGCAGTAAAGTAAATTTAATTGGAAATGTTAACTACCAAATCACGGGCACGAAACTTCTATTAAACCGACAAGTCCTTGCCGTTTTATTTTATAATATTCGTCAAGGAAAATTAACTGTGCGAGAAAGTTCTAATCTAACTATAAAAGAATGCATGATTTTCTGGGAAAAAGCTAGAATACCCACTAAAATATTAAGAAATAGTATGGAAAATTTAGTTAAATTAGACGGCGTTTGGCAAAATTTGCAAAAAAAAACTCAAAGAAGAAAACTCAAGTGCTAAAAGACAAAGAAGATTCATTTGTAAATACACTGGAAAATCCCTTCGACATAGCTCATGTTGATACCTTAAATATAATGAAAATCAAAGAAGACAAATTTTTTTTTACAGCAGCAGCGAAAACTTGGTAGACCGGGCTCTTTGGTGGGAGTGGATTACAGTCTGTGGCAAAAGAAGAGAGAATAAAATCGAGGCTATTAGCAGAAAGAAACAGGCAACTAAAGAAAAATAAAACAACAGCCATATCTCCAAATTCCTGCTTCTTATCAAATTCCTCGTCCACCAGCTTAATTGAAGAGCATTAAGATCGTAGGTCATCATTTTTTGAAGAAAATTTATTGCCTTTGCTAAAAAGGGGGAAAAAGTATTTTCTTTCTCCGAAACTTGTGGCTGCCCTTGATAGATGTCAGTTAAATATGCGTGATTCTGTGTATGTTTTAGAAACAGCATTAGAAGCACTCGGTCATAATGTAGCCTCGGTATCATTTTCGCAAAAAAGTGATCATTTTCTCGGGCTCATATCTTGCAAGCCGTTCCGAATTTCGATTTACTCTCTGAGGCAAACTTGTAGCTCTTGTCATAAAGAACAAAAATTGCGAACATATAAAATCAAAAAAACTTCACCTTCCAGATAAAAATCGCAAAAAACTTAAAAAAATTCGATTTTTTTACCTTTTTCTCTTGTTCAGGTCCATAGGTAGCAAATCGTTCAAAATTCAAGGAAACAATCAACTACAAAAATTTACCTAAGATCTCAATAAACAAAATTTCTACAACATATAAACTTCGAATACTTTTTTTTAATATTTTTGTAATTGATAGCATAGTATCTCAATGTTGAAGTAAATAAAAAACAAATGAAATTAAAAAACGGTGTTCAGAATTATTCCCAAGAAGTTTATATATATGTTGTAGATACCTCCATTTGAAATCTGCATTTTCAACCATCTGAGATTGACTACTTGCTTGCATTTTATCTCTCTGAACTCGAAAATCCAATTGTTAGAGGAGATTACCGTGAATTGGTGGAGCTTTCGATATTATTTTTAAGGGAAATTTTTTATAAAACATTTAAAATAAAGCCTCCTGAGGCTATAAATCCAGCACGATGGATGGCGGGTGCTATTTATGCAATTAAAATGTTTTTGTTTCGCGATCAGCTGAAATTAACAAGAAAAGAGAAAGAAGGTTTGCAAGAAGTTTCTCTTTTCATTGCGACAACTTATGTTAAACCATGGATGCAATGCAACTTAGCCGTAAAAGCCCCATACCAAGAATTGTGTTTTATAAAGGCTATTAAGACCTATGAGTATGTTAACCACTTAATTGCGAAAGCTGTTTTAAACAAATTTTGCCAGCATCTTTATTATCTAACTGAAGAAGTTGCCGTTTTATCCTTTTCTGACGATATGGTTGGTACTGAGACAAAAAGAAATATTGTGGCTAGTTTAACAAAAGAAAGCAAATTTTAAAATGCTAAGCGATATGTTCCATCGAAAGAAGAATTACGTTGCTCATTATTTGGTAAGTATTTTCAAAATACTAAGTTCTTTGTCAATACGCTAATTTCATTTTCCATATTGTACAGATAAAAACTTTGTGACTTCGTTTCAATAAAAAGCTACAATATGTTTGAAAGATTAAAAATAAAAACTTGTTTTCTTACCAAAAACCCATCAACTTTGGCAGGCAGTGAATCCTTTTTAGCAGCTAAATCAAAAGCAATTCACTTAAAAGTGGTAAATGGTAGCGCTGAAAAAGCTGTTAACGTCATGCAACAATTTCATGGACTTCTGACAGTGCCAGAAGAGCAAAAGCAATATTTATTGCAGTGTGTAGAAGAGCACCGAAAAATGCATCCAAATTGCAGGAAAACATCTTAAAAAAGAAAATTTACTGCACCCTAATGTTTTCTATATCATTAGTTTTGTTGAATTCCTTATTTTTATTTCGATTATGCGTTTTTTATTTTTATTTGAATACAAACTTGTTTTCTCTGAAAAAATTAAATAAATAATACTTTTTTAATTGGAAAATAATGGATTTCAAATAAAACAAAAAATCAATACAAATATATTCCTTCCTGATGCATTTCTCCGTTCCCAATCATCGGCACACATCGGGATAATGTATAATAAAAGAAAATTATTTTACATATCCAGGTATACCACTTCTTTTTTATCAAAATAAGAAAAAACTAAATTTTTTAGTTCAAAATCAATGCAATAAAAAAATCTCATATTTTACTTTTCAAGGCCCCGTCGCTTAGGGAAGGCGTGGTCGTAGGGGCGTAAAATTACACATGGATTTTACTGAAGTCAAATAGAAAAAAATTATCGGGTACCGCTTTAACATTTCCAATATTTAAATTTAAGGGACACTCTAATATATATATATATATATATATATATATATATATATATATATATATATATATATATGTTTATGTTTATGTATGTATGTATGTATGTATATGCATAACCTTTTTGGATGATTTTGATTTTTTTGATGATTTTGTCAGTTTATTCGTGTCATTTGTTGTGTAAATACATCCCTCAATATGGGAAAAGTTCAATATATTTTAAAGTCAACTATTTCTCAGAAATTAGAGATTTAAAAAAAGTTTAAAGTGGAGATTCCATAAATTCAATTAGCGTGAATTACAAGCAAGAGAATTCATTAAAAAGTTCATACGTACAACAGAAAGTAGTACTGACAAACGTTGCACCTTAAAGAAAGCTTAGTACCCAAAAATGGAAAAAATGCTTTATAAGTGGTTTGTAAAACAAGGGGAAAAACGTTTATCAAACCAATTCAGGTTTCAATGCCAGTAAAGGATGATTGAAGAAATTTAATTACGGGCAATAAATTGTCTTCGAAACCTCATTTTATTGATCCATTTGTGAAAGTTTAAGAATTCGTTGATGAGCATGCGTTGACACTTCACCAAATTTGCAATGCCGACGAATCCGGTTTATATTCCGGTTTATATTGCTTCCAAATCACACTATTGTCACATGTAATGAGGAAATGGCTCCTGGAAAAAATATGTAAAGAGCGAATAACTTTTTTGCCCTGTTCAAATACGAATGGCACAGACAAACTGAAATGTTTGTTGTTGTAAAATCGCAAAACCCATGCGCCTTTGAATACTTTTTCCATAATCCTGTAATATACAACTCCAGTAATAACGCCTGGAATACATCATTTATACTCAAGGACTGGTTCCATCACGAATTCGTTCCCGACGTAAGTTAACTTTCACAAATTAGTAAAAGTAACTTGTTCATAAGTAAAAACTTTTTAGGTCCGAGAATTTTTGACTTCAAAAGGTCTGCCGCAAAAAACAATTTTGCTTTTAGAAGTAAATACTATCTTATTATAATAAGTTCATTTTCAAAATATTCGGCTATTTACGAAATGACTGTAACGACATCGACTGCAACTATAAAAGCCGTGAATCGGGTACTGTGCACAATTCCGAAATCCCGAAGAAATATTATAGACAACGAAACACGATTCTTTTCGAAACAATTTCAAAATTGGTGCAAAGAAATGCTACAAAACACACCAGAACTGTACATTTCCACCCAAGTTCAAATTGGCAAGCCGATAGGTTTGTAGACACCTTGAAGCGAACTCTCAAAAAAAATCATGGAATGACTTCAAGCACTGCTGGAAGTGTATAGATGAACACCTAATCTAACTCATCAAATGGCAACTCGAATCTTTTTGAAATTATTCCAAAAAAGAAAGTTGGTGCACGAAAAACAAATATAGAAATGGAATAACAATATATCACCGGACATGGAACACGTTCATCATGAAAAGGCATCTAAATTAATGTCAATTACATTTATTTCTCACTTTGGCTAGATTTATATGATAACTTTTATATGAAATTTTTTGCATGAAACTTATTTTATTAGCCGATATGAATTGGAGAATAAAATTTCAAATCCTTTAAAATTTCGTGTCTTGCTATTTTACTACACCGGTGGTTTCCATATTTCACTTATTACAAAATAGTCGTCATGTAAAAATCTTGTCTTTTTCAGAAAGTTCATTTCCAAAGTATGCTTTTTCAAAATTAAAAATATTCTATACAATTATTTCACTAATATTTATATATAAGGAACAAATAGACAAAGACTTACACACATATGTAGCTATAGTTAAAAAATTTATTATGTATGTATACGTTTGTATGTATTTATATTATGGCAATCAAAATTAAAAAGGTTTGCTTATTTTATGATAACTCTACGCATTAACTTTTTGTTATGGTATATATAATAAACTATATGTGTGCATGTGTAGTAGTAGAATTTCAAATATTAATATTAATTTCCGAGAAAAAAATGGGAGAACGCTCATCAAACACGTATAAATAAACTTGCTGGCAGACATTATTATCATTATTATTATTATTATTATTATTATTATTATTATTATTATTATTATTATTATTATTATTATTATTATTATTATTATTATTATTATTATTATTATTATTATTATTATTATTATTATTATTATTTTAATATTAAATTAATAAATTTTCAAAGATCTTTATCAAGTGTAACAAGTACTAGGAAGAAAGATAATACAATAAACAAGCTTACCAGACACTGTAAACATTACTTAACATATTTTATAAACAGCTTTCGATTCCATTACGATCCCGTTCAAGCAATTATTCACACGCAAACATAAACAGGTAATAAGACTTTACGAAATTTAGAAAAACCGGCAATATTTTTAGTTTCTTTTTACTTCTACTGCTTATTTTTTTGGCATATTTGAAACTATTTCATTAGCTCCTCCATTTCCACTACTACTATTGCTCCCACCATTTCTCGTTACTACTACGCTTTGTTCGCGTCATCCTGTTGTATTTTTTGCACATTTTTCTTGAGTTGTTGTTGTTGTTGTCGTAATTATTATGTTGGTGTTGTTGGTTATACTTCCGGTTATAGTTGTGGTGGTAAATTTTTTAGTTTTTAAATCAGTTAAACTTTTTTTGCTGCTGTTACTACTGCTACTTGTATCAGTTTGTTGCGTAATATTTTTGTTGCAAGTGCCAGTTTTTGCATCGATTTCTAGAGTTG